>OZ023338.1:12892493-12944993 GCA_964007535.1 Brachyptera risi | reverse complement strand
ATATATATATATATATATATATATATATATATATATATATATATATATATATATATATATATATATATATATTTATATTTATATATATATATATATATATATATATATATATATATATATATATATATATATATATATATATATATATTCATATACATATAGGCCAATATATATATTTTCACAAATATATATATATATATATATATATATATATATATATATATATATATATATATTCATATACATATAGGCCAATATATATATTTTCACAAATATATATATATATATATATATATATATATATATTTATAGGGCCTATATATAAATAACTGACACATTTAGCTCAGTTGCTAACGTGCTCGTTTGATGCGATCCGGTAGGTGAGGGGCAAATCGGATCTTGTTTGATCCCCGTCACTGTCCATTCTTCACAGGGTTTTTTCTTGGTTTTCGTCCAGTGCAGGCTACTGCCGTGATGGTTCCTACAATGTAGGCCACGACCGCTTCCTTCCCACTATCCTTCCTATTACTTAAGAAACTTCCATCTCACCATCTCATCATCACATTAATCATTCATCCGACGCCCAAAGATCTTAGTTGTTAATAAGTGCGTCTTTAAAACCCAATATAAATGAATAAAAATGTATAAATAGAGCTAAATTTATTTTTCTTATCGATATTGAATTGTTGATCACGCCCGAATATATTATTTTGTTGAATTGGCTTCATATAATTATAATTATTTCAATCGAGGTGATAATATCACCCTTCTGGTGTTCCGTCCGAACGATCCTGCCTTCTCCTGGCAACCTGTTGAGATGGACGGTGGCTGGGATCGAACCAAGTTTCGATTTGCACTTCACCTCTCCGATCACGTGAAGCCAGCGCGCTAACAACTGAGCCACATGTACCGGTTCAGTGCACTTGCACTCAAGAAAACAAGACGTTAGTGAATGACTCCTTCAAACGAGCCTATTTTCCCTTCACACTCCGACTTGTCTTTGTCAACAAATATAATTTTAAAAACTTCCAATTGAATCAGCTTGAAATATATAAAAGTACCGTATTGCAATCAGTGCGTATTTTCAAATAATGTGTATTTAGCGATAATTTTATCGTAATTATAAATAACGAGAAGTAAAACGTAATCAATAATATCATGACCAGAAAAATAGCTGATATAATCTATAAATAATGTTCATTGAATATATAAGGTCCTTGACTTTTGCTTTTATATATACAAGAATAAATAAGAGGGACATTTAAAAATATTAACAATTGTTATTCAGATACGTATTAAATCAAGAAGCGGTGTATAGTAGCATGATTAAAAATAAAATGTATTTAAATTCAGTTATGATGAAAATAGTATTCTGGCGATTATTGTTGAAATGTCATACGTGCCTATATTTCACTTGCTATTTACCATACAGGTGTTTTGTTAAATTATTTATAAGTCCAGGGTTTAGTATCTAGGCTTATAAAACGTAGGCCTACACGTGATTTAATTAAGAGTCCATGGGAGTAGATTTGGCGAAATATCAGTTTCTTGGTGATATCTTCTGAACGGTATGAGATATCGACATTCTAATAAGCGAAAAACAGATAATTATAATAGGTTCAAGGTGTTAGTTGTTAGTTGTTAGTTGTTATGTGTTGTAGGTGTTAGTTATCAAGTTATAACTATTCAAGTCATGTCGCATGACTTTCAAGCGTCGACAGCTAAAAAATGTGATTTTTCAGCTGTATACGCTTGACAGCTATGTAACATAATTTAAAAAGTTATAACTTATATCATCTTAAAGCCATTATAATTATCTGTGTTTCTCGCGCATTAGATAGAATTTCGATATCTCATACCGTTCAGTAATAATCACCAAAAAACTGATATTTCGCCAAATCGGGCAATTCATCCATCTGAAATAAGAAAATCTACTTCTGATGAATAACTTTTTTTTTATATATTGGGTTTTAACGACGCACTGTAATGATTACTATGATCTATTGGCGTCGGATGAATGATTAATGAGATGATGGGATGATGAGATGAAGGTTCTTATGGGTAGTGGGAAGGATAGTGGGAAGGAAGCGGTCGTGGCCTATATTGTGGGAACCATCCCGGCATTAGCCTAGACTACAGAGGGAAACCACGAAAAACTCCTGTAAAGATGGACGGTAGTGAGGATAGAACCGGGTCCGTATGTCCCTTCACCTCCCGGGTCACATGAAGCAAGGGAGCTAACCACTCAGCTACTGTACCGGTGACAAATAACTATATTTTGAGTCAACTTATGCAGAATTATTGAAGTGAATTGATATTAAACTGTGATGACACAATTAATAATTCAAAATATGTTGTCCCATTCTTCGTCGTGTACCGGCAAAATAATTAGAAACGCTCTTGGCAGTCCTAAATTCCACAAAAAAATGATTGTAAGGTTTTGGAACTTGTCAAAGTTATTGTTCTTACTATAGTGGGTATGCCATGAAATATTTAGAATTTTCATAACAATTTTCATAACGTGAAGTTACCCATTTCTTAGCATGCACTTCACTTCAATTCGGGGTGGTGTTTAAATGTGGGGATGCGGGAGGGGGGGGGCAAAAAGTCAAAGTGTCTCCTGTTATTTTCCAGGCCGTATTGATGAATAATTAGTTGCACTTGGCATACAGTTTTGATTTCACACTTTTTATATCCAGGAAGTTTTGGTAGTTGCTGAAATATTTCAGGACTTGGCTTCAAGTTTTTACCCGTCAGGGTTTTTGGTGGGTAAAGAATACCGGTAACCACATTTCGAGCTACTTTATGAAAACTCATCGATTGCATTCATTGCAATCATGCATTGATGCATTGATTTGCATGCATTGATTGATTCTTTTCAAAACGACTAGTCCGATCTTCGTGAATGTTTGTATCATGTTTGTATTTACGTTACGTTGATTTGTTTCCACATCCCCCCCCCCCCTCCCCGCCTAACACCCAGTCCCCTCCCCCCCCCCCCCCCCCGGCTTAATCTTATGAGGTTTTCCGAAAATTTGTGATAATGTTTCCCAAAAGTGGTCCAATCAGATTGGCCCAAAAACTAGACAGTTCCAAGTTGGATGAGTCTGCGTTCACAAAAAAAATGTCATGTTGATCAGTCAAACCCTGCAACATGTGGAGTGTTTACAAACAAACAAACAAACAAACAAACAACAACAAAAAAACACTCACAAAGCTCTATAAGAGTGGAATGGAAATCTTCGCTATTGCGCATCCAATTATATATACCTTTCACTCAATCTTCCCACTATCGAACTCATTATTCACCGAATTCAAAAGCTCTTGGCAATCATCGTACCTTGCGTCATATTGAACACGAGATAAATATGTCAATTAATCAAATTGACCCAATAACGATTTCTTCACAATAACGACAAAAGAACTGTATTTCAGCATCATGAGCAATTGCATGGAACAAAGAAGGCATAGACTGAAGATAGGACTCTTTGAGGCCCCGAAATTCGGATCGGGTCAAGTCGAGGCCCTGGACCCTCAAAACGTGGCCCGAAATCGGCCCTCACTCGGAAATGACACCTTTTCGGGTATCTCGTATTTTGTTTATGATTTGATACTTTTTTTTTTAATAACATCGAAACTTGATACAAAATCATTGTTCCCCAATTAAGGCTATGGATGAAAGATAGGATCGTTTGGATGGGGCACCACAAGGGCGATTTTACCACCCCATTATAAATGTGTAAAATTGATACTAGAATATCTGATATTCATTTAAATATATATATATATATATATATATATATATATATATATATATATATATATATATATATATACATATATATATATATATATATATATATATATATATATATATATATATATATATATATATGTATATATATATATATATATATATATATATATATATATATATATATATATATATATATATATATATATATATATATATATATATATATATATATATGTATATATATATGTTTATATATGTATATATGAATATATATATGTTTATATATGTATATATGAATATATATATTTATATATCATCTATATATATATATATATATATATATATATATATATATATATATATATATATATATATATATATATATATTTATATATATATATATATATATATATATATATATATATATATATATATATATATTAATGATTTTTAAAACTGATTAAAAATTGCGACCTCCCCCGGGATATATATATATATATATATATATGTATATATATATATATATATATATATATATATATATATATATATATATATATATATATATACATATATATATATATATATATATATATATATATATATATATATATATATATATATATATATATATATTCATATATACATATATAAACATATATATATTCATATATATATATATATATATATATATATATATATATATATATATATTTATAAATATATATATATATATATATATATATATATATATATATATATATATATTATGTATATATTTCAATCTATATTTTTATCAGAGTGCAGTAAACATATAGAGTATAAAACTCTGCTTGATTCTTGGGCGATCACCAAAAACTCATATGTCTTCAAGTCACCTTCACTCATGAATGTTAATTTATGTTTCATGTTATTTATGAGTTTTCAATTGATGTGTGTATAGGTCAATGAAAGACGGTGATATTCAATTAGGTGTAGTTCAATCATGTGACGTCACATTGCATTCTTCGATACCACTAGTAACTACCAACTAGTACTATAGTGTAACTAGTATAACTAGTACTATAGTTACTATTAAGTTAGTAACTATATCTTGGATTTAATTATTTTCATTCATTTTACTCTCATTCCAATTTTCATTTGAGTGAAGGCTTCTGTCAAGTAACAAATGACAAACAATAGTTACCATAGCAATACAGCAAACTGGCGGACTACCAAATATTCTGATTGGTCAATTCCAGCTGGTGGACATTGTTGTCTATCTCTTTCAACAATGAGTGACGTCACTTGACAGTGGCCCATAGGACCACCGTGTAGAATATTAGGCATACAGTGTTTAAAGAATTCAAAAGATGGTTTAATCGTTTATAGTCTTCTTTCAAGTGACGTCACCCATTGTTGAAAGAGACAGACAACAATGTCCACCAGTTGGAATTGACCAATCAGAATGTTTGGTAGTCCACCAGTTTGCTGTATTGCTATGGTAACGATTGTTTGTCATTTGTTACTTGACAGAAGCACACACTCTCTTTAAAGTTTTAAGACGGCATTTATAGCCGATATTGTTGAGGTTTATAAGTGGACTCATATAAGACTAGAGGAGAGAGAAAGAGAGAGAGAGAGTGAAAAGTTCAATTATCAATTCACTATAAAGTATAAACATGTCTTTCAGTTACAACACACTCCTAATTGGCAACTTTTCATTTCGTAGAAAATAGTTCTAAAAATGCCGTTTTGATTACGCAAAAAGCTATTGTATATAGGCCTATTGTCTGACGAAAACATGTTTTCCACCGATGCGTTCACCTGTGTGTATTTCTGGCTCGATCTTCTAGAATCTGTTTCCAAGCCATCAACAATAGACTATTGGAGTAGGTGAGACGACTCAGCACAACAATTGCGCGCGAACTCGGAATATCTAGGCCTAGAACGTGTGAAAAACCATACGTGGACCATTAAGAGTCCACGGAAGTCGATTTAGCGAAATATCAGTTTTTTGGTGATAACTTTTGAATGGTACGAGATATTAAAATTCTAATACGCGAGAAACACAGATAATTATAATAGCTTCAAGATGATATAAGTTATAACTATTCAAGTCATGTCGCATAACTGTCAAGCATATATACAGCTGGCATTGACAGTTATGCGACATGACTTGAATAGTTGTATCTTATAATATCATCTTGAAGCTATATAATATCGCATATTAAAATGTTGATTAGACGAGCTTCAGCGAGGATTCAATTTGACATACTGAAGAAAATTGGTGTTCGTTTTTCTGTTTTTTTTACTGTTTTTCTGTTTTTTTGTCGGTTCTCCACAGGTCAAACGGCTACAGCTATCAACTTCAAACTTTTTTTCATACTGGTTCCTCATCTAACTTAGATCTGTATAGTTTTGTGGCATTATCGGATGGTATTTTTTTTTTATGAATTCAAGAAATTTCAAAAATGCCCATTAAAATAACACAGCGGAAAAAAAAGAAATATTTTTAGTGAAAAAAAAAATGAAATCCCGCGTGAAGTTGATTTATATTTTGATACACATTTCTGAAATTTTTCAGCTTGATCGGGTGAGCCATTTCGAAGATAAACCATAAAATGTGCTAAATTGGTACCACTCGAAGCAGTTTTTAGTTTTTACCCATTTCTAACTTAAATGTCACCCAATTGGCGAATGTAGGCAAAAGTTTGGCAAAGAAGTCGACATACTATTACTTTCCGCTCGTCTAACAACGCGTATATAGCGTTTTCCTAGTATATCATATCATTCAAAAGTTATCACCAAGAAACTGATATTTCGCTAAATCTATTCTGATTGACTCTTAACTGTACTCTGTAGAGACGACTCATCAAAACAAAGGCGCTCGAACTGGAAATCTCTAGACCTTGAACGTGTGAAAATCTATACATGGTTCATAGTAGTGAAAACCGTTAACTTATTAGAAAATGATTATTCTCACATTATTATTATTACATAGAAATTATTCGTTGTGGGTTCAAACAAGTTTGATGCACAGCAGGTCATCAATGTTTTATTGGTCCATTGAATGACCGCAGTTTTTTAAATTTGTCAATGTATATTCAAGAAGTATTTCGTATATTGGTAGTTTCATTAGACGAGCTTTAGCGAGGATTCAATTTGACATACTGAAAAAAATTGGTGTTCGTTTTTTTTTTTTTTTTTTTTTTTTTGGTTCTCCACAGGTCAAACGGCTACAGCTATCAACTTCAAACTTTTTTTCGTCATGGTTCCTGATCTAACTTAGATCTGTATAGTTTTGTGGCATTTTCGTATGATAACTTTTTTTCTTATGAATTTTAGAAATTTAAAAAATACTCATTAGAATAACACGTCGGGAAAAAAGAAAATATTTGTGTTTAAAAAAAAAAACGAAATTTTGCGTGAAGTCGAGTTACATTATGATACACATTTCTAAAAACTTTTAGCTCGATCGGGTGAGCCATTTCGAAGAAATATCATAAAATGTGCTAAAGTGGTACCACTCGAAGCAGTTTTTACCCATTTCAAACTCAAATGTCACCCAATTGACGAATGTAGGGAAAAGTTTGGCAAAAAAATCGACATACTATTACTATCCGCTCGTCTAACAACACATATATGGCGTTTACCTAGATTAATTTAATTTCTTTTATTAGCGTTTTGTTCATGTCATTATATACGAGTTATAATTAAAATTATTAACATAACAAGCAGGTCTTGAAAGTCGTCTGGATTAAAACAACAATAATAATAATAATAAGTAACTATAATTAACAATATATAAAATGAAATATTAAAATCATTGAAATAATGAGATTGATAGACATATAGGATCGAGACAAGTTCAAGTTCAATTGACAATAATACATGTAGGTGATGCTTCTAAATATAATATTTCAATAAAATTCCAATAATTGACTACAGACAGCTACAACTACTCTATGTCGTTCGATAAATATTCACTGACATTATAAAAGCTATGGTGAATTGGAAACTTCTTGACATTAGGCTCAGAAAACGTTCTATTGCTAGCGAAACTTTTCAATTTTTCTGGGAGTTTGTTATAAAGTACCGTCCCTGCATGTACTGGGTCATATTCAGTAATTTTACGTTTTAACTTAGCTGGGTGTAAGTTGATCATAATTATTTCATAACAAATATCAAATAATAATATATTCATATTTAGTTCATTATAATTTATTCAATTTATGCTTTCATTATGAATATATCAATGTATAGTAGGCCTATATTAGATATAATTGATAATAATATGGTTAAAATTACTTCTGGGGTACCACAAGGTAGTGTCATTGGACCTCTTCTATTCACTATATTTATAAACGATCTCCAAATTGGAATTAAATCAAGAGTTCGTCTATTTGCTGATGATTGTGTGGTATATAGCATAATTAATAGTGAGAGGGAGGACAATCAGTTACAAGGAGATTTGGATAGAATTAATGAATGGGTTACAATAAATCTAATGGGACTGAACGTTGGAAAATGTAAAGTGGTGCACTTCACTACCAGCAGTAACAAGAAAAGAGAGAATAAAGTTTATAAAATGGGAGATTCAAAGCTTGAGGAAGTAGAAGCGTATAAATATCTTGGACTTTACGTAAATAAAAATTTAGGGTAGGGGGATCATGTTAGAAATGTCTCATAAAAGGGAATACGATCCTTGAATTTCATTATGAGGCAGTTGAAGGGGACAGGGAGGCGAATAAAAGAAAAGGCGTACATGAGTCTGATTCGGCCAATGCTTGAGTATGCTAGTTCAGTCTGGGATCCGCATGAAGTTGGAATAATGAAGGCTGTGGAGAACGTCCAAAGGGTTGCTGCAAGAAGGGTATTGGGGAGAGAGAAGCGCTGGAAGATTATCAGGAACGATAAGGATGTGGTGGAAAAAGTTATAGTGAAATGATTGAGGAAATGGGATGGGAAAATTTGGCAAAACGAAGACAAATAGAAAGAATGTGCAATTTTGTTAGAGTCAAGAACGAATATACAGGATGGGAGGAATTGAGCAATAGATTTGGAAAGGGATTACAAAGAAGTACAAGGGGAGGGATAAGAATGGAAGTGGAGAGAGTAGATAGAGAAGTAGGGAAATATGGATTCATCCAGAGAACGACGCGGGAATGGAATGAATTGGTAGAAGATTTGAAGAATATAACGAAGATAAGTGATTTAAGAAGAGAGCTAAGAAAAAATAACAATGTATAATTTTATCAAGTAGGCTATGTTTGTTTGTTTTCCTTTGATTTCATGATAGTAGTCATTACCACCTGTTCTAAAAACAATCTGTAATGAGTAAGTTAAATACAAAATGATATATCGTAATATCAATAATTAGTATTATTAGTAATCTTACGGGTATATATTTCAAATTTCTAGCATATTACCACAAAAACTTACGCACTGAATTTATTCCAAAATCTAGTAACAGTTCCAAATTGGATTCAACTGGCTGCTCACAAAAAGTTCTCTGTTGTTCAATCAAACAGGCCCACATGTGACAACGAGTATACTAAAAAACAGAAAAAAACAAAAAAACATACATACGAGAAAGGTCATAAGAGACGGTTGGAGGTCTCCGTTTTACACAGCCATCTAATTAACAAATCCTTCACATGTTTCAATTCAATGCGAACTCACATTTTACTATCCATTTGGCAGTGGACGTGTTTTTTTTTATTCACCGGAAATCTTCTATTCCTGATTCTTCAATTCTTGAGCCAAGTTACCTCGAACCGCCCAATCGACACTTGTAACTCACAATTAAACAGGGAACCTGAAATATCAAATATAAATTTCATTTTGTATGAAATTTTGTATGCAATTTTGTATGCTCCGGGCATTTAAGAACTGAATGACTTTTATTTGCGGCGGAATTAATTATGGTCACAGACAGCACAGTCCTGGTGTTGAAATTAATTGGTTTTGAATCATTATAACTGGATGGTAAGATCGCCCTCGTGGTGCCCCGTCCAAAGGATCCTACCTTTCATCCATTGCCTTAATTGGGGAACAATGATTGTAACAAGTTTCGATGTTACCGGTATTAAAAAAAAAAATATACATATATATATATATATATATATATATATATATATATATATATATATATATATATATATATATATATATATATATATATATATATATATATGATCACCAGGAACTATAAAAATGAACAAAACTTCTGATTAAATACAATTTTTTTTCGTAAAAATACCATATTGATCTATTTGATGACGTCACATACCAGAACCAGATCGAATTTTTCAATTTTTTATTTTAATGACACATTCTAATCAAGAAGATTGTTTCGGACATTTCTCAGCCGAATGTGTTTAAAAATAGATTCATGGTCAATGCTATTTGAAGGACATCACAACCCTTATTCTAGATTCTAGCGAAAAATAACGATTTATATTTCCCTCATTTTAGAGAAAACTAGAAGTCATCATCTCAATTTTAGAAATAATAAGTTCATTTCTTTACCATCCAGGATCTGGTCCTTTTTCCGAGTCGTGACGTAGACATTTCTCGATTCTTATTGTTTCTGTACAGAACCGGTAATGCCTACGTCATGATCGACTCGTGCCCTCTGGTGAACAAAGAATGTTTTTTTATTCCTGAAATGCAGATGATGATTTTTAGTTTTCTCTAAAATTTAGGAAATAAATACCGTCACCATTTGTTAAAATCTAGTTGTAGGGTTTAGATGTCCTTTAATATTTCTATACATTTCAAGTCCCGGAAGAGATAAAAAATGAACGAAATGTGGATTAATCAATGACAAAAAAATGTGTCCATAAAATTCACCAATTATCGTTAAACCAAATGTTGAACGACCTTGCTCACGAAATATCACCGTCTAAACATAAATCGTTAATCTATGCAAATGGTCAAAATTGTTACAATTTCCATCAAGATTACTTTTATCCATAAAAATGATGGTTACGATCAGACGTCTCCCCTATTCGATATCATTAACGATTGACGTCTCGAATCTCGATACCTAGTTTAATTAAATATGTATAGACATTATATATTTTTCTTCAAGGACGTCTGAAATGTTGATCGTGGATCACATTCCCAAACCACATTTCAAGTATCGAGACACCTGTTCGATAGAGTCCAAGCATATGGGAGACCCTCAATCGTAACTGGCGAAATTTTAAATTTGGAATGTGACGTTTTGGTGTGTCGGAACTGTCGATTGTTGGTGATGAAGAATAGGGAAGACGGTCGATCGGTAACTGTAATAATACTGGAGTATTTAGAGATGTAATGAAGTTGAATTGTTGCATCATTCTAGATTTTTGTATGGCCAAACGCGTTGTTAAAATTGGTAATTTTAATAACCGGGGAAACGCCATATATGCGTTGTTGGACGAGCGGATAGTAATAGTATGTCGATTTTTTTGCCAAAATTTTGCCTACATTCGCCGATTGGGTGACATTTGTAAGAAATGGGTAAAAACTGCTTAGAGTGGTACCAATTTAGCACATTTTATGTTTTTTCTTCAAAATGGCTGACCCGATCAAGCTGATAATTTCCAGAAATGTGTATCAGAATTTAATTCAACTTCACACAAAATTTCATTTTTTTTTAAATACAAATATTTTCTTTTTTTCCCCGCCGTGTTATTCTAATGGGTATTTTTGAAATTTCTAAAATTCATAATAATAAAAGTTACCACCCGATAATGCCACAAAACTATGCATATCTAAGTGAAATGAGGAACCATAATGAAAAAAAGTTTGAAGTTGATAGCTGTAGTCGTTTGACCTGTGGAGAACCGACAAAAAAACATATAAAAAAAACATAAAAACGAACACCAATTTTTGTCAGTATGTCAAATTGAATCCTCGCTAAAGCTCGTCCAATTATGGATTCAAGAGCTTCATTATTTTGTTATTGTTATTCCAACGTTTCTATATTTACATTCAGTATTCTAATTTTCAAATACTTCAAGAGCCGTTTCTCTTCGAAATGCTCGACCCAAGTTTGATGTGCGTTCAAAAGTTTGGTTGTGGGTTGAAAATTGAAAAGGGGATAATATTGACAGAGTTCCAGTAACCACCGCTAGATGGAGGAGTTTTTCATTTCATAATTTGGACAAAATCTAGTTACATTATACATTTTGGCCAAGGAAAATGTGAAAACTGTGAAATTACAGTCATATCAGGATCTCAAATATTGATAAGCAAAGTTGAACTTAGAGATGTGCGTTTGTAATTTATTTCTACCACTAGGAAAACGCTATATACGCGTTGTTAGACGAGCGGAGAGTAATAGTATGTCGACTTCATTGCCAAACTTTTGCCTAAATTCGCCAATTGGGTATTTTTTTTGTTATAAATGGGTAAAAACGGCTTCGAGTGGTTCCAATTTAGCACATTCCATGTTTTTTCTTCAAAATGGCTGACCCGATCAAGCTGAGAATTTCCAGAAATGTGTATCAAGATGTTATTCAACTTCACACAAAATTTCAATTTTTTGGAAAATAAACATTTTTCAATTTTTTTTCCGCCGTGTTATTCTAGTGAGTATTTTTGAAATTTCTAAAATTAATAAAAATAAAAGTTACCACCCGATAATGCCACAAAACTATACAGATCTAAGCTAGATGAGGAACCATAATGAAAAAAAGTTTGAAGTTGATAGCTGTAGCCGTTTGACCTGTGGAGAACCGGCAAAAAAACATAAAAAAAAAACATAAAAACGAACACCAATTTTTTCAGTATGTCAAATTGAATCCTCGCTTAAGCTCGTCTAATTATTCGGTAAACGGGAGTTGAGCAATGAAAACCATCAAATTAGGCACATTTTGATTCAATTATTGCTCCACAATGAAAATTGTCTTCAATTTTCGATTAAGCATATCTAATTGTGAGAGTATTATTCATTTATTGCATTTTACCGCAAGTCCGTATAGTGTTTGTAGTTCTTGAGATATATGTGGCGAAATTGCACCCTGTAAATCTGTCCAAGATGCGGGCTCTTGAGTGCAAGTTCCCCCCTTCTGTTTTGTATAATGTACTGTTAAGCTGAACAAATTTTACAATGAATTAAAATGGACTTGATAAGTAACAACAATCATTGAATACCGGTAGTTGAAACATTTCGAAAATTATCGTTGCAGTAACTTACCACCATTATTATATTTGTATTCATTATTTTCCTCCATCAACGTAATGTTATAATAAAGCTTGATTGTATTTTTTTAAGGTGTTTCATTTAGAGTATACAATGTTCATAATTGACACCATAAATAATTCCCACAAAGCCAGAGGCTCATCTGTGGAACATGCATATTAAATACAAATCAAACAGACGTGTCAATTCAAAGAAAGGTATAAATAATTATTTTAAACTATAAAATTGAACTATAATAACAAAACAAACAAGTACCAGCAGAAGAAAATTAAGAAATTAAAGCAGCAGAAGAAATTGATGGTGATTATTGTTTGCTTAACGACCCCACAAACAGCTGAGTTATACGGGGGTACGAATGAGCAGGTGATTATGATAATAAGTGAAAGGACGTTTACAAAAATCGATGCCTTATGTGGGACTCGATCCCACGCCCAACGGTGACTTCGGTTTCTGAAGCGGGGCCTCAGCTGACTGAACTACGGAGGGTGGCAGCCTGATTGTTTTTGAAAACTACCTTATATAAACCTGAACATCATCTTGTTAATTAATTTAATAACTATTATTATAATTATTATATGTGTAATTCATAAAATAATTTTCATAATAATTCCATTGAAAGTCATTTGATTTTAATGGTTTTGATTGCTTTTTGGCTATAAACACGGAAACTCGACCATATCGATTATATTGGAGGATCGACACACCCAACCGTTGATGGTAATTTATAGGGAAGACAGTCGATCGGGACCGGCAACCTTGCGTGTAATAACATTCCCTTTTCATTGCTTTAACAGATTAACCACTGTTACGCTATGTGATAATTATAGTTTACGATTACATTCTTATTGCTGCTACGTAGTAGAATGAATAGAATAGAGAGAGGAAGTTGGAGAGAGAGAGAGAGAGAGAGAGAGAGAGAGAGAGAGAGAGAGAGAGAGAGAGAGAGAGAGAGAGAGAGATCTTATTTGCCGCCAGTCCGACTGGTTTAGAACTACTTCAGGAACTGCACCCAAGTCGGGCGTAGCCTGGGTTTTAGTCCCGTATAAGGCATGGATTTTGTGCAATCCACTCATTTGTACCATCAAATATTCCCCTCCTTTCATCTACACAAATTATAGGCCTATCTATTATTTCTAGTTTCAGTTTATTAGATGAGCGTTGCGAAGATTCTATTTCAGATACCGAAAAAAAATGGGCTGCATACTTCTGTCATACCAGAATATGCTGGGATTGTTTTTCAGAAAAATCAGTCGAAAGGTTTTTCCGGAAAAAATCGAAAAGTTTGAAAAATCCTCATAAGAATAACCCGGAGGAAAAATACTTGAAAAACAGGAATTTTTCAAAAGCTCTCAAATTTTCACCGAATATGAACAATACTATTATACACCTTTTCAGAGTTTTTTTGCTACAATCGGATGAGAAACAACAAAGAAAACGCAATAAAAGTGTACATTTTATCGAATATTTGGATCAATTGGTTTTGCAAAGTGTATATACGACAGGTATGCAGCACTATAAATATCAACAAGTTGCAGGTGAGGTTTTTGAACGCTTGAAGTAATCCAAGGTCCGTAAATGTGGATTGAGCTGACAGAATATTTTTCATTCTAGATTTCCATATTTCCAAGCTCATTTCACAACGCGCATCCCGCGTTTTCCTAGTGGTTAATCTTGGAAATAATCTGTTCTATACCCTATTCAACCTTATGCTTACGTAGACTAGAAATTTCACCTGTCGTATTAAATTGAACCCTTCCTCAACAAATGGGTGCTATTGTTTAATTAGGGTGGGGGGACTTGAGAAAGACAGGTGAAATTTTCAGTCTGAACATTTGGTCGAATAGAGTATATAGTGAATATAGTAGTTCGTATAGTGAGTAAATTAAAGAGTTTTATGAGCATTTATCTGTAAATTAAAGAGTTTTATGAGCATTTATCTGTGAATTAAAGAGTTTCATGAGCATTTTTCTGTAAATTGAAGAGTTTTATGAGCATTTATCTGTAAATTAAAGAGTTTTATGAGCATTTATCTGTAAATTAAAGAGTTTTATGAGCATTTATCTGTAAATTAAAGAGTTTTATGAGCATTTATCTGTAAATTAAAGAGTTTTATGAGCATTTATCTGTAAATTGAAGAGTTTTATGAGCATTTATCTGTAAATTGAAGAGTTTTATGAGCATTTATCTGTAAATTGAAGAGTTTTATGAGCATTTATCTGTAAATTAAAGAGTTTTATGAGCATTTATCTGTAAATTAAAGAGTTTTATGAGCATTTATCTGTAAATTAAAGAGTTTTTATGAGCATTTATCTGTAAATTAAAGAGTTTTATGAGCATTTATCTGTAAATTAAAGAGTTTTATGAGCATTTATCTGTAAATTAAAGAGTTTTATGAGCATTTATCTGTAAATTAAAGAGTTTTATGAGCATTTATCTGTAAATTAAAGAGTTTTTATGAGCATTTATCTGTAAATTAAAGAGTTTTATGAGCATTTATCTGTAAATTGAAGAGTTTTATGAGCATTTATCTGTAAATTAAAGAGTTTTATGAGCATTTATCTGTAAATTAAAGAGTTTTATGAGCATTTATCTGTAAATTAAAGAGTTTTATGAGCATTTATCTGTAAATTAAAGAGTTTTATGAGCATTTATCTGTAAATTAAGGAGTTTTATGAGCATTTATCTGTAAATTAAGGAGTTTTATGAGCATTTATCTGTAAATTAAGGAGTTTTATGAGCATTTATCTGTGAATTAAAGAGTTTTATGAGCATTTATCTGTGAATTAAAGAGTTTTATGAGCATTTATCTGTGAATTAAAGAGTTTTATGAGCATTTATCTGTAAATTAAAGAGTTTTATGAGCATTTATCTGTAAATTAAAGAGTTTTATGAGCATTTATCTGTAAATTAAAGAGTTTTATGAGCATTTATCTGTAAATTAAAGAGTTTTATGAGCATTTATCTGTAAATTAAGGAGTTTTATGAGCATTTATCTGTAAATTAAGGAGTTTTATGAGCATTTATCTGTAAATTAAGGAGTTTTATGAGCATTTATCTGTGAATTAAAGAGTTTTATGAGCATTTATCTGTGAATTAAAGAGTTTTATGAGCATTTATCTGTGAATTAAAGAGTTTTATGAGCATTTATCTGTGAATTAAAGAGTTTTATGAGCATTTATCTGTGAATTAAAGAGTTTTATGAGCATTTATCTGTGAATTAAAGAGTTTTATGAGCATTTATCTGTAAATTAAAAGAGTTTTATGAGCATTTATCTGTAAATTAAAGAGTTTTATGAGCATTTATCTGTAAATTAAAGAGTTTTTATGAGCATTTATCTGTAAATCAGAGAGTTTTATAAGCATTTATCTGTAAATTGAAGAGTTTTATGAGCATTTATCTGTGAAATTAACCTAGCGGGAACTTATCGCACTTTGGAGACTGGGGTTGCCTTAAGAACAAAGCTCCGAACACATTTTTAAATTTATTTATTCATATTGGGTTCAACGACGCACTATAATGATAACTAAGATCCGTTCGCGTCGGATGAATGATTAATGACATGATGGAATGGTGAGATGAAATCGAGTTTCTTAGGTATTGGGAAAGATAGTGGGAAGGAAGCGGTCGTGGCCCATTATTTAGGAACCAATCCAGCATTAGCCTGGACTACAGAGGGAAACCACGAAAAGCCCCCGTAAAGATGGATGGTGGCGGGGATCGAACAAGGTCTGACATGCCCCTCACATCCCCGATCACATGGAGCGAGAGCGCTAAAACACATTTATCAAAAACTATGTATTTAATAGTAAATTCCTTCAAAAGTAGTGGTGGGGGTTGGCGGCAATAATTGCCGGTCGTACAATGTGTAATCACTCAGAGACGTGTGGCAGAGTGGTCAACACCCTGAACCGTCATTCGGGAGACCGGGGTTCGATTCCCGCCATGGTCGACCATTCTGACTGGGGTTTTCCGTGGTTTTCCTGTGTCATTCAGGTCAATACTGTGATGGTTCCTCAACAACAGGCCACGACCGACTCCTTCCTACTATCCAAAAACACGTAATAAAATAACCTTTCATCTCATCATCCCATCATCTCATATATCATTCACCGACGCCAATAGATCGTGGTCATCAGTACAGTGCGTCGTTGAACCCAATATGAATAAAATTAATGTGTTATCACGCCCCCCCCCCTGCCCCCCCCCCCCCCCCCCATTCTTGCCACGTGTCTTGCAAGTTGTGCCCGCGTAATTATACACTGTCTGTACGCGCCTAGTCCGCCACAGTTTAGCTGCCTGACCCAATTGGCGGCCGATTACGTGAAAAATAACTGGCGAATGAAAAATGCCATTCTCTCTGTTTATACTGTTTGCGAATTGTCAACAGAACTGATGCCCGTATTTTTATAGTAGATATATTAGAAAGGTTTAAGAGTACTACCATGAGATAAAGAGTTGTGGAGAAGAATATTGGCAGCCGCTACTCATGAGACCATCGGTTCATGTCACCACATGCAGACGTTGTTGTTGTTGTTGCTGCTGTTGTTGTTGTTGTTGCTGCTGCTGCTGTTGTTGTTGTTGTTGTTGTTGTTGTTGTTGTTGTTGTTGTTAGTGTTGTTTTTATTGTCGTTGTCGTTGTTGTTAGTGCTGTTGTTGTTGTTGTTAGTGTTGTTGTTGTTACTGCTGTTGTTGTCGTTGTTGTTGTTTTTGTCGTTGTTGTTGTTGTCGTTGTCGTCGTTGTTGTTGTTGTCGTTGTCGTCGTTGTTGTTGTTATTATTATTGTTGAGGTCGTTGTTGTTGTTGTTGTCGTTGTTGTTATTATTGTTGAGGTCGTTGTTGTTAGTGTCGTTGTTGTTGTTGTTGTTGTTTTTCATGTTGTTGTTAGGCAGCCGCTATTTATCGGACCATCGGTCTATGTCACCATCCCTCCATGCGAGCGTTGAACCGTCTTTCAGGAGACCGGGGTTCGATTCCCGCCATGGTCGACCACGGCGGTAATTCGTGGTTTCCCTCGGTCGTTCAGGTCAATAGTGGGACAATAGGCCACGACCGACTCCTTCCCATTATCCAAAAACACCTAATAAAATTGAACCTTTCACCTCTCATATATCATCTCATATAGGCCTATATATATCATTCACCGACGCCGACAAATCTTAGTCATCAGTAGGTTCACAGTGCGTCGTTAAACCCTATATAAATAAATAAATATAAATAAAAGTATTTGCTCTCTGTAATACCGCGTGACTTCGTTATCATTTTGTCTTATCATCTATAGTTATTCTAGTCAATATTGACCAAACCAATCAAAGTCCTATTTCCTCGGAGCTATGCTAGGCCCAGCACGTTATTTCAAGTGGCAGTCGCGGTTTAAGGGCCTAGGATACCCATCTTGTACGGAGCTACTAATCACTATCGAGAAATAGTTTCCTTAATAATGGATCACAGATTGGTTTGTATACTTTTCTCGAGGGATAAACAACTATAAAGGAAATTTGGTTTACACCTGATTTCAGATTTCGAAGGATTTCAGGGAGATTTGACGGGATTTCAAGGGATTTCAGGAAGATTCGATGACGCGTTGAGAAAAAGTTTCCTAATAATGGAATAAGATTGGGTTGTATACTTTTTTCGAGGGATAAACAACTATATAGGAAAATTTGGTGTAGCGGCCTACACCTGATTGAAATTTCAAGGAATTTCAGGGAGATTTAACGGGATTTCAAGAGATTTAACAGGATTTCCAGGGATTTCAGGAAGATTTCATGACAAGTGTACACCAGATTTCAGGAGTTGTTAACCCCTCGACTTTTCTGTATACTTTAGAATCTTGATATCTCGTATAACGTTCTATAAAGTTATAAACAAAAAATTGATATTTATAAGTTGGGCCCGGTTTTACCGATCTTAGTTAGGGTGCTAATCCACTAACTATTAATTAAAGGTACGAAAATAACATATGTATCCAACGGTGATAACAAGTTAATCCACTAACTATTGCTTACGAGGCCGCAAGCGCTCGTATTTCACGCCGCAAACTCTCACGGACGTAATTTTTTAGATATCAATATGATTGTTTTTGCATTCTGTTAATAATTGAAAAACGGAGTTTATCGCATTTACAGAATTTTGAACAAAAAATTTGTAATTTTTCAAATTCTTCAAATGGGAAATGTAAAAATTTCTCGTTTACGAAAACCTAGATAGATATTTTTGAATGCCGAAAAAAAATATGGACTGTGAAATATATCAAAAGTGTGAGTAAGGGAATTAACGGCGTTTACGTGAATATGAGTTCGGCGGGCTAGTTTATGGGTTGCGCCTAGCACACGATGCATGTTAAACTCGAGTCTGAAGCGAGCAAGCAACGAGCCCGTGTAGAGCGCCCTTAATCCAGTTTCGTAAAACCGGGCCTTAGTAAGTTAATAATTGTAAACTGCTAACCATTCCGATTTCCTCGGAAGAAGGTTAAACTAAATGAATAATTGAATAAATGAATGAATGAATAATTCACTAAATCAACTCCCAAACGTTTTTATAATGGAGTATAAAGATTGTCCAGTATACTTAATTCACTGTGTGGCCTACTGTGGAATTTTTAGAGCAACGAAGTTTTTATAAGGTTTTTATAGATCATTTTATATGATGCGTAGGCCTAGATATTTTCAAAGTCCATGTAAGTCGATTTAGGCCCAGTATTACCACGGCCAGTTAGTATTTATCTGACAGTTGGTGAAAACAAATAGCATAGGTAACCATGGTGATAACAAGTTTGAACTGTCAGATAAAGGCTAACTGGACTTGGTAATACCAGGCCTTAGCGAAATTTGTTGGTGGTAACTCTCGAATGGTATGAGATATCAGTATTCTATAATCTGCAAACGTGATATTTTGAGACATCCCAGATGTAGTATCAGTAAAAACTAACTAATTGGTCCCATCAACCATTAACTATTAAAATTAACCATCAATTAGTAGAGTGATGGGCCTAATTATAACATTATAGGCCCATCACTAATTTATTTTGTCCATTTTGTATAATGATAAACTTCACATCTGCTGTTAATGGAAAGAAGTGACCATTGCCCAAGAGACTAAGTTCAAAGTGGAAGATATCAACATTCGTGTGTTCATACTGAAAGACTTTTATCTACGGCGAAAAACTATGGTCACAGACAGCGCAGTCCTGGTGTTGAAGTTCATTGGTTTTAAATGATCAAAATCGGGCTGGTAATATCGCCCTTGTGGTGCCCCGTCCAAACGATCCTATCTTTCATTCATAGACTTAATTGGGGAACAATGATTTTGTATCAAGTTTCGATGTTATTTTAAAAAAAAAATTAAAAACTATTCAACCTATATGGCCTAATTGTAAAAGGTCTTCAGCTAAGAAATGTGTTTTCACTTTTCTAGCTGTATACATTTTTATAATCTTGGAATATTAGTTAAATATTGATAGCTCATACCGTGTTGAAGGTACTGAAATTATCTGTGTTTCCGCCGTACAAGAATTTTGATAACTCATACCGTTCGAAAATTATCACCAAAAAACTGATAAGCCCGGTTTTACAAATCTTAGTTAGGGTACTAATCCACTAGTTATTCGTAAAGGTACGAAAATAACATATGTAACCATGGTGATAACAAGTTAATCCGCTAACTATTGCTTAATCCAGTTTCTTAAAACCGGGCCTAGGCCTAAGACTCGGTATTACCTAGTCTTGTTAGCCTTATCTGAGAGTTGGTGAGAACAAATACCTCAGGTTACCATGGTGATGAATAAGTTTAAACCACCAGTTATATAGTTACCCCCACGTTGGTAATTCTAGCACTAAATCGATTGCCCTGCACTAAAAGAGTTGATTTAGCCTAATACCAATTTTTTGGGTGAGTTTTTTTGAAAGGTTCGAGATTCTATTGATTTGTTTGATAACTGACAAGCGTATATACGACTGAAAAATGTGTTTTTTCAGCTGTATATACGCTTGACAATTATGTGACATGAATTAAATAGTCATAACTTATACCATCTTGAAAGAATTGAAAACATCTATGTCTCTCCTGTGTAAGAATTTTTATATCTCATACCGTTCGAAAGTTATCACTGAAAAACTGATATTTCACTAAATCAACTCCCATTGACTCTTAGAAGGCATAGGAGTCAATTTAGAGTAACAACTCCGACCTCGGTAGCTCTGTCACTAAGGCACCACTTCAGAAACTGAAGTCACCTCTGGGCGTGAATTCCAGTCCCGCATAAGGCATGGGTTTTGTAAACATCCTTCCACTTATCATCACTTCATGGATCTACAATCACCTGCTCATTCGTACCCCCGTATAACCTAGCTGTTGGTGGGGTCGTTGAGCAAACAATGATCGTCATCATCTTGGAAATATATTTCTTTTTTGAGATTCGCGCGGTGGTCTAGGATAAAAATCTGATTCGAGGTTCTAAGGGCCGGTCTTATGACTGCTCCCTAAAAATTTAAGTATCACTTAACTTTAAGAGGTGTCTTATGATGCCCCAATGTGACCTGAGTATCTCTTAAAATTCGCTAAGGGTAGGTTTTTTTCAGGGGATAGTTCAAGTACGTCTTAAATTTCTAGTCGCATTTAAAAAAATATTAAAATGGCCGTCCATATGTCAGATGAAACCCAATTCAGACGAAGAGATGCTGATTATGGACCAGGGGACGCAAAATCATCAGGCCAAGAATCAAAAATGTTATTATAAGAAATGAAAAGAAATTTTAAAAATTCATAGGCTCACAAAAAGCCAACAGAATTGTTTTTTGAGAACAAATTGAGGTTAGTTTGGATTTGGAGTCATGGACAGAAAGGTTTGTTTCCTAATAAACAAACAAGTATATTTGTAATATTGAAGGGCCATCGATCCCTCAATCATTTAAAAATACATCAATTGAACTTTCATTGCAAAATTGTCATAATACTATTTATTACTATTTTATTATATTTTAAATTATAATTGAGAATAAAGTTTCATGATAATGGAGTGAAGATTGGTTATTACTTTTCTGTACAGTAGAATTTTGAAATCTCGAAACGTTCAAAAGAATTCACCAAAAAATTGATATTTTTCTAAATCGACTCCCGTAGACTCTTAATGAAATACGTCGTAGTTGCGAATTACGTCCCGAGCGGCGAGCCAAGCGCACGTGTGAGCGAATTAATCTCTCGGCAAAAACACATGTTGTTCCGAGAAGATACCTTTTATCTGACTCGTTTAGTATAGGACTGCTACTAGAGATGAGAAGGCGCGAAAAGTCGTTTCCTTTCCATTCAACGTCTCTGACTGTTCGTTTTTATTTCTTATTTATTCATATTGGGTATATTGAGACGTGTGGTCGATCATTCAGGAGACCGGGGTTCGATTCCCGCCATGGTCGACCATCCTGACAGAGGTTTTTCGGGGTTTTCCTCTGTCGTTCAAATCAATACTGGGATGGTTCCTTAACAACAGGCCACGACCGACTCCTTCACACTGTCTGAAAACACTTAATCAAATAACTTTTCATCTCATGATCCCATCATCTCATATATCATTCCCCGACGCCAATAGATCGTGAGTAGAGTGCGTCGTGAAACCCAATGTATATAATATATATATATATATCCATATTGACGCACTCTACTGTTGACTACGATCTATTGGCGTCGGTGAATGATATATGAGATGATGAGATGGTGAGATGAAAGGTTATTTTATCAGGTGTTTTGGATGGTGGGAAGGAGTCGGTCGTGGCCTGTTGTTAAGGAACCATCCCAGTATTGGCCTGAACGACAGAGGGAAACCACGATAAACCCCTGTCAGGATGGTCGACCATGCCGGGAATTGAACCCCGGTCTCCTGAACGAAGGTTTAGTGTATTAGTGATTAGTTTTCTCCCTGTTTTATCAACTGGAAATTTCATCATCTTACGATTTAATTGTCTTTTGCACTTCTTAAAAGCCTGGTTTTAAAAGCCTCCAATCGATGTGAAAAAATATACATTATGTTTTTCTTTTTTTCAAAATGCTGATCCGATTGATGAAACTTTGAAATAATGTTTAGGGTGTGCTTAAATTCCTTTAAGATTCGAATCTATTTGAAGATCATATTTTTTTCAAACTTTCCACATAATGGGTAATTTTTGTGAGAATTTTCAAAATTTCGAAATATATTTTTTTAATTAATTTAATATTATAAATGTGATTCGTCGCTAGCATTTTCGACAAATATTGTCTCCAACTTACGATGTATTTGATGACTTTGTTTCTTGCACTCTCGAAGTTGTACGATCATTTATACACCTATTAAGTCACCCTGGTGGGAACTTTTTGCCCTATCGACACGGGGGACGCCTTAATCAGTACACGTAGTACAATCAGTTAGTTCCATTCACTTCTAGCCGCGTTTCAATTCCGTTTCCAGAAATATCTTGTCTTTATTTTCTTGTAAACAGTGGGTTTTATGTACACCAGACCCGTGGTACGCAGACTTGCAGCCTCAAGCAATTAAAAAGTGAGCTTTTTGAAAAAAAAAAAGATATCCAAACAAACAAAACTATTTGTAGCACAATTAAGAAGAGTCTTGTAAATTATTTAACTACATAATTCAGACCATAAGTTCGGATTAAAGAGATTAAAAAAATGATAAGACCGACCTGAATAGAAGCAAAGCGACGCATGTTTAGTGAATAATGAAGGTAAAGTATTTATAAAAGACAAACGTTAAAAAATGTTTTGTATTGGAACTAAAAATAGAAATTAGGTTATGCGTGGATTAAAGGGAGACTTCTGACTTATGCTCGTGTTAACGAAAGATGTGGATAGATTAGGAAGACCGATGATGTAGCGTGGCTAAACGTTTCAGTGAATATGAAACCCGTGCAGTTTTATTATAATTGTCAAAATACCGGCGGCACATGTAGCTGAGTGGTTAACGCACTCGCTTCATGTGACCCGGGAGGCAGTGGGCATATCGGACCTGGTTCGATCCTCGCTATCGTCCATCTTGACAGAGGTTTTTCGTGGTTTTCCTTTGTAGTCTAGGCTAATGCCGGGATGGTTCCTACAATATAGGCCACGACAGCTTCCTTCCCATTATCCTTCCCATTATACCTAAGAAACCTTCATTTCATCATCTCATCATCTCATTAATCATTCATTCGACGCCAATAGATCTTAATTATCAGCTTAGTGCATCGTTTAAACCCAATTAGAAAAAAAATTGGCAAAAATTGGGAATTGATCATTTTAATTGGGAAACAATGATTGTTCGTCAGAAATCAAATCTGAATATTTTAAAAGTACATATATTTCTGGTCTTCTTCAAGTTTCATCTCATTTCGACTAATTTAAAATTGTATTTCATTTCACTATTTTTCACTATGAACGTATTTTTCAGAGTAATTCAGCTACGATACATTTAGCATTCTGGCAAAATATGCAAGGTTTTGAAGACAATGAATGTACTGTATTGAATGGGTCCATTAATTTGGCTCCTTCAAGTATGAAATTCGTAGAAATGAAATAACTGGAATATTGCACTAATTTTGCACCTTAGAATCTAGATTAAAAGTTCTGCACACATTCTTACAAATTCTGAAAACAGTACTTTTTTCACCCATTTTGTTCACCTATTTTTTGCACCGTTTTTCACGTCAAATATCGATTTTTGGACCAGTATCATTACCGAGGTATGAAATAGGTGATCGAAATGGGCAAAAAAGAAGTTCGAAAATATTAATCTACAAAAAGCATCAACTTGAATCCTTCAAATTTTACATATCTCTGGGATAATATTGGTGCGAAAATCGATGATTTTTTTTTCATTATTCAGCAATCTATCATTATAACAGAACACTTGTTATTATCAGAATAACAAATAGTATTTAAAACCAAACATGGAAGATTCTTCAATTACATTGACACTCAAATGAAAAAAAAGAACAATGAGCAGAAATAATGAAAAATAATAAATTGTAATGATGAGAATGAAATAAGTTGGTTATTTGATAATAGTGATCACCCGTCCCTGGTTCCACGTGAAACATCAAGAGTCATTGATTCATTGATCTTTTAAAAAATAATGATACCCACATAAGCCAAAGCTTGTGTGTGAGAAAGGAGAAAAAATAAGTATGAATCAAATAACAATGACCTCGAATGTGGAGGTTTTGATAGAAATAGTGATATGAGAATTCAAATATTGAGAACCTAATTAGTGAAGCGATACAAAAACATCGAGTACTTATTTCAAATTAGTGACAAAACAAAGAGAATCAATGATAAACAAACATACCAACATAACTAACATAACATAAGAAACAAACTTATGACTTATGATAACTTTCAGTAATTAATTGCTCTACAATTTACTGGAAAATAATTTTGGTGTATTAGTTTGAATGAGATGTTCTAATTACAGAGGGTTCACTTGATGGAGTCAGGTATACAGTTTACTTTTAAAATTGTTCTATTCGGTTAGAGAAGAGATATGTGTGGGTAAAGAATTGAATTTAGGTCCTAGATACATTCCTTGTCTTTGTCCCAAAGAAGAGTGCATTGTTGGGATTTTCAATTGGCAAGATTTAGACGATCAAGTTGTGTAAATATTATCTGGCAAAATATGAGAAAATTTATGTTTGAAAGTATGTAGAATTAATGTCTTCAAAAAAAGTATTCTTATATTACACACTTTGGCTTCGGCACATACATTTTCAGACGGGTAATTTCTGGGACGTTTGAGAATAGTTTTCAAAATAGGTTTTTAAACTGTTTGTAATGGTTTTAAGTGTGTCCTGAGGCTGCCACCCCAGCTTAAAATTACATAAAGAAAGTATGACTGAGCGAAAGCATAATAGATTAATTTGAGATTTTCCTTGTTTAGGATTAGCGCAAGTCTGTAGAATTTATAGCTTATCGATCCTAATTTATTAGTGGTATTATTTATATGTTCCTTCCAATTCAAATGTTGGTCTACGATCACTCCAAGGTATTTAAGTGAAGTGGTTTTTGTTAAATTCTAGCAGTTTGGCCTATCACAGTCCACATGATGAATTTTGAGTTCAATTTGACTATAGATGCAGCACTGTAGTAACTAGAAAATGATATGAATAAACTTTTATCAACATTTAGTGTCAAGAGGTGTGAGGTAAGCCAGGTATAAGCTATTTGAAGACCTATTTCAGCATTTATCCTTACATCTTCAATTGAGTCGCCTTAAAAAATCAAAACTGTATCGTCCGCGTAAGAGATAAGTTTACCATTGATATAAGTGTTACAAAATTCATTTATATAAACCAGAAATAACAATGGCACTAGGACTGTGCCTTGTGAAACTCCATATTCCAAGATTCTAGGGCTACTTGAATGTCCATCTATGATGACGAATTGAGTTCTGTTTGATAAATAGCTTTTGATGAGTTTTAAAGGGTTTCCTCTGATGCCATATAATTCTAATTTGTTCAATAAAATTTCGTGATCAACTGAATCGAAAGCTTGGGCAAGATCAAGGAATACAGCTATAGTTTTGCGGGATTCATCAAGATTTCACGAGTTCTCAGTACGGTCCAAAATGGTGCAAAAATAGGTGAACAAAATTGGCCCAAAAAAGTACTGTTCTCAAGTTTTCTGGAGCCACCGCTAACTTGGCTCCCCCAATTAAAATTGTGAGTAGCTGGTCAACAGAGGGGGTGCAAAACTCGTAGTCTAGGGTGCAAAATGGAGCGAAATTAGCGCAATATTCCTGCTATTTCATTTCTACGAATTCGCACTTGGGGCAAGATGCATTGAGGGTTGCGTTGGTTTGAAGATGCATTGAGGGTTGCATTGGTTTGACGGTTGGAGTTGGTGCCCTCACTTCCTATCCCTCCCATGTTAAAAATATGTTTCAATTGACGAGCCACGCTTAAAGAATTATTGACCGTGCGACGCGTACATAAGTACATGGTGATAAAAGGAACTAACTTTACTCAATGACGTCGGCCCAGCTGATAACAGCTGTAATCAAGTTTGTCAGCCTATCAGCCGTTTCTACAAAACAACACCAGATAGAGGCACAGCGATCAATATTCCTCAGGAAAGTACTCAGGAAATGGAAGGTGAATAGACCATTTTCATTATTCAATGCGCAGGCGCGTCCCGCCTCTTAGCAGCCCAAATCGCTGGTAATGCATTCTGGGAGTTTTAGTACTGTTCAAAAATTCGGCCCGCTTATCCACAGGTTTAAATGCGAAACACCAAGATATAAAACTTGCTTTATCTCTCATCTTACTCACTCTGACAGTGTGTAAATCTCTTGTAATATAATAAACATATGAATGTTGAAACTGCTATCATATTATAAGTAAATACGTTCACTGTAATGCACAATGATACAAATCAAACGTGCTAAATAGCATTGACAGCATAGGACTTTCGAACGCGCATACTAACATCACGTTCTAGTTCAAACGATCGCCGCTAGATGGCTCATTCTTTTCGAAAATGGCCTATTCGAATGAGAGAAGTCACCGTCTCCAACCGGCAAACCAACGCAACCCTCAATGCATCTTGGTTCAAATATAGAATCCACTGGAGAAACCAAATGGTCAAGATGAACAGAATCGTCATCTCTTTCCAGGAATAACTGTATCCACAGTGAGTGGCATTTGGACAGCTATAGGCCTACCTGCCTCCGACTAAAGACTCCAAAGGAATGTGGTATTTTGTCATCTAGGCTCTAGAGTTTGCAGCTTCTTTTATTTTTTCATATTGGGTTTTAACGACGTACTTTATTGATGACTAATAGTAAGATCTATTGGCGTCGGATGAATGATTAATGAGGTGATGGGATGATGAGATGAAGGTTTTATGGGTAATGGGAAGGATAGTAGGAAGGAAGCGATCGTGGCCCATATTGTAGGAACCATCACGGCATTAGCCTGAACTACAAAGGATAATCACGAAAAACCCTGTAAAGATGGACGGTAGCGGGGATCGAACCGGGTCCGGTATGCTCACTGCCTCCGGGGTTACATGAAGCGAGTGCGTTAACCACTCAGCTACGATGTACCGGTTTGCAGCTCCTGTTTTTCAACTGAACCGCACTTTTGTGCAACCTTATGAAAATGAATTGAAATAAATAAATAGTCGAGTTGTCGCTCGACGGGAACCAAGTCCCGCGCGAAGTATTTATTGAGACGATTATCACTCACTATTTTCCACGATCTTTCAATACAAAACAGAAGGATGGCCGTGAAATTGTTGATTTTATTTTCTTGTTTGATTGTATTTTTTTTTTTATAACATCGAAATTTGATTCAAAATCATTGTTCCCCAATCAAGGCCCTGGAAGACAAGTAGGATGATTGTAGGTTGAACTAAAATGCGAGCAAACAATAAATTGTATCCACGTGTTTTTTTCTTTATTACGTGATTTGTTTTTTGCGTATCTGTTTTTCGCTATCTTGATCGGTGTTATCGTGAGACTGGCAGTCACGTGACAGTTGTTGTCGTTGTTGTTGTTCACTTCGAGGAAGTGGGATTAAGTCATCAACTCATCATATTAGTCTTGAAGGACGCATATGAAATATAGTTTTCTATCTTTTTCTTCTCGTCTTTCTCTCTCTTCTCTCTTTTGTTCTCCCGATCTTCTTCTTCGTCTTTCTTTATCTCTCCCTGGCCCCTGCCTCTCTTCTCTTTGCTATTCCTTTCTTTCTCTATCTCTCCCTGCCTCTCGTCCTTTCTCTCTTTCTTTCTTTCTTCTGTATATCTCTTCCTCTCCCGATCTTCGTCTTTCTTTATCTCTCCCTACCACTCTTTCTCTCTCCTCTCTTTCTCTCCTGATTTCCATCTGCCTCTATCTATCTCTCTCCCGATCTTCGTCTCTCCTATCTCTCCCTGCCTCTCCCTCTCTTCTCTCTTTTGATCCTTGTTTCTTTCTCTCTCTTCTCTCTTTTGCTCTTCTTTTCTTTCTCCATCTCTCCCTGCCTCTCATTCTTTATTACTTTCTTCTCTATTTCTCTTTCTCTCTCTGCCTCTCTCTCTCTCTCTCTCTCTCTCTCTCTCTCTCCCCTTTTTCCTCCTTTTTTCTCTCTCCCTTTTCTCTCTCTCTTTCTCTTTCTTTTTCTCTCTTCGTATTTCTTCATTACTCCTTTGCATCCCTCGTTCGTGTTTTCGACATCTCCTCCTACCTCGCTCTTTCTCTGTGTATCTTGTTTTCTCTCTCTTCCTCTACCTACCTAACGAACACTACTATCTCTGTCTCCATGTCTATGTTTCACAATTATTTAGCTGCATATGCATGGTCCATACACCCCCATCTTACCGTTGGATCAGATTGGGAACAAGTCAAAGTGGACGGCAAAGAGAAAATTGGTAAAATTCAGACGATTTTTCGAAAAAATTTCATTTTGACTTTGATATTCCTTTTTTCTCTATTTTCACCCCTCCCCCCTCTCTTTCTCTCTCTCTCTCCCCCTCTCTCTCCCCCCCCCCTCTCTCCCTCTTTCTCTCTTTCTCTCTCTCTCTCTCTTCCTTTCCTTCTCCTTCTCCATCTCTCTCTCCCCTCTCTATCTCTCTCCCCTCTTTCTCTCTCTCTCTCTTCCTTTCCTTCTTCTCTCTCTCTCTCTCTCTCTCTCTTTCTCTCTCTCTCTCTCTCTAATCAGTATTTACTTACTATTAGTTGACAAACAAAAAGTTGTGTACTACTGAAAATATCGCGTGATACTTGTTGTTGTTGTTGTTGGCGGAAGTGCGATAATTCTCTCCTTTTGAAGGCTATTTCAAACTTCATCACGTGACTAAAATTGCTGACGGTTACGAATAACGTTTCCGCCATACTATTACATTGCCGTTTGGGAGTTTCGAATGGTCAAATTGCCTCGGTTTCCGTGGGCGGTTATGACAAATTGAAATATCCGATTATGGCTTTTAGTGGATAAGTTAATTACGTGATAATATAGGAAACTAGTTTGTACTTTATTATCAGTCGAATAAGTTGATTTCGATGATTCTCCAACGAATTATAATTTCAAATCAAGAAAATAATTTTGTATTTGATAATTTTCAGTTTCTAAAAGAAAGTTATATTTTATATCTTTTGGTAAAGGACTTGATATTCGAATGAAACGTTGAGGGAATATAACAATAAGTATGAAAAATAAGTGTCAAGTTTGAGGTGAACAGATGTTATGGATATATTTATTTATTTATATCGGGCTTAACGACGCACTGTACTGATGACTAAGATCTATTGGCGTCGGTGAATGATGAGATGATGGGATGAATGATTAATTTAATAGGTGTTTTTGGATAGTGGGGAGGAGTCGGTCGTTACCTGTTGTTTAGGAACCATCCCAGTATCGACCTGAACGACAGGGAAACCACGAAAAACCCCTCTCAGGATGGTCGACCATGGCGGGAATCGAACTCCGGTCTCCTGAATGACGGTTCAGTGTATTACCACTCGGCCACACGTCTCAGTATTATGGAAATAGCATTCTCTTATCTTGATACCGTACTGTTATATTATTGTTGTGAGGTAATCGCAACTATCGGTAAAAAAAATAAAAAATACTCAAAGTATGTTTACTATATATTTATTACTATAGTTAACAAACTGTGTTATTTACATTGTAGCGTAGTTTTATTTCTGTTGGAGGCCATTGCGAAGCTGATAAGCCTGATTAGAACTGGATGAGGTTGGTATAACCAGCGTAAACACATTGCGCAAACGTAGCACGTGGTGTCGCGGTGATTGGGTTGAGTGTGTGGCTGGAGACGATTGTTTCACTAAAATAGCAACTCCTTAAATCTGATGTATACACTTGTCATGAAATCTTCCTGAAATCCTTCGAAATCTCCCTGAAATCCCTCGAAATCTCCCTGAAATCCCTCGAAATCTCCCTGAAATTCGTTGAAATCTGAAATCAGGTGTACACCAAATTTAATAGTCATTTAATTTAGTTGGCCTATTTACCCCTCACGAATTATAATGATAATAATAAAATAACAATTGAAAAATAATAATAAATAATACGAAAAATAGAAAAATAATACGAATTGGCTACTCGTTGGACCGGAAGTTAAAGATTTTAGATTTGTTTTAGTTCAGATTGAATAAGTTAGGGAGCCGCCCCCCGTGGCTCAGTCAGCTAGTACACTGAAGTAGAACTGAAGTCGGGTCGGGCCTGCGGGTCCGAGTCCTGCATAAGGCATGGGTTTCTGTATAAACGTCCTTTCACTTATCACTACATCGTTTTATTATCAACCGTTCATTCGTACTCCCATATAACCTAGCTGTTGGTGGGGTCGTTATAACCAGCATTGAAATAAATAAAATTAGTTCGGGATTTTTGTTTGGTTAGGTGGGTTGGGTCGGGTTAGTTTGAATATGTTAGGTTCGTTAAATTGGACTGGGTTATTTGGGTTGGCTCAGGCTGCTCGTAACAACAACAACAACAACAACAACAACAACGTCGTGACGTAGACCGATGGTGCGATGAATAGCGGACGCGAAAATAATTAGTGTTGCCGCTCGTTTTCGATTTTTTATATTGGGTTTTAACGACGCACTGTAATGATTACTTAGATCTATTGGCGTCGGATGAATGATTAATGAGATGATGGGATGATGAGATGAAGGTTTTTTATGGGTAGTGGGAAGGAACAGTCGTGGCCTATATTGTGGGAACCATCCCAGCATCAGCCTAGACTACGGAGGGAAACCACGAAAAACCCCTGTAAAGATGGACGGTGGCGGGGAACCGGGTCCGATATGTCCCTTCACCTTCCGGATCACACGAAGCAAGTGAGCTATAACAACTCAGCTACTGTGCCGGTTCGTTTTCGATACTTTTATACTTCGATTCAATATCGAATTGGAATATTCGATATTCGATCAATTTGTTATCGTAACAATAATCGATTTCTGTTGGAATTTTTGAAAATAATTCGAATTTAAAATTAGTAGAAAAAGCAATAATTAGCTAATTGATTTGTCTTCACCCTTTGTTACTTATTTTGTTTTGTATATCTTCATTGGTATTAATTTTGTTAACAAATACAATTTGCCAAATAAATTATTAGATTCTATATTGTTGTAGACTTTTGAAAAGATCAGTAAAATTTTCAAACCACCATTCATTTTATTTATTTATTTATTTATTTCATTACGTCGCAGATGTGCGCAGCATGGTGGCGAGTTCCTATATTAGTACAGTACAATGTGATCATATACTCAATACATTAATTAATATCACATTTGAGAATAACTGGAACATTTGATTTAAATTTGAGAACTTATCACTTACAATTAAATATTTGACCAATTTTCTGTCATCTATCTTCTGTCTGAATTCCTTTGAATATTCAATTAATCAATTCACTTTTTTCCTCTCCCCCTCCCTCCCCTTCATTCATTCATGATGTGTTTTTATTCATTTTATTCACACCTCTACTATTGGCTTATCATAGTTTATAACAACCGAGACGCGTGGCCGAGTGGTAACACACTGAACCGTCATTCAGGAGACCGGGGTTCGATTTCCGCCATGGTCGACCATCCTACTGGGATAGTTCCTTAACAACAGGCCACGACCGACTCCTTCCGACCATCCAAAAACACCTAATAAAATAACCTTTCATATCATCATCCCACCATCTCATTCATCATCCACCGACGCCAGTAGATCGTAGCCATCAGTATAGTGCGTTGTTAAAACCCAATAAAAAAATATAAAAAAAGTTTATAACACATTTCTTATTTTAGTACCTTAATAGCTTTAGGTTTTTGTTTGTTATTTTAGAATTAGATACTTTTTCTTGATCCACCATTATTTCAATTATTCTATCCATGGATGAATTATTCTGTCAGTTATGGCAGCCATTGATTTTAATGGCAGTCTTGAATAAATGTACATATATTAACCAATTATAATACTTGTTTATAAGTTGGTAAAACTGGCTACAAATGACAGAAACAACCCTGAAATTATTAAAATTTGACCAACGCGGTTTCTCGTTGCTTACAGTGTAACATTGTTTTGTGTCACTAAATCGATCGACCGTGGCGGGAATCGAACCCCGGTCTCCTGAATGACTACTCAGCATCCTAGCCACTGGTCCACCCGTCTCAATAACCAAGATCAATAAATTATTAAATAAAATAACAACATTCATTCCGCAAGATGAGAAACTACTGCTTTTTCCCTCGTCTTTGTATATCCACTAAAGAAGACGGTTCCGAGCGACCGTCCCCCCTATTCCACACCGCTAACGCTCGGGTGGTTCGACCTACATCTCTCACGACACGGGTGCGCTGTGCTTATAAAGATGGAGAAATTCAACTTCACTATTTTTGCCAATGTTAACTAATCAGTGTCATAATTAGATAAAAAAAAGTAAATTAACTCTTGGATGATTTTTCGTTCTTCAATTGATATGGCTTTCTATTTTTGTGAATGCAATCAGTTTTAGGATAATACGTTGATTAATTTCATCAGATTCGTGATATTTCATTCACGTATAATCTTGTAACTGATTCAATTCATAAAAATAGAATGTTATATTAATTGAAAAAGATGAAATTATCTGGAATTATTATCCTTTTTTTTTTATTAATGTCATTGGTTCTTGAAGATTGGAAAACAATAGTAAAGATGAATGTCTATTTTAGAAGCACAGTGTCGATTTAGCGAAATATCAGTTTTTTGATGATGACTTTTGAACGGTATGAGATATCGAAATTATAATATAGGAGAAACACAGATAATATTAATAGCTGCAAGATGATATAAAATATAACTATTCAAGTCATGTTGCATATTTATCAAGCGTATACAGGGTATTCAGCTGAACAACACATTTTTTCAACCGTCGTGACGTCACAAATCATACCGTCCAATCAACAGGGCTGTTAGAACTGTAGTCAAATTCAAATATCCAATCGGGGTATCTTGAAATGACTACGAATGATATAGATCCAACTGGCTTATTGGTGAAGCCACGCCTATTTCGAGTCGTCAATTATGTGATATGAGTTAAATAGTTATACCGTATACTATCTTGTAGGTATTAAAATTAGCTGTGTTCACTCCGTATTAGAATTTTGATATCTCATACCGTTCAAAAGTTATCATCAAAAAACTGATATTCGCTAAATCGACTCCCACAAAGCGCGGTTCGCGCCATTTTACCAGCTGCGTGCAAAAATGCCGTCTCGTTCGTGCGTCAAGTTGGCAATTGTTAACTGATGCGCAGAAAAAGGTTGACCAAGGTCAGCCGATCAGTCGAGACATCAACACAAGGTTGAGACAATGTACAGCGCCCATAATAACTGGGAAAACAACGTACTTGTCGCGGCTGATCAGAACATGGGCGAGAAATATGATAATATATACAAATACGTAAACTGAAAATTATGTATGTATATAATATATCATATATATTACATTCATACATATGTCCATGTTATTCATATATATATATATATATATATATATATATATATATATATATATATATATATATATATATATATATATATATATATTTATTTATATATATATATATATATATATATATATATATATATATATATATATATATATATATATATATATATATATATATATATATTTATATATATGTATATATATATATATATATATATATATATATATATATATATATATATATATATATATATATATATATACTAGCCAGATTCCTCATATTTCAAACATGAGGGGCCCCCTCCTCCTGCATGTGCAACCGATGAATGGTCGCCGGGGGGACGTGGGCGCATACAATCGCCTTGAGAAGAACGGCATAGTTGTGAATCGATCGAGACTGTATCGATAATTCTATATCGTCAATTGTTCACGTCGTACGTCATCACTGGTAGTTGAAACTCCCACTGTTGAATACCATTCTTTCGGCGGGCGAAAAGGCGTGGTATTTTCACTTCTATATATGGCGGCCTCTGTTTGTCGGACCATTGGTCTGTGTCACCACGCGCTGACGTTGCTGTTGTTGTTGTTGTTGTTGGTGTTGGTGTTGTTGTTGTTGTTGTTGTTGTTGTTGTAAGGCAGTCGCTATTCATCGGACCCTCGGTCTGTGTCACAACGTGCTGACGTTGTTGTTGTTCTTGTTGTTGTTGGTGTTGTTGGTGTTGTTGTTGTTGGTGGTGGTGTTGTTGTTGTTGTTGTTGTTGTCACTGCTGCGCGCAACCTGATCTAGCCAAAATAACCCTCTAAATATCGGACCATATCTATGTCACCACGTGCTCACGTTGTTGTTGTTGTTGTGCGTAGGCTAATTTTTATTTCAATAACATCGGAACTTGATACAAAATCATTGTTCTCCAATTACGGCTATGGATGAAAGATAGAATGGTTTCAACTTGGTACCGCCAGGGCGTGAAGAATAATTGAAAATAAGATTACTCATTAATCTTGAGGTAATAACTCCAATGGTTGGAAAACAATTCACATTTTCAAAAAATTTCAATTTCACAATTTCAAAAAAAATGCAATCTTCTTATAATCTTGATCCAATCTGGATCTCAATTCTTATTTGAAATTCTCATTACGTTTCATTCAATTTCATTTCATTCATGAACATTCATTTAACATCAATTTTTTTAACATTTCAACATTCATATTCTTGAAATCTTTTCTCCTCCTTTTTCTCTGTTCTTGTATTTATTACAAAATTGATCTTTTCGATCATTTCATTATTACCAAATATAAGTTTAGGTCAGGTAGTTTTTATAGGACACTTGGTTTTTATTACATTCGGTTTTTAGGACGGTCGGTCGATTGAATAAAGTTCAATGTGAAGAAATTTCTGCTTGAGAAATCGTCCTATTCTGTTGACGAATACTCATGTATTAATTATTGATCATTAATTTTCATGGATTGTCGATTATCAATCTGTAACTTGACAGTCTTCTGGTAATTCAAATATATTATTATTATTATTATTTTTAGTACCGGTACAGTTGATCAATCCCCCCATATGTATACATTTGTAATCACTTTCCGGACACCTTGTCTTGGTGTTGGGACTTGCGTGGGCCCGTGATCTCCAGAGCCGTCGTCGGGAGCAACTTATTAGCTCCCAGCAGGGTCACCCATGGAAGTAAAGTCTGGAGTGAGGGTTCAGACCAAGTTCGGACCGTCTCGGTTTAGTGGAAGCCTTTTGGTGCCTTTTGGATATAACCTTGCGTTTATATTCTATTTCATTTCAATCTATTCTCATTTTTCTCCTCATCCATCGTCTTCTTTTATTTTATTATATATCATCCTCTATTACTTTTCTCTTTCTTTCCAATTCCGTCCATATGCTTGAAACATTCACAAACGTTGACGACCATGGCAAAGTACACTAACATGAACATGGGCACAAAATCACAAAACTCAAGCTAGTTAGTTAGTGTTACTGCAAGGCCGCTGACAGCCAATCTGGGCCCCAAGTCTAGTAGAAGTAGACTATACCGGGCCCCCTCCCCCAACTTACCGGGGGGGGGGGGAAGAGAAAACAATTTAAAATGTCATGCTAACCTGCTACTGCTAGGAATACTATTTCATTACCTTTTCTTATTTTCTAGTATCTTATACCATTATACCAATCATTCGAATCTAGCATAATTATTCAATGGAAATGTTCAATAAGTTATGATGAATACTCAAAATAAAATACTTATGTTTATTGTTTTAGGCTACTGTGAGTGTGTATTTACAAGGGGGGCCCGGGAAGTTTCAGACTTGGCCAACGTGCCCTCTCGGCGGCCCTGAGTGTTAGGGTTAAAGGCGAGTCGACGAGAGGTCATTTAGCGCCTCTTTGCTCCTGTCCGTGTACTTTGCCATGGTCCTGAACGTCTGTGGATGTTTCTAGCACGATGTAGTGATACCAACCTATTTCATCATAATAGAAAGAAGGTGCTTCAACTCACATACTGATAACATGGACGGTATTTGTGGTTTCTTGCGGTCAATTCAGAGCAAATCGTCCCGATTGCCTGTCGCGATTTAGTGGATCCCCTTGTGAACTAGATATAAATAAGAGTGGCTATTACCGGCACAGTAGCTGAGTGGTTAGCGCACTCGCTTCATGTGACTCGGGAGGTAGTGGGCATGTCAGACCCGGTTCGATCCCCGCTACCGTCCATCTTTACAGAGGCTTTTCGTGGTTTCCCTCTGTAGTCTAGGCTAATGCCGGGATACTTCCCACAATATTGGCCGCGACCGCTTCCTTCCCACTATCCTTCCCACTACCCATAATACCTTCATCTCATCATCCCATCATCTCATTAATCATTCATCCGACGCCAATAGACCTTGGTCATCATTACAGTGCGTCGTTAAAACTCAACATACAGAAAAACAAAAGTGGCTATACGACGATACCGGTGGCATTGTTGAACTAACAACATCTATAATTCTCGTGATCTACTGGGCCGTGTATAGCATTGTTGAGCATTGTTGTTCTGAATAGTTCGATATAAAAGCGATAGTTGCGCTACAGGCAATTAGGACGATGGACTCAGATTCTGACCCCGGAAATATTTCACTTACAAGACCCGAGTTGGGTCACCTCCTTTATATTATGATATAATAGGTTGGTGTCACCACACCGTGTTTCAATCATACGAAGGGAATGGGAAAGAAAGAGAGAAGTAATAGAAGATTATATCAAATGAAATAAAAAAGGAATACGATATAGATGGAGAGAAAAGTGACAAAGGAAAATCAAATTTATTGAAATTATCGGATGTCTTCTGAGAAATCTGACTTTTTGTGATTCTTTTTATATTTATTATGAACATAATAGGCCTATATTCACAGCAATCCTGGAAATTATATTTTATTGTGAATTTAAGGGCTCTAAACAGAATTTATGATTTTATTTATTCTATTGGGTTTACCGACGCACTCTACTGATGACTAAGATCTATTGGCGACTTGGCGTCGGTGAATGATCTATGAGATGGTGGGATGGTGAGATGATGAGATGAAAAGTTATTTCATCAGGTATGCTTGGATAGTGGGATTGTGGGAAGGAGTCGGTCGTGGCCTGTTGTTGAGAAACCATCCCAGAATTGACTTGAACGACAGGGGGAAACCATGCACGAACAACTGAAACTGAAAGTATGATTGAAATAACTCGAGTCGAATGGACGACGCTTCTCGCTCCGCTCGCTAAGGTCAATGGTGTGAACCCCATGACGCCTGTGAAACCAACTCTGGTTTATTTCCACTCCGTGTGTAACGTGTGCAAAACGCACTCAAGTTCAGCCAACGTCAGCAATCGTGGTTTATTAATATCTATTATTACTGTTGATCAATCGTAATTTATTGAGAATAATATCCTGCAGGTTTTAAAGTCAATCTCATGCCAGTTGACGCGGTCGAAAGATCGGTCGACTGGAAATGGGCGTGGCCTACCAGTCGATCTTCTAGATCTGTATCACTTGAGGTCGTTTAGAGACTCGTATAGTCTGTCTCAACATTCTGTAGCAAGTGTCGGAGATCTTTGTAGTTAGTTTGCTCATCTAAGAAGATGGGTAAAAAAAATAGGTAAAAACGAGATAGAAGATGGAATATAAGATAATAAGAAGATAGGTATATAAATATGTTAAAAAGATAGGCAAGAAGATAGGTATATAAATGTCAGAAAGATAGGCAAGAAGATAGGTATATAAATATGTCAAAAAGATAGGCAAGAAGATAGGTATATAAATATGTCAGAAAGATAGGCAAGAAGATAGGTATATAAATATGTCAAAAAGATAGGCAAGAAGATAGGTATATAAATATGTCAGAAAGATAGGCAAGAAGATAGGTATAGAAATATGTCAAAAAGATAGGCAAGAAGATAGGTATAGAAATGTCAAAAAGGTAGGCAAGAAGATAGGTATATAAATATGTCAAAAAGATAGGCAAGAAGATAAGTATAGAAATATGTCAAAAAGATAGGCAAGAAGATAGGTATATAAATATGTCAAAAAGATAGGCAAGAAGATAGGTATATAAATATGTCAAAAAGATAGGCAAGAAGATAGGCATATAAATATGTCAATCTCTACAGACTGCGTTGGATTCATGCACTGTTGCATTTCACTCAAATTATATTATACCTGAGTTTATTTGAATCTAAAATGAGACTTTGGGGTTGAATGATGACTGATCGTTGATTATATCTACACAGTTGTACATGAATATGTTGTCAGATTTAGCAACGTTGCACAACAACCCTTACCCAGTCACAAACTTGTCCTCAAAATGCAGGAGAGAAGAGTTACTTTGTCACTGTTGGAGTTATGATTGACATGTTTATCTATTTATCAGATCGATGGCATAAAAACACTTACTCCAGAATGGTGAGACAGACTATACCCTGATTGGATATTTGAATTTGACCTCAGTTCTAACAGCCCTGTCGGTAACATGCTAAGCCAAAGTTCACTCTTGGCAGTATCTTTATTCCAGTATTCGCTCTTCAGGCGCCCCAATATATAGATATACTACCTACAGTGAACGTGGCTTAGCGTGTTTACTTAGAAAGAAGATGGCCTATTCGAGGAAATGATCATAACCTGACCCAAAAACCCTTACACAGCTCCCTTATTTTCTAACCAATTCCCCGAAAAAGTAGCTTGTCTACGGCATTCCTACACGCTATACAAACTCTCCTTTGAGCCGGTATTATAACGAATAGTTATGTCACCGAATAGCGCTATTTGGCCACATAACGAGGTCGAATAGCTTATTGGCAGTATTATGAGCGCCAGATTAGACTATTTGTACACATAAACTGGCCGAATAGCTATTCAGTGCTGAGACCACCTACTAAATTATTATGTGGTAGGTTAGCAATTCGATCAAATAACTTTTACTGTTCTTCATAATACCGGCCCACTTAGTATCGCTATTCCAGTATTCGCTGTTTAGCGCCCCCGATTTCACTACCCGAGATGTAATGGATAGAGCCTATGTACATATAGTTAGTTCCGAGAATTGGAGAAGATTTGTGCTTGCTCTTGTATATTTCCACACCTGAACGTAAACGCTGTCAAACGGTCACCGACGTCAGCGCTCTAACCAAACACGATTCAATAATATTATTGTTAAATTGCATCTCGCGCGGATTTGGCCGAAAGGTTGCAATACGCGTTACATCCGGCTAACTTGACGGATTTAACGCGCCGTAAGTAAAAACGCCTGAAGAAATACTGGGTGCAGTTGCATGTGCAACGTGAACAAGAAATCTATTCGGAATGTTATTGAGTTGGATCACCTCTCATCATTCACTGTGAAGATCACATATATATATATATATATATATATATATATATATATATATATATATATATATATATATATATATATATATATATATTTTATATTGGGTTTTAACGACGCACTGTAATGATTACTAAGATCTATTGGCGTCGGATGAATGATTAATGAGATGATGGGATGATGAGATGAAGGTTTTTATGGGTAGTGGGAAGGATAGTGGGAAGGAAGCGGTCGTGGCCTATATTGTGGAAACCATCCCGGCATTAGCCTAGACTACAGAGGGAAACCACGAAAAAACCCTGTAAAGATGGACGGTGGCGGGGATCGAATCGGGTCCGATATGTCCCTTCACCTCCCGGGTCACACGAAGCAAGTGAGTTAACCACTCAGCTACCTGTGCCGGTATATATTCACATTGTCCCTATTCCATTACGAGGCCTCTACATGTTGCCTACAGGCTTGATTGCAGACGTTCGGGGCCCAAGTTGGCAACGGTTAGATGATCACTAGTAGGCCTATTCAATACGTGCTCGTACGAAGAGCTTTGGTTCGTGTTATGTTTTCAACCCTTTCAAAATAATTGTCAAAAATCAACATGTTTCTACCTGTTCTTCATTGTTTTTACGATTTTTTCATAGTAATATGATATAGAATTATGATTTTTAGTGAATGTAGAGGCACAGATATACTCATTGTTGTTTTATTGCAAATAGAATTAGACTGATTGGTCCTACCGTTTACCCACCATGTGTTCTAAGCCAAAGGTCTGTATTGACGCTTTTTGTCCAGTTTTGTTCGTTCCCTGCAGGTTTTACTCATGGATTGTGATACGTTAAGTATAGCCTCTTAACACAACTCATATTCACAATATTATCAATCTTTATTCACTCTCATTTTATTTTTAGTCCATTCTTGATATAGGCCCTAATACTCTATTCGTGTTTTTCCATATATGTCTTGTCTTAATATTCATAATAGGCTAATAATGTAATAATATATATCTTCTTTTTTAGATGAGCGTAGCGAAGTCTCCATCCCACTCTTATAGGGTATTGTCTGTGTTTTTTTTTTGTTTTTTTTGGAAGCACTCCACAGGTCGCAAGGGTTGACTGATCAACATGAAACTTTTTTTGTGCACGGAAACTTATCCAACTTAGAACTGTATAGTTTTTGGGATGAATCGGTCGGACCGATTTTGAGAAATATCATCTCAAAGTTTCTAAAAATCCCATAAGATTTGGCTGGGCGGAAAATGTGGAAAAATAGAATTTCTCCAAATGGAATGGAATTTTCTCCAAATGTGTATACATGGATTTGACACATTAATACGATTTTGTAAGCAATTCTGATCAGTCGTTTTGAAGAAAAAAATGAAATAACTGATAATATTCATAAAATATATCATACAAATTGTGACAGAATTAAGTTGTCGAGATTCACTGCTTTCGAGATTCAAGAGTTGACCAACAATGAAGTATTTTTTATATGCGTCAAGGTGTGTAGAATACCCGAGTCAATAAAGTGGCAAGATTAGAACTACTTTAACGACTTTTATAGCTTATTCAGATATCAAGGTGTGTAGAATACCAGAGTCGATAAAGTAGCAAGGGTAGAACTACTTCAACGACTTTTATACCTTAGGATATCTCGCTCATCTTACAACGCATATTTCGCGTTTTCCTAGTTTTAACAAATTGGTATACTGAGACATGTGGCCGAGTGGTTAATACATTGAACCGTCATTCAAAAGACCGGGTTTCGATTCCCGCCATGGTCGACCATTCTGACAGGGGTGAATCGTGGTTTTCCTCTGTCGTCTAGGTCAATACTGGGATGGTTCCTTGACAACAGGCCACGACCGACTCCTTACCACTATCCAAAAACACCTGATAAAATAACCTTTTCATCTCACCATCCAATCATCTCATATATCATTCATCGACGCCAATAGATCGTAGTCATCAGTACAGTGCGCCGTTAAACCCAATATAATTTTTTTTCAAATCGTATCAACTATCAAGTGTATTATGTCATGTACATATATGTTGTGAATTGTGATTTTCAACTGAAAAATAAACTTTCCGACTATTTGGTAATTTTGTTTCAAAATTAAAGGACATCACAACCCTGAAACTAGATTTATCACCGTCTAGGTACTTTTATTTTTACGAATACACCACTGCATAAGACGTGCATAAGACCTATCTTCTTATCTGTCTACCATTGTTGGAAATATTTCCGCCTATAGTTTAAATGATGAATACCGGATGGGCGGAAACCGGGGCCAACTCCCATAACACGTACACTTCATTATACATCTTGAGGAGATATCAAATTGATTGAAAGGAAGTCTGTAGAAGTCGGGCGTGGGTTCGAGTCCTGCGCGCATGGCATGACTTTTTATAAACATCTTTAAGCATGCACAATTAGTGTTGGGTAAGTTCCTCTAAATAAGGAACTAGTTAAAGTTCCAGTTCCTTAATGAAAAAAAAGAACTAGTTACACTTACAGTTACTCAAGAAAAAAAGGATCTGAAAATTTATATAATTTTAATAAAAGAACTGTAAAAGTTACCGGCGCGGAGTTCTTAACTAGTGAACGGGAGTATTTTGCCGAAAGGTTTCAGTTTTCAGTTTTTCAGTTTTCAGATTAAAATCGCTGGAATTTACTTACATACAATAGAACAAAATAAATATTGGCACCGCCAGTTTAACCACAGCTATTTTAGCTTTAGAATTTAGCTCGATTATCTGTGTTTTAAGAGGCCGCAGGCACTCTACACGGGCTTGTTGTTCGCTCGCTTCAGACTCGAGTTTAACATGCGTCGTGTCGTGTGCTAGGCGCAACCCATAGACTAGCCCGCCGAACTCAGATTCACATAAGCGCCGTTAATTCCCTTACTCACACTTTTGATATATTTCACAGTCTATATTTTTTTTTCGGTATTCAAAAATATGTATCTAGGTTCTCGTAAACTAGAAATTTTTTCATTTTCCATTTGAAGAATTTGAAAAATCACAAATTTCTGTAAATGCGATAACCTCCGTTTTTCAATTGCGAAAACAATCATATTGATATCTCAAAAATTACGGCCGTGAGAGTTTGCGGCGTGAAATACGAGCGCCTGCGGCCTCTTAATTTGGATTTCTGAAGTACGGTCTGTGCAAAAGAACTTAGTGAGGAACTTGCAAATCGTTCCAAGTTCCTCAAAAATAGTAACTTGGTTTCTTTCAAGTTACTGGTAATTGAAAGGAACGAGTTCCCTTTGAAATGTAAATTCTTCAAAAAAGTACGAGTTCCCGGGAACTCGTGCCTTTAGATAAGTTCCTACACCCTACACGTTGCACGATGTTTATAAAAATGAAGAAATGCATCTTTATTTTTTTTTTTCATGTTCACAAAGCAGTGTTATTGAATGAAAAGGGTATCAACTCTTACGATTTTGTTATGCTCGTTGATTAAAATGACATTCTCTTTTGGTGAATTTAAATAGTTTTAAGATGATACGTCAGTGATATGATGAATATGATGGATATGATGAATATGATGAATATGATGAATATGATGAATATGATGAATATGATGAATATGATGATTGTGATGAAATTCATTGATGTACTATCTTAAAACTGATTGAATTCACACAAAAAGAATGTCATATTGATTAATCATTGATTAATTATCTTGGAGTTAGTATATTTTTATTTTTGTCCACTTATTTTTCATCCATTGCCTTCATTAGGGAACAATGATTTTGTATCAAGCTTGGATGTTAGTGAAAACGCAAATCAAATGCAGGTGGTTCGTGAGCATGAGAAAGAATAGTAAAGATGGATTTCGCTATCTTCTCTCTAGTCGGTTTAACGAAAGGCTACGTCTCAACTCGACCGAAGCAGGTAAAATGGTAGCACGGTCCAGTCGAGATTCGGTCGAGTTGAGACGCTTTCCTAACAAACTATAGATGTTACATGCACAAATTTTTCACAGTTCTTACATAAGGTGCATGTTGACACGTACACTGAAAATTGACAAAACAAAATTGATGGCATTTTTTTTTACAATGTCTAAAAAATACTACCTCATTATAGGCATTCAACAATTTGTATTACCAATGTTTTTTAAACTAGGAAAAAAACGCGGGATGCGCGTTGTGAGATGAGCTTAGAAGTATGGAAATCTAGAATGAAAAGAAACTTGCCAGCTCAATATACATCTACGGACCTTGCATTACTTCAAACGCTTAAAAACCTTACTTGCATCTTGTTGATATTTATAGTGCTGCAACCTGTCGCATATACACTTTGCAAATCCAATTGATCAAAATATTCAATAAAATGTCCACTTTTATTGCGTTTTCTTCGTTATTTCTCTTTCGATTGTTGCAAAAATCTCTGAAAAGGTGTCTATAGTATTGTTTATATTCGGTGAAAATTTGAGAGCTTTTGAAAAATTCTTGTTTTTCAAGTATTTTTCCTCCAGGTTATTCTTATGAGGATATTTCAAACTCTCCGATTTTTTCCGGAAAAACCGTCGAACCGATTTTTCTGAAAAACAATCCCAACCTATTCTGGTATGACACCAACGTTCAGAAAAAGTTTCAAGTTGATTGATTCATTTCTCTGACCTGTATGCCGCGTACATAATTACAAAAAAACGAACATAAGAACGAATCCCATTTTTTTAAGGGTGTGAAATGGAAAGCTTCGCTACGCTCATCTAATTAATACAAAAAAAATCTCTACACAAATATCACATACTTCTATCTACATGTGGTGAAAATTTGAAGCGATTATCTTCAACAGCTTCAGAGATTCGGGTACCGAGAATGAAACAAGAAAGTGAAATAACTGCATTTGAAAATAATATCCAAAAATTCATTGAAATTTGGGAAGTGGGCCTACGAAGTGCTAAATGGAAATTTTTTTATTCATTCAAGATTCTGTCTTACAGTATGATTGCAGAAAACACAGAATAAAAATCAATTAATTGAAATATGAAAAATTATCAATAATAACATTTTAGAGAGAATAACAAAATAAATACGAAGGACGAGAAACAAAATATAAGTTGATTAAATTAAATCTAAAAATGCTGGTAATCGAAATTAAATGATGATAATAGAAACTTGGGGGAAAAAAGGAATAAGTAAATCAATGTAGCTGATAATGTTTGAATAAGAAAATGAAGAAAAAAAGAATAATGAAATGATGATAACGAAATCATACAAAAATTGAGAAGAAGAAAAAAAGTATGCAATGAAAATAAAATTAGAAATCATATCTGAAGACTGTGAAGATGATGTTGTAAGATTTGTAGAGATCCTGGAAGGGCGAGTAAAACGATGCTATAAATAAATTTGTTGTTGAGTCTGAATTTTTTACATTACATCATGAATCTGAAACGGAAAAATCGAAATTATAAAAATTAGCTCACAGTGTCCCCTTAAGCATCTTCTCAGACTCTATAGATATATAGATATAATATTCATTGTCATAAATAGTATAAGGTAAATTATACATATTTGTCAAGATGTGCTGGATGGAAAACTCACTTGGCTAACTGCAATTTACATTAATTTATTTCGGTATTTATAACTAATTTATAGCTAGTTGAACACTATGTCATACAAATCACTATGCTATCACATAATTTGAATGATAATTAGAAATTACTTACTCGTTCTTACCCAGGTTCAGATGTGAATGAAAAAGAAGAATATTGATGATATAATATTGATTACCATACCTGATAATCAGATTTATGATCAGGTGTATATACTGAGCAGACGCAGCATGCGTTGTAAGATGAGCGAGAGATCTGAATTCAAGAGGCCGCAGGCGCGCTACACGGTCTCGTTGTTCGCTCGCTTCAGACTCGAGTCTAACATGCACCGTGTGCTAGGCGCAACCCATAGACTAGCCCGCCGAACTCATATTCACGTAAACGCCGTTAATTCCCTTACTCTCACTTGTGATATATTTCACAGTCTATATTTTTTCTCGGTATTCAAAAATATGTATCTAGGTTTTCGTAAACTGGAAATGTTTTCATTTTCCATTTGAAGAATTTGAAGAATTAAAAATGTGTTGTTCAAAATTCTGTGAATGCGATAACCTCCGTTTTTCAATTATTAATAGAATGCAAAAACAATCATATTGATATCTCAAAAATTACGGCCGTGAGAGTTTACGGCGTGAAATACGAGCGCCTGTGTCCTTCTAAGGTTATAATCAAAGTCGTTTAAATAGTCTACCTTTGCTACTTTATCGACTCTGGTATATTCGAAAGCTCTACACACCTTGACGCATATGAAATATACTCCATTGTTCGGCAAATATCGAATCTAGGAAGCAGTGAAATGTGAATCTTGAGAACATAATTGACCATTGTAGATCGTCCGCCCCCGTGACGTCACAAAATATAAAACCCAATCAAGTGGACAGTGAAGCAGGGGAAATAGTGAAATAACCAATCGAGGTTTCTAAAATTTTCCCTGCTTCGTATAAGTCACGCCCATCTACAATGGTCAATTCTGATGATTTCCACCCATTTGATGAATAAAAACCGTTTATTAAATTTATTTCTCCAAAACGGCTCATTCAAATTGCCCACAAATTTGTAAAAATGTGTATCATTCAGGTATACACATTCACAGTATTTTTTTTTTCTGGAGAGATTTCATTTTCTCTTTTTTTTTGCCCAGCCTAATCTTATGGGGTTTTTAGAAACTTTGACATGATATTTCTCAAAATCGATTCAACCGATTCATCCCAAAAACTATACAGTTATAAGTTGAATGAGATTGCCCGTATAAAAAAAGTTTCATGTTGATCTTATCAACCCTTGCGACCTGTGCAGTACACACAGACAAAGCTCTATAAGAGTGGGATGGAGTCTTCGCTACGCTCATCTAATAATTCTCATTCCTCTCATCATATACGAAAGATATACTGCCAAGACTCTACGTTTATAGAAAATAAAAACTGTAAACCTTCACACCTCCAATCCCCTCATCGATGTCTGCTTCTGAAGTCGTTTACCGGTACAGGTAGCTCAATGGTAACGCCCTTGCTTCATGTGACGGAAAGATGAGGGCAGACTGGGCCTCGGTTCGATTTCCACCACCGATCATCTTTAAAGATGTTGTCCGTGGTTTCCTGAATTCCTTAGCCTGAGATGAGTGGTCGAGTGGCTAGCACACTGAACCATCATTCAGGAGGCCGGTGATTCCCGCCATGGTCGACCATCCTGACAGAACTTTCTCGTGATTTTCCTCTGTCGTTCACGTCAATACTAAGATGGTTCCTTAACAACAGGCCACGACCGACTCCTTCCCACTTTCCAAAAACACCTAATAAAATAAACTTCCATCTCATCCCATCATCTCATACAATATTACAGTTATGACAGGTAGGGACTGGAATGGGCTTAGTAGAAGGGTTTCTGAGGGGAATGAAATAGGGTTAAAGTTATTCCGTCAGAGGGTTAGGGAGACGGTGAGATAGGGATAGTTAGGGAACTTGCCATCGCGCATTTATGTGCAATTGTAAGAGTTTTGAATAAAAAAAAATCATTCACCGATGCCAGTGCCCAGGACCTTTACCTAATAAATTTCGTGCTAGTGCCAGCTAGCTCCATAGATGCTAGGACTTTGATCATTTAATGTTCAGTGGGAGAGCTACCTGTCATTGCAACGTGTCTGGTCTCTGTGTATTTCCATTGTTGTTAGCACACAATTCTAGCCCTGCTCTTGAGGTGAGCTACGAAATGTGATGAATTATTCAGTCCAAGAGACCGTGAATTGGTTTTCATAATATATTATCATTGTTGATAGCTTTTTTAGTGAACATTAACCAATCAGAGTCCTAGCCTCTTGGAGCTAGCTAGCACTAGCACGGGATGTATTAGGTAAGGGTCCTGGCCTCTTGGAGCTAGCACTAGCACGGGATGCATTAGGTAAGGGTCCAGTAGATCGTTGTGAACAGTACAATGCGTCGTTGAAACCGATACAAATGAATAAAAGATGTTGTTGTTGTTGTCGCAGGTGGAGAGCTATTGCAGATGGGCGGTAACCAACGGGTTCGTGCAAAGCAAGAAGAACGCCTCCCTCATGCCGCTAGCTCAGCTGGAGGACACCCTGGAAGGTAGGCAACCCGACAACATATCTTCTGGTTTTCCAGGGTTTACCCTGGTTAGAGCATAAAGAAGCTGTGGTAAGGGTTACTTGGTCACGTTATGGTTTCTTCGAATAAGTCATCTTCTTTTTTAGTAAACACGGCAAGCCAAGTTTACTCTTGGTAGTATATCTTTATTCCAGTATTCGCTGTTTCAGGCGCCCCGTTTAATTGGCACTTTGCCGGTACCTGTTCCTCACAAACTACGAGAGATAAACGCACGAAACTTTCACAGTAGTTACTTAAGACCTTTGTGCACTTGCGCTGAAAAATATAAGAATATGAAAAAAAAATTACATGTAATTCAAAATTTTTTAGAAGTGTCCAAAAAATCATACATTTTTGAGCATATATATGACAATTTTCACTTCTGATGATATTGTGAATAGACATAAAAAAAACTCTACACAAGTATGGCACACTTTTACCTACATGTGGTAGGTAAATTTGAAGGAATTATCTTCAATAGTTTCAGAGATCCAGGTACCGGCGTTTGAAAAAAAAAATATTCTGAGATGAACGCATTTGAAAAAAATGTGTCAAAAATGGGTCGCATTGAAATTTGAGAAGTAGGCCTACAAAGTGATCAATGCTAAAATGTACATAATTAGAACCACTTCGAATAATTTGATGAGTCTTGCAGTATATAATTATTGGAACATTAAACTATCAATCGAGCGCAAAAAAATCACGAAATTATGATAAATTAGCTGTCAATGTCCCCTCAAAGGACACAACTCTGAGACCACATTCTGACGAGAGGTACTGCGGCCTTGGAATCAAATACCAAAAGGGGCGCCTGAAGAGCGAATACTGGAATAAAGATACTTCCAACAGTGAACTTGGCTTGGCCTGTTTACTTAGAAAGAGGATAGCCTATTCGAGGAAACGATCATAACCTGACCAAAAAACCCTAACCAAATCTCAGCTCTGTGCTCTAACCAATACCTCGAAATAGTAGCTCTACGGCATTCCTACACGCCAAGCCCACGTTCAGTCTTGGTAGTATCGCTTTTCCAGTATCCGCTCTTCAGCGCCCCCGAAAGAGGATGTGCCTATCCGAAGTAACCGATCATAACCTGGCCCAAACAACCTGAACCATAGCTCCTCTGTTCTCTAACCAATTCCCCGAAATAGTATAGCTTATACGGTATTATTACACGCCAAGCCCACGTTCACTCTTGGTAGTATCGCTTTTCCAGTATCCGCTCTTCAGCGCCCCCGAAAGAGGATGTGCCTATCCGAAGTAACCGATCATAACCTGGCCCAAACAACCTGAACCATAGCTCCTCTGTTCTCTAACCAATTCCCCGAAATAGTATAGCTTATACGGTATTATTACACGCCAAGCCCACGTTCACTCTTGGTAGAAATGTTGAATAATGACAATGATCGTCTCTCTTATTTCAGAGAAAACTTGAAATATATATGTAGCATATACAGCTGAAAAAAACGATTTTTCAGCACTATACGTGTGAACATTTGTGATATACCATCTTGAAGATATTGAAATCATCTGTATTCCTCCGTTGATATGTCATATCATTCAAAAGTTTTCACGGAAAATTCCCGGATATTTCGCTATGAATCGACTCCCATAAACTACAGAATCAATGAATATCATCTTTTATTATTATTATATTGGGTTGAACGACGCACTGTGATGATGACTGAAATCTATTGGCGTCGGATGAATGATTAATGAGATGATGGGATGATGAGATGAAGGTTTTTATGGGTAATGGGAAGGATAGTGGGAAGGAAGCGGTCGTGGCCTATATTGTGGAAACTATCCCGACATTAGTCCAGACTATAGAGGAAACCACGGAAAGCCCCTGTAAAGATGGACGGTAGCGGGGATCGAACTGGGTTCGATATGCCCCTTCACCTCCCGGGTCACATGGAGCAAGTGTGTTAACCACCCAGCTACATGTGCCTTTTTTGTGGTCACAATGCATTACGTTGATGATTAATGTGATATTAGTTGAATATTTATATCTTATATCATCTTGAAGGTATTATAAATAGCTGTTGCTCACATTTTAATCACGAAAAACTGATTCTTTTAAATTTCCATCTACTTATTTCTAACGAAGTTAGGTATGTGTATATAACTAGGCAAACGCGTTATGTGTTGCCGCGTTGATGGATGAGCTGGAACATATCGACTTATCTACGGATGGTCATTATATATATATATATACACCTTGAGATACAAACCATTACTTCACTGCCATCTTATTTTTCATTATTGATTTCTATGATAATAAAGAAGGCTCTGTTTTAATCGTTTACAGTTAAGAGGTGACACCTGTGGCTTGGATTTAATTGGTATCTTAATAGCTTCGAGTGATTTAAAAAATTACATTATATATTTTTTTACATCAAAACGGCTGATTCGATTTTGGTGAAAGTTCGGAATAATGTGTATCATTATTATATTAAAATTCCCTGAGAATTTGAGATGTCTCGGATGAAAATTATTTCACGAATATTTTCCTCTGGGTTATTCTAGTGAGATTTCTGTAAACTTTAAAATGAGTTTTCTCAGAAGTGGCCCAACCGATCGCGCCTCAAAACTATACAGTATCGAATTAGATAATGACACTTGTGTATGCCAAGTTTAATTTGATTTTGAATTTTTGTTTGACCTGTGGAGCGTGAACAACAACAAAAAACAGTCACTTTTTTTTAGGGTATGGCGAAATTGGGTCTTCGCTTCGCTCATCCAATAACCAGGGCGAGAGCATGTCGTCTTGGGTATGCCAGGCGCAAGTCCTCTCCATTTTACTCCTCCAACTCCTCCTCCTATTCCTCCTTGTCTTCCATCTCCACTCTTCTCACCCCCTCCCTCCATTTCTCTCTATCCTTTCACCATTTATTACTTTATCTACTTCAATCCATGTCTCCCCTCTCTCTTCTACAGTTCTTCTCACTCCCATCTCTCCCTCGGTCTCCCCACTCTTCTTTTATCTCCGCACATTTTCAACATATCATACTCTGCTCTTCTTCCTCCTTGTCTTCTATCTCCACTCTTCTCATCCCCTCCCTCCATTTCTCTCTATTCTTTCACCATTTACCACTTTATCTACTTCAATCCATGTCCCCCATCTCTCTTCCACAGTTCTTCTCACTCGTCCCATCTCTCTCGGTCTCTCCACTCTTCTCTCATCTCCGCACATTTCCAACATCTTGTATTCTGCTCTGAGTATCCTATATTCCTCTCCATTCTTTTCATATGTCCTTACCAACTAAGTCTCTCCCTTCCTACCTTCAACAATAACCGTTCTACACCAAACTCTGCTCTTATCAATTTGCTTCTCTTTCTTTCTTTCCAATTTCGGCTGCGCTGAAGAGCGAATGCTGGAATAGCGATGCTACTAAGAGTGAAGGAGGGCTTGGCATGTAGGAATGCCGTAGACAATTGCTACTTTTTCGGGTAATTGGTTAGACCACAAAGGAGCTTTTGTTAAGGGTTTTGGTTTGGGTTATGATCGTTTTCTCGAATAGGCCATCCTCTTTCTAAGTAGACACGCCAAGCCACGTTCACTCTTGGTAGTATCTTTATTCCAGTATTTGCTCTTGAGGCGCCCCCAATTTCGATACTCCTTTAGGGGAAAGTATCCTATTGTGGACTGCCTCCTATTGTGGACTTCGTATTTTTATTGGCGTGAGCTGCAATCTGTTAGTAAATATGGAAACTACACCAGAAAATAAGGCTGTACACCGAAATGTACTTCGATATAGCGTATACGTTGATTGAAATATCGACGAAACAGTTGAAGCGCGGCCCCGAAGTAATTTTACGCCCATCTTTGTAAGACAATAAGAAATAAAACGTGAGTAGAGTCACAAATGTAATAGTTCGATATGATTTAACATATATTTCTAGATCGAATTCAGGAGTTCAGTCAATATGTCTTAGGTCTGGTATTACCAAGTCCAGTTAGCCTTTATCTGACAATTCAAACTTGTTATCACCATGGTTACCCATGCTATTTGTTTTCACCAACTGTCAGATAAATACTAATTGGCTGTGGTAATACTGGGCCTTAGATAAATACCAACTCCTATACCAACTTCTTATAAATTTAATC
>OZ023338.1:12884993-12887493 GCA_964007535.1 Brachyptera risi | reverse complement strand
TAAATATATATATATATATATATATATATATATATATATATATATATATATATATATATTTATATTTATATATTCATATTATTTATGATAATATAATATGTACATAGTCTACACTCATACACGAATGTACATATTCGTGTATATAGACAATAGTGTAGACTGGATTCAGCGAAATATCAGATAGTTCGGGTGATAACTTGTGGACTGAATCAAATGCGGGAGGAATGCTTTGAGAAATCGGGCTTTATCGATTCATCTTTACTCGGAATGGATATCTTCTCTGTGTTTCCGAAGACTCCTGGGTCTAATTGTTGTTCTGTACCGTTAGGCGAGGGCATTGCCCTTCTTCGGGGTATCCCGCACACGTTGTAGGGGATGAGGCGAGGGCATTACCCTTCTTCGAGTTACCCGCACATGTTTTAGGGGCTGTGCAAGTGTTTTGTCGCTATTTACATTTTATATCTACAATATACAATTCCCAGAAACTCAAGTTTGTAATATATTCTCTACAGCATATATCACTTAGCGGGGTATAATAGAGTAGCAAAGCGGAAGTTTTCTAATACCTCAGGATTCTCAGATTTTCACAGGTATAAGACTACAATATGATGCTTGTAAATAAGTGTATTCCCTTATTTACAATTTTGATATCTCATATCATTCAAAAGTTATCGCCAAAAGACTGATGTTCCTCTAAATCGACTATCATTTGACTCTGAAACTGAGACGAGTGGTCGAGTGGTTAATACACTGAACCGTCATTCAGGAACCGGTGCTCTATTCCCGCCGTGGTCGACCATCCTGACATGGGTGATTCGTGGTTTCCTTCTGTCGTTCAGGTTAATACTGAGATGTTACTTAACAACAGGTCACGACCGACTCCTTCCCACCATCCAAAAACACCTAATAAAATAGGGTTTTCGCACGTAACAAACGACAAACAATCGTTACTATAGCAATACAGCGAACTGGTGGATTACCAAACAATCTGATTGGTCAATTCCAACTGGTGCACATTGCTGTCTGTCTCTTTCAACAATGGGTGACGTCAGTTGAGAATACCCTATAGCCTTTCATCTCGTATATCCTTCACCGACGCCAACAGATCGTAATCATCAGTACAGTTCGTCGTTAAACCCAATACGTATGATTAACTCTGAAATTAATGATGCTAAAATTGATCGTTTGATTGCAGTGAAAATCTATATATATAAAAATGAATTTTTGTTTGTTTGTTTGTTTGTCCCTTTTGCGTTCCTATACCGCTCATCCGATTGCGATAACACTCTGGTGGGTTGTTGTACGTGCGGCCGTGGTGGTTTCGCGGTTGATTGGGGGGTCTGGGGGGCTGGGGTCGGGGGGCTATGGAATGTTGATGTTAGACGGTAGAGGGGTGGGGGGGGGGTCTGCGGTGGGGGGGGGCAAACGAAAAATATTGTATATCCAAAAGCACTTCAATAAAGAACAGAATTAAAACGCAAACAGTTTCTTTCTTTCCCTGGCATTGCAACGCGTGCCGGAAACTCGCTAGTATTCCGTAATTGTAATAATTTATTTTTTCAAATTATCTAAATCTTGCCTGAATAATAAGTCTATGGATCATTAGCTTACTTCTGGAAAAGTCTATTCAGGCCCACGTGTATTCACAATAGATAGACGTTCCGAGCGACCGTCTCCCCTATCCCACACCACTAGCGCCCGGGTGGTTCGCGCCATCAGCTCTCGCCCCCGACCGAGCGTCAGTCTCGACCTGCGCGCGGGCGTCTCGGCTGGGTCACGTGACGACGGGGCCATTGGCATCTCGACGGTGGCTACGTGTCTACAGCCACGTTGTTCCGGTTGTCGTGATGGAGCGAGACCGGCGGGGGCGGTGGCTCGAGGCTTGATAACAGGATTGATGTGACGTGAACGCCTGTCTTATCATTCATTGCATCATCTGATGAACGAGGCAAACGCAGTAAATGCGTCGGAGGATGAGCGATACATCTGCATTAAAATCCACGCTCAAATCATTCCTCTCTGACCAGGCAGTCCAAGGAAGTCGATTGAGCGAAATGTCAGTTTCTTGGTGATAACTTTTGAACAGTTATATATTGTTTTTAACGACGCACTGTAATGATTACTGAGATCTATTGGCGTCGGATGAATGATTAATGAGATGATGGGATGATGAGATGAAGGTTTTTATGGGTAATGGTAAGGATAGTGGGAAGGAAGCGGTCGTAACAGTATAAGATATTAAAATTATAATACGCAAGGAACACAGATAATTATAATAGCTTCAAGATTATAGGCCTATGAGTTACAACTATTCAAGTGATGTCGCATATAGCTGTCAAGAGTATACAGCTAAAAAATGTGTTTTTTTAGCTGTATAGGCATACGCTTATAACTTGTATTATCTTGAAGCTATATTATAATTAAATGTGTTTCTCGAGTATTAGAATTTTGATATCTCATACTGTTCAAAAGTTATCACCAAAAAAACCGATATTTCGCT
>OZ023338.1:12584317-12884793 GCA_964007535.1 Brachyptera risi | reverse complement strand
ATCAGAATGTAACTCGACTTCAAGCAAAATTAAATTTTTTTTTAAATAATTTTTTTTCTCCGCTGTGTTATTCTAATGAGTATTTTTGAAATTTCTAAAATTCATAAAAAAATAGTTATCATCCGATAATGCCACAAAACTATACAGATCTAAGTTAGATTAGGAACCATAATGGAAAAAAGTCTGAAGTTGATAGCTGTAGCCGTTTGACCTGTGGAGAACCGAAAAAAACTAAAAAAAAAAAAACATAAAAACGAACACCAATTTTTTTCAGTTTCTCAAATTGAATCCTCGCTAAAGCTCGTCTTATTATACTATTTATCATCATAATTGAAATTGAAGAATGAATGAATATTTGTGTTTTACGGCGCATCAACGACGGGGTTATGCAGCGTCTGTCTAATAATTATGAATGATTATATATTATTATATATTATAATTTAATTATATTTTCTCATTTTCAATCATTTTCATTTGTATTGGTAAGATCGCCCTTGTGGTGCCCCGTTCAAACGATCCTATTTTTTATCCCTTGCCTTAATCGGGGAACTGTGATTCTGTATCAAGTTTAGGTGTAAAAAAAATAATAATAATAAAATAATCTAAATGCTTTCAGGGCCTACTATGCGATTTTATTGTGTAAAATCCTAGGGAAAATCAAACTTTTTCTCTGTCTTCTGGTGACCGGAGTATATGTAGGGAGTACTGAACCTTGCGTATGTATTTCATTTTATTGAATTGTCTTGTCACTTTTCTTTCCATCTATCGTTGATCTTTCATTTCATTTCATTTTATATTATCTTCTCTCACCTTTCTCTTTCTTCCCCCCTCGCACATGTGCAAAATGACCTCGCTGTAGACTTGAACACTAACTAATAACTAACTTGAGTCAGCGGGGTCATTTTGCGCCCATGTTTATGTCCATCATGTACTTTACCTTGGTTTTGTCAACGTTTGTGGATGTTTTAAGCTTATGGAGGGAGCCGGAAGAAAAGAGAAAATAATATAAAATGAAATGAAAAGAAGGAGGGTGATAATGGGAGAGCAAAGTGACAAGGACAATCAAATCTATTCCGGAAAATAGAGACTTTTTCCGGGAAATCGGATGTTTTCTGGGAACTACTTTTTTATGATTAATTTTGTTTTTGTTATGGTCATATATTCACAGCAATTCTGGGAATTGTATTGTGGTGTGAATTTAATAGTTCTAAACAGGATTTATGATGAAAAGTTGTTCTCGCTTTTCCATTTGGGAGTTTGATAGCTTGCCAATGAACCACTTTTGATGAAAATAGAAGAGAAAATGAACCAACGGGGTGAATTTTTGAAAGGGAATTTCTCCTTAAGAGTCCATGGTAGTCGATAAAGCGAAATATCAGCTTTTAGTGATAACTTTCGAACGGTATATGAGATGTCAAAATTGACAATCATATAATGTCGTCCAAACTCATCTCAATCCGAACGCATCGCTTTCCAAACTAATCTTTTTCCAAACTCATCTCTTTCCAAACTCATTTCTTTCCGAACTCATTTTTTTCCGAACTTATCTCTTGCCAAACTCATCTCATTTGCTGCATCATCTGATTTTCAATGGATGAGATGAGTTAGGAAAGAGATGAGTTTGGAAATGACCAAAATTATAATATGGAGTAAACACAGATAATTTTAATATCAATTCAAGATGGTATAATTTATAACTATTCCACTCAACGCATAATCGTTGAGAGGCCACTATGGCGCTCATAGGCTATTTCACGCCGCAAACTCTCACGGTCGTAATTTTTGAGATATCAATATGATTGTTTTTGCATTCGTTGGATAATTTGAAAACAGAGGTTACCCTATTTACAGAATTGTGAACAAAAAAATTGTAATTTTTCAAATTCTTCAAATGGAGAAATGAAAAAAATCGTGTTTTCGAAAACCTGGATACATATTTTTGAATACCGAAAAAAAATATAAAAAGTGAAATATATCAAAAGTGTAAGCTAGGGATTTAACGGCGAACATGTTAATATGAGTTCGGCGGGCTAGTCTAGGGGTTGCGCCTAGCACACGATGCATGTTAAACTCGACTCTGAAGCGAGCGAACAACGAGCTCGTGTAGAGCGCCTGTGGCCTCTTAAGACTATACGACTAAAACAGAAAACATACAAAAACATAAACATTTATTCACAGCAAGTCCTTCGTATAGTCGTGTGCGCTTGACAGTTATGCGGCATGAGTTATATAGCTGTATTCTATACCGGTTACAATGATGATGATTATTATTATTTGCTCAACGACCCCGTCAACAGCTAGGTTATACGGGGGTACGAATGAGTAGGTGATTATGAATTTATAGAGTGATGATTAGTGCGAGGATGTTTACAAAAACCCATGCCTTATGGGGGACTCGAACCCACGCCAAACGGTGACCCAAGTGTCTGAGCAGTGCCTCAGCTGACTGAGCTACCGAGGGAGGCTGTTTTATACCGTCTTGAGGGTGGTACAATTACTGGTGCGCTCTCCGTATTAGAATTTTGATATCTCATACCGTTCAGAAGTTATCTTTGTGTTTGTGTTTGTTTTGTTATTTGTTTTTGTTATGTTGGTAGATGATCTTCTTTGGTGAATGCAAGTATAGTATGATGAGATAATAATGATAATAATGCGTTGTCCTCCGTAGCTCATTCAACTAAGGCACTGAACCAAAGTGAATTCGGGAGGGTTCAAATCCAGCACGTGAGAGATGAGTTTTTGTGAAACAATGATCTATCATCCGCTCATTTGTACCCCCAAATAACCCAACTCTTGTTGGTGTCGTTAATCGGAGATTAAAGTTTTATCGCCTTGCACTGAGATGAGAGGTCGAGTGATTAACACACTGAACCGTCTTTCAGGAGACCATATTTCGATTTCCGCCATGGTCGACCATTCTGACAGAAGTTTTTCGTGGTTTCCCACTTTCGTTCGGGTCAATTTAACAACAAGCCACGACCGACTCCTTCCCACTATCCAAAAATACCTGATGAAATATTCTCCCTCTCATCAAGCCATCACCCTCATTCTTGTCGCCAATAGATCTGAGTGCAATGCGTCGTGTAAAGCCAGTATGATTTGATATCGCATGGCTCGTTCATCCCTCGCCTCAACTATCGCGTTGTCTTCATATCGACCGCTTTGGATCGTGGACCTACGTGCCTTTTGAAATGTAGACAGCTATTCGCGTAAATGAGGAAGAGTTGATGGCGCGAACCACTCGCGCGTTATTGGTATGGAATAGGGGGGACGGTCGCTCGAAGTCTTCATCTCGCGTGGCCACAAGTTACACACGAGATATGATGGCGCGAACCACCCGTGCAATAGTGGTGTGGAATAGGGGGGACGGTCGCTCGTAATCTTCATCTCGCGTGTATGGAAGCCGACTCGGTGGCAAGTATGGTTTATGACTTCTCCGTCGTATTCCTTTTTCTTGGCCCTGGAGGCGAATAGGAATCGTTTGGAGGAACCAAATGGTCTTGACATTTATCTGTTACAATCAACTAGCTGTAATATTCATCATTTCGATCATTTGTACAAGTTATTATTGAGAATGTATATATATATATATATATATATATATATATATATATATATATATATATATATATATATATATATATATATATATATATATATATATATATATATATATATATATATATATATATATATATATATATATATATATATATATATATATATATATATATATATATATATATATATATATATATATATATATATATATATATATATATATATATATATATATATATATATATATATATATATATATATATATATATATATATATATATATATATATATATATATATATATATATATATATATATATATATATATATATATATATATATATATATATATATATATATATATATATATATATATATATATATATATATATATATATATATATATATATATATATATATATATATATATATATATATATATATATATATATATATATATATATATATATATATATTATATATACATATATTTATATATATATGTATATATATATATATATATATATATATATATATATATATATATATATATATATATATATATATATATAATATTTATATATATATATATATATATATATATATATATATATATATATATATACATATATTTATATATATATGTATATATATATATATATATATATATATATATATATATATAATATTTATATATATATATATATATATATATATAATATATATATATATATATGTATATATATATATATATATATATATATATATATATATATATATATATATATCACATGTATATATATATATATATTTATATATATATATATTTATATATATATATATATATATATATATATATATATATATATATATATATATATATATATATATACATACATACATACATACATACATACATACATACATACATACATACATACATACATACATACATATTATATGGGCATATATCACTCATCCTATGGGTTACAACGCATATGCTGCGTTTTCCTAGCGATAAAACATTGTGACATGTCAATTAGTAGCCTAATTACACACTTCCGGCAGAACAAATACCAACTATGCATGGTTCCTTATAAGATTCAACAATTCAATGGTATGAAACTTATGTGATTATTCAGCGGAAAATATACATGTCTTTCAAAATTCAAATTTATGATTCATCAATAATTATTGTGAATTAAAAAGTAATTTGAAAGTTCAGTTATATATCTATTATTAATGTTCTTCCTAAAGCTGCCCGGACTACCAAACGTGGGAGTTGCTGTAACTCGGACTAGATTGAGATAAAACTGGTTATTCATTTATTTTATTTATTTATTCAATTTCCATCCAAAGACGACTTTACATTCACATTTCACAGCATTTTACGAGGAAATAATGATCTTTAATATTACGTCTATGGATAGTAAAAAAATACATTCGTCACATTCACAACATATACAAATTCGAACATACATTGAAATAAATAAAATAAAATACATTGATACAATACATCTGAAAACACTTTAAGATACATTTAAAACACTTTGAAATACATGAGCCCCACAATAAAATCACATTTATAAACAATAAAATATGTCGATAAAAGAGTCGATTTAACATTTGTGTCCTCACGCGATTGAAAATTCATTCCTATTATAAATGCATTTTTTAACAATGAATGATTCTAGAATATTTTTGGAAAAGTCTTGATTGGTTATAGATTTGATACATGTTGGCAATTCATAGTACAGATAATTAGACGAGCTTTAGCGAGGATTCAATTTGACATACTGAAAAAAATTGGTGTTCGTTTTTATGTTTTTTTTTTTTTTTTTATGTTTTTTTGTCGGTTCTCCACAGGTCAAACGGCCACAGCTATCAACTTCAAACTTTTTTAAAATATGGTTCCTCATCTAGCTTAGATCTGTATAGTTTTGTGGCATTATCGGGTGGTAACTTTTATTTTTATGAATTGTAGAAATTTCAAAAATACCCATTAGAATAACACGGCGGAAAAAAAATTGAAAAAATTTTATTTTCAAAAAAATTGAAACTGTGTGAAGTTGAATAACAACTTGATACACATTTCTGGAAATTCTCAGCTTGATCGGGTCAGCCATTTTGAAGAAAAAACATGAAATGTGCTAAATTGGTACCACTCGAAGCCGTTCTTACCCATTTCTAACTTAGGCAAAAGTTTGGCAAAGAAGTCGACATACTATTACTTTCCGCTTGTCTAACAACGCGTATATAGCGTTTTCCTAGTTTACAGATAATAGTACAGATTATTATGGACCCCACTATCAGATATGAGACTGAATATGAACAACCATCTCATATAAACACTGAAAAGAGAAAACATTACATTCCATGCATCAAAGATTTGTCAAAGAAATACCAAATTGATGCGAAGTACTGGGATGTAGTGAGATTAATGGCGGGAGCTCGCGGCACCATTCCTAAATTTTCATGCACTTTTCTCGATACTTACAAAATCCCAAAGAAGGTATTATTAAGAAATATTGTAAACTCTGTTTTGATAGATTCGGAAGATCTTTTACATATCTTTTTTACATTATCTTTTATATTCTTTCAAATAATTTCAATCTCTGTAATAAAATTAATAATACCTTTCTTTTCTATTACGTACCTTCTTCCATTCTCATATTATTTTCATACTTTTGCTATCTACCCTCAATTAAATTAGTTTTACTAGGAAAACGCGGGATGCGCGTTGTTAGACGAGCTTAGGGGTATAGAAATCTAGAATGAAAAATAATTTGTCAACCCAATCTACATCTACAGACCTTGGATCACTCCAAACGTTCAAAAACCTTACGAGAATCAGTTATGTCACGGCCTTCTTCTTCATTCATTTCAATCGTTTTGAATTAATTAGTGACACTTGTTGCTATAGATTTAATTGGTTCCCGTAATAGCCTAAATTGATGGGAAAATGCTTTATAAATGCGTTTTCTTCGTTATTTCTCATCCGATTGATGCGAAAAATCTCTCAAAATGTGCTTAATAGTTTCCTTTATATTCGGCGAAAATTTGAGAGGTCTTGAAAAATTTAGATTTTTCAAGTATTTTCCTCCGGGTTATTCTAATGGGGATTTTTGAAATTTCTAAAATTCATAAAAAAAAAAGTTACCACCCGATAATGCCACAAAACTATACAGATCTAAGTTAGATGAGGAACCATGACGAAAAAAAGTTTGAAGTTGATAGCTGTAGGCGTTTGACCTGTGGAGAACCGACAAAAAAACATAAAAAAAAAAAAAAAACATAAAAACGAACACCAATTTTTTTCAGTATGTCAAATTGAATCCTCGCTAAAGCTCGTCTAATAATACTTCAGGATTTTTCTGTAATCAATTTTTTATCACTTTTGTAAATAACCATTGTACTTATATGTATTGACCATATTGCGCTGTACCATCTGGGTATCCCGCTTTGCGGACAGCCGTCAATTGAATTGTCATTCTCTCTCCACTATATTTAATATTTGTATATTTATTATTTTTTCCACTATATCTTGTTCAAACCTGACTGTTCTATGTTTTTCAGTTCGTAAAATATTTCAGAATCTTGTATTATGGTCATGTCTTATTTCCAGATTTTGCTCTAAAGAATTGATGTTACCTTTAAAATAAACTAGGAAAACGCGGGATGCGCGTTGTGAGATGAGCTTATAGAAGTATGGCAATCTAGAATGAAAATTAACTTGTCAGCTCAATTTACATCTACAAACCCTGACTTACTTCAAACGTTCAAAAACCTCACCTGCAACTTGTTGATATTTATAGTAACCTGCAACCTGTCGCATAAACACTTTGCAAAACCAATTGATCCAAATATTCAATAAAATGTACACGTTTATTGCGTTTTCTTCATTATTTCTCATTCTATTATTGTAAAAATCTTTGGAAAGGTGTATAATAGTATTTTTCATATTCTGTGAGAATTTGAGAGCTTTTGAAAAATTCTTGTTTTTCAAGTATTTTTCCTCCGGGTTATTCTTATGAGGATTTTTCAAACTTTCCGATTATTTTCCGGAAAAACCTTCCGACCGATTCCTCTGAATAACAATCTTAACCTATTCTGGTATGACACCAACGTTCAGAAAAAGTTTCAAGTCGATTGATTCATTTCTCTGACCTGTATGCCGCGTACATAATTACAAAAAAAAAAAAAAAAAAACATAAAAACGAAGCCCATTTTTTTTCAGGGTGTGAAATGGAAAGCTTCGCTACGCTCATCTAATCAACAATTCATAAATGTATAGTCCAGGTTATGTCGTCAATTGTAAAGATTTAAAAAGTTTCCCATAATTCTCCATGGTTACTATTTGCTTGCGCTAACTCTCAGAATAAGGTTAACTGGACTTTGTAATATCGGCCCCTATAGAGCCGGTTGACCAACTGATATTCAAGTTATAATTAATTATTCATTAGTTAAGTTACGTAACTAATATACGTAAACCAATGTAACTAACCAAGGGCAATATCAAGTTAATTCAGCCTCCCATCGTTGCTACGACATCGCTTTATAAATTGACGTCTCGACGAAATCTTTCAAAAATTTGATATGCGAAAAGAATTGGCTGGAATGTCAGTCAAGGTATTGATCTAGAAATTTAAGTTACCATTGGGCGTGGGTTCGAGTCCCGCATAAGACATGTGTTTTTGTAAACGTCATTTAACTTAATCGCATTGAAGATTCATTATCATCTGCCCATTCGTACCCCCGTATAGCCTAGCTGTTGGTAAGGTCGCTACGCAAACAATGATAAATATTCACAATTAAGTGAATTCACTAATTTTTGCTCAATTCACTATAATTATCAGTTGGTATATACAACCAGCTCTGTTGAACTTTTTTTTTAAATGAAAATCGAAACTTGATACAAAATCATTGGGTCCATGAAACTTACAAATATGTAGTAAATAAATACAAATCATATTTATCAATGTACAGTGATATTTGTTTGTTTTCTAATTGGCCACGACCTATGATAAGTGAAGTTATGGGCCTAATTATACCAATTTAGGCCTATCACTCATTTTTTTACTTTTGTATAACGATAAACTTGACATCCGCTGGTAATGGAAAGACGTGATCATTGCCCAAGAGTCTTTAGTTCAAAGTGGAAGATATCAACATTCGTATTTTTGGTTTATTCTTAATACCAATGCTGGTTGTGTCCAGATATATCACAGAAACGGTTTTTATTTATAATGTGTTCCGGACTTTCGGAAACTGAAAAACTTTTATCTGCGGCGGAAAATTATGGTCACAGACATCGCAGTCCTGGTGTTGAAGTTCATTGGTTTTAAATAATCAAAATGTGGTGGTAAAATCGCCCATGTGATGCCCCGTCCAAACGATCCTACCTTTCATCATAACCATAATTGGGGAACAATGGTTTTGTATCACGTGTCGACGTTATTGAAGAAAAAAAGTTCAATAATCTACCCGTACTCTTTGTACCTGTATGTCATATTTCCGGTGAACGTACAAGCTTTTCAAACGGTTTTGTTCAAATTAAGAGGCCGCAGGCGCGCTACACGGGCTCGTTGTTCGCTCGCTTCAGACTCGAGTTTAACATGCACCGTGTGCTAGGCGCAGCCCATAGACTAGCCCGCCGAACTCATATTCACGTAAACGCCGTTAATTCCCGTACTCACACTTTTGATATATTTCACAGTTCATATTATTTTTCGGTATTCAAAAATATATATCTAGGTTTCCGTAAACTAGAAATTTTTTCATTTTCCATTTGAAGAATTGGAAAAATTACAAATTTGTTGTTCAAAATTCTGTAAATGCAATAACCTCCTTCTTTCAATTATCAACAGACTGCAAAAACAATCATATTGATATCTCAAAAATTACGGCCGTGAGAGTTTGTGACGTGAAATATGAGCGCCTGCGGTCTCTTAAGTTGGTATAGTGTTTCAACTCATCATTAAGAGGCCGCAGGCGCTTGTATTTCACGCCGCAAACTCTCACGGCCGTAATTTTTGTGATATCAATATGAGTGTTTTTGCATTCTGTTAGTAATTGAAAAACGAAGTTTACCGTGAATACAGAATTTTGAACCAGAAATTTGTGATTTTTCAAATTTTTCAAATGGAAAATGGAAAAATTTCTAATTTACGAAAACCCAGATACATATTTTTGAATACCGAAAAAAAAACATGGAATGTGAAATATATCAGAAGTGTAAGCTAGGGAATTAACGGCGTTCATGTGAATCTGAGTTCGGCGGGCTAGTCTACGGGTTGCGCCTAGCACACGATTCATGTTAAACTCGAGTCTGAAGCTAGCGAACAACGAGCCCGTGTAGAGCGCCTGCGCTCTCTTAAATAAGTATAATGCAAATATCACAAATCCATGTAGCAAGCAGGTCATATATTATATAGCCTATTATTGCCATGTGAAATATGAGACTACTTTCCAGCCTTCAACATATTTATCTTTATGTCGTTCTCAAGCGGCAGCCAGAAAGAATACACTTGAAATACACATCGTCAAAATGCCATCTATTGTCACGTAGGCCCATGAATGTCTGACTATTTATAATATATGTATATATATATATATATATATATATATATATATATATATATATATATATATATATATATATATATATATATATATAGATATATAGATATATAGATATATAGATGAATATATATATATATATATATATATTTATATTTATATATATATATATATATATATATATATATATATATATATATATATATATATATATATATATATATATATTGGGCTTAGCGACGCGCTGTAGGCCTACTGATGACTACGATCTATTGGCGTCGGTGAATGATATATGAGATGATGGGATGATGAGATGAAAGATTATTTTATTAGGTGTTTTTGGATAGTGGGAAGGAGTCGGTCGTGGCCTATTGTTAAGGAACCATTCCTGTATTGACCTGAACAAAAGAGGGAAACCACGAATACTGTCAGGATGGTCGATCATGACGGTAATGAAACCCTGGTCTCCTAAATCACGGTTCAGTGTATTAGCCACTCGGCCACTCGTCTTTGTATATACACAACTGAGACGAGTGGTCGAGTGGTAACACACTGAACCGATATTCAGGAGGCCGGAGTTCGATTCCCGCCATAGTCGACCATCCTGACAGGGGTTTTTGGTGGTTTCCCTCTGTCGTTCAGGTTGATACTGGGATGGTTCCTTAACAATAGACCACGACCGACTCCTTCCCACCATCCAAAACAAATAATAAAATAACCTTTCATCTCATCATATCATCATCTTATATATCATTCACCGACGCCAATAGATCGTAGTCGTCAGTAGGCCTACATTACGTCGCTAAACCCGATATATATATATATATATATATATATATATATATATATATATATATATATTTAAATATATATATATATATATATATATATACATATATATATATATATATATTGTTGGCGGACATCGTCTCCCCAGCCAACCCCCCCCCCCCCCTCCCCCAAGGCATTTTAGTGCGTTTCCGCATTGGCACAGTCCTCACACCAACTCGACGGCCAAGGTTTGACTCTCACACATACCTAGCACAACGATCGTCTGTCTCTTCGTATACCCAACCATTGACGATCACTCGTTCCGAACCTTCATCGAGCTTCCTCGTGCCTGGTACGAAACGATTGACTGTTTCGCTGTATACCAGATTATTGACGATCGATAGTTTTGAGCTGTCAGAAATGATTTTTTTCGGGATCCTCCACGTGGGACTCTTGTGGGATTCAAAAATAGATTTTGTGAATTGTGATTTGTTTTTTTGTTGTAGGTTCCGATCGACCGTCTCCCCTATGTGTTAGTGTTGACGTTTGGGGGTTCCGATTCGTCTGTGATAATGCGATATATAGTCTAGTAACCCATATTGTATATTTTTTCATCCACGGGTGATCAAGGGTCGAACCCCCTGTGCGTTAGTTGTGTGGAATAGGGAAGACGGACGATCGGAACATTCATTTCCAGTGTATGTATAGCTATTAGCTGTAGGATGAAATTGTGTGTGAAGGTATTTTTGAACAAAATGTATAATTAGCATGTAGGAAATCGTGGTGTACTATTTTTTTACGATTGTTTATACTACAGTGCGTTGGAGGTGTGGTACATTGAATTGAGTCCCTATTCTAATTATGTGAAGAATTAATTTTATTCACATGAAGAACCAGTTCTGATCTCGAGATCGCTAATTGTTTTGCGGATTCCTTTGTTCACGAAATTGAAAATATTCAGCATGTATGTAATATGTATTGCACTCCGCTTGACATAACTTTACAGTCCGCTTCTGAATTGCAATCAATATTTTCATGTCCAGTGAATGCAGCTGAAATAAAATCTATTATCAATGCTTTGGACGTGAACAAGCAGCCTGGTATCGATGGGATTAGAGTGTGTGACCTGAAAAATTTAATGGAGGAAATAAGCCCAGTTGTAGCCATAATTATAAATACGTCTATTAGAAATGGTATAGTTCCGGAAAAGCTCAAGTGTTCAATTATTAAGCCAGTGTACAAAAAAGGTGACCACTTGAAATATAACAATTACAGACCTATTTCATTGTTACCAACTGTGGAAAAAATACTAGAACGATGTGTTGCAAATCGGTTAATTGATTATTTAGAGGAGTTTAAAATTATTAATATGTCTCAATTCGGATTTCAGAGAGGACGTAGCACAAATGACTTGCTTGTAAATTTTTCGGAGTTTGTGAATGTTAGATTGAATGATAATAAACATGTTGTTGCTCTTTTCATAGATTTTACAAAAGCGTTTGATACGTTAAATCACGCGACGTTAATAAAATCACTTGAGTGTGTTGGTATTAGAGGTCCTTTACTACAATGGTTTGTGAGCTATTTGGACAATAGAAAGTTTGTAATCAAAATAGGTGATGTGATTAGCTTAAATAAGTCATGTGATAGTGGTGTGCCTCAAGGCTCCATTTTAGGTCCTATTTTGTACCTCATCTATGTAAATAACATGTTCAAATGTTTGTCCAAATGCACCATGTTAATGTACGCAGACGATACAGTAATAATAGCTTCTCATAAAAATGTAAATGTAGCAGAAACATATTTACAAGAGGATTTTAACAGAGTACTGCTCTGGACACATGATCGAAACCTTGTAATCAATGCTAATAAGACGAAAATTGTCCATATATGTTCGCCATTTAATAAAAATCTAGATAAAAATATCAACTTGAAAAGTCATAAAAATGAATGCTTACATAGTTTAATTGAGAACTGTAATTGTATTGACTTAATTGAAAATGTACCGACACATGTATATCTAGGTGTTGTGATTGACAGGTTATTCTCTTGGAGACCTCACATTGACACTCTTTGTAAAAGATTACGGTCTTGCTCATATCAACTTTTTGTTCTTAAAGATATATTGCCTTTCAAAACCTTACGTTCTGTATATAATGCGTTAGCAGAGTCCTTGTTGCTGTATGGCTTGCTATCCTGGGGAAGTGCTTCTGATGGACACCTCCAGCGTGTGATAGTAATTCAGAATCGCATAATTAGAACTATTGCACCCCCCATGGCTCATAGCTCTATAGAAAATTATTATAAAATGTGTGACCTTCTACCCCTAAAAGACCAGTTTATGTATAGATTTCTAATCAGATATTATTTCAATAGTGATCATAAAATAAAATTTGTACGTAGTGCTAACACCCGCCTTCAGCAGAGACTGTTCATCAATAAATACGGTAAAAGAATGTTAAGTTTAGTTATACCATATGTATTTAATCAGTTGCCACCGAATCTTACTAGTTTATCTACCTATCAAGAAGTAAAGAAAGTACTACGAACTTGGCTTATCGATAGGTGATTATGTTTTTCGTTTCCTCAGAAACTCAGAATTTTCTCAAATTGAGTTTATTGTGTTCATATGTTGTTCTTTTTGTAGTAATCATTGGATGTTTTTTTTATTTAGAAATTCAACCAAGTAGAAGAATTTTCGAATTATTTGTTAAGAAAGAACCTTTTTTTCATTTCATTGCTATGTTACAATTTCAATTACGGGTAAAATGTTTAATATGTTCAAGTTTGTGTAATAAGTGGTAATAACACATGGAGTTACGTATCATGTTCACTCTATGTAGTATGTTAATACTTGCCTACAGACAAGTCTCATCAGAGGCTTTGTAGGATATTTAGTAGCAGAGTTCCTGATTTTATAATTTGTACTAAAAATGTGTTCATGAAAAAAAATAAAAAAAAATAAAAAAAGAAAGAATCAAGGTAGACTGTAAATCAATATGTATAGTGCATAAAGAAAGATTGAATTTCAGACACTGGAGAATATAACTAAAGTCCTTGTCAGGGAGAGTTGAGGCTGACGTCAGAGCTATTTCCCCCTCATCGTTACCACCACTACCACTCTGTTGGGGTGAGAAGATCGAAGCTCTTGACGAGACCATGGCCGAAAAGGTCTATTACCTGAGTCGGAAGGAACAATAGAAATTGAATGAAATTAATTAATTGATGAAATTGAAATATTATGAAAAGAAATTAGAATCGTTGTCGGAGATTTAAGATTGCTACCGAAGATACGCATTGGAAATGAAAATATAAGCAATTCACTATTTTATTTGAAAGAATTCGCTCATATGCGGCCGAGATACGTCGATATGTTTGTGGGAGTGATTTTTATTTCCCCACAAACAAATCGACGTATCTCGGTCGCATATGAGTGAATTCTTTCAAATAAAAAGTGAATTGCTTATATTTTCATTTCCAATGCATATCTTCGGTATGTAGCAATCTTAATTCTCCGACAACAATTCTAATTTCTTTTCATAATATTTCAATTTCATCAATCAATTAATTTCATTCAATTTCTATTGTTCCTTCCGGCTCGGGTAATAGACCTTTTCGGCCATGGTCTCGTCAAGAGCTTCGATCCTCTCACCTCAACGAAGTGGTAGTGGTGGTAACGTTGAGGGGCGAATAGCTCTGACGTCAGCCTCAACTCTCCCTGACAAGGACTTTAATTTTTTTTCTTCACTTTTTCAACATAACGAATGAATAAACTGTCCGTCTTCATAGATTCCTCCGTAAATGTAGTTGTATGTCAGAAGACAATGATGACTACTCTCTGACTTGATTGCAAAATCGAAAAGACCATTTTCAAGAAAGAATCATTTGGAATTCGGAATGACCAGCTAGTTAAGAGAGAGAAGTTTATTTAAACACTGCCACCAAAATGGTTGCCACACGGCCACAGTATAACAAAATATATGAAAACAATGCATTTTAAAAAAAAGAGAGAATTAAATGTAAAAAAAATATCATGGACATTAAATTTTCGAAAAACTTTTATGTAATGAAAATAATTGAGTGAAAAAAATACAGTGAAATTTTAATTATCTCCAAGATATATTGGACATGCAAGTTAATATACAATAATTAAATACAATTGGCAATTTTCTGATGATTGATTATTGTTTTCTTAACGACCCCACCAACATCTAGGTTATACGGGGGTACGAATGAGCTGATTATGAATGTATGAAGTGATGAGGACATTTACAAAAACCCATGCCTTATGCGGGATTCGAACCCACGCCCAACGGTGACTTCAGTTCTGAAGCGGTGCTTCAGCTGACCGAGCTGCCGAGGGTGGCCAATTTTCTCCAACAACATCGAAACTTGATATGACAACAATGTCCCCTAATCAAGAGGCCTCTTTACATGTTGCCCACCGGCAGGTCCGTACCCTTAGCACCCCCTTTTGAAAATGTCAAACATTTGAAAACGCCAATCGTCTGTGCTAAGTTTGTGCTGGTTTGTGCCGTTGAAATTTCCGTTTGTGCTGCCCTCCTTCTGCCCCGGATTCGCATTTCAAAAAAGGGGTGGCTAAGGGTAGACCAGCCCCCGCTTCACAAAATAGAAGATTTGACCACGTCAATCGTTTGTGCCGTTAAAATGTTTGTTTGTGCTGCCCTCCTTCTGTCCCGGATTCGCATTTCAAAAAAGGGGTGGCTAAGGGTAGACCAGCCCCCGCTTCACAAAATAGAAGATTTGACCACGCCAATCGTTTGTGCCGGTTTGTGCCGTTGAAATTTTTGTTTGTGCTGCCCTCCTCCTTCTGTCCAGGATTTGCATATCAAAAAAGGGGTGACTAAGGGGTACACCAGCCCCCGCTTCACAAAATTGAAGATTTGACCACGCCAATCGTTTGTGCTACGTTTGTGCTGGTTTGTGCCGTTGAAATTTCCGTTTGTGCTGCCCTCCTTCTGTCCCGGATTCGCATTTCAAAAAAGGGGTGGCTAAGGGTACACCAGCCCCCGCTTCACAAAATTGAAGATTTGACCACGTCAATCGTTTGTGCCGGTTTGTGTCGTCGAAATTTCCGTTTGTGCCGGTTTGTGACGTTGAAATTTCCGTTTGTGCCATTGGAATTTTTGTTTGTGCTGCCCTCCTTCTGCCCCGGATTCGCATTTCAAAATCACATTTTTGAAACGCAATTTTGAAAAATCGAACGTGAAGAAAGTTCCATATCATCGACTGTAAATGTAACGCGTTTATTGAGAAGTTGAGAAAATACGAACGCGTTCATTTTGAAAGTTCATTACCCAACACTGCCGGCAAACCACGTGCGACGCAACCCTCAACGCAGCTCGAGTTGAACCCTGGCGAACAGTGTGGGTCCCAGACGTGTCATGCGGGTGCATAATATATATTATTAGCCCGTCTGGAGTGTCTGCAAATGCTCGGTACAAGAATGTATTGCATCATAACTATAGGCAAACGCAGTAAATGCGTTGTAAGATGAGCGATACAGCTATATAGAGTACAATCGAAAACTCTACACACCTTGACGCATATAAAATGATACTGAATTCGGTAAACACAAGGAGGTTAGATACTGATACTATTAGTATCTAACCTCCTTGGGTAAACATCGTATCTAGAAAGCAGTGAAACTCAGCAATGGTGCATGCTATAGCATGCATAGTAAAAACTATATAGGGGCCTATAGGGTTATACTGGTTATATAGGGTTCTCAAATTCTCCGCTAGGGGCGTACTGCAACTTCTACAGGCGAATAGGGTGTTCGCACGTAACAAACGACAAACAATCGTTACCATAGCAATGCATCAAACTGGTGGACTACCAAACATTCTGATTGGTCAATTCCAACTGGTGGACATTGCTGTCTCTCTCTTTCGACAATTGGCGATGTCAGTTGAGAATACTCTATTCGGAAGATATCGAATTTAGAAAGCCGTGAATCTCAGCAATGGGTCTGTTATTATTTAGATTTATTTTTCGAATAGAAAAAAATTATTAAATTATTTTCGGCTGCTTCGACTTGCATATAGACAAAATTGTAATGATATGTAACATTATTGTGCGAGGGGTCAACAACTCCTGAAATCTGGTGTACACTTGGCATGAAATCTTCCTGAAATCCCTGGAAATCTTCTTGCAATTCTCTGAAATCTCCCTGAAATCTCCCTGAAATCCCTTGAAATCATCTTGAGATCTCTTGAAATCCCTTGAAATCTTCCTGAAATCCCTTGAAATCATCTTGAGATCTCTTTAAATCTCCCTGAAATCCCTTGAAATCATCTTGAGATCTCTTGAAATCTCTTGAAATCCCTTGAAATCATCTTGAGATCTCTTGAAATCTCCCTGAAATCCCTTGAAATCATCTTGAGATCTCTTGAAATCTCCCTGAAATCCCTTGAAATCATCTTGAGATCTCTTGAAATCTCTTGAAATCTTCCTGAAATCCCTTGAAATCTTCTTGACACCACTTGAAATCCCTTGAAATCCCTTGGAATCTCCCTGAAATCTCTTGAAATCCCTTGAAATCTTAAATAAGATGTACACCAAATCTACTAGTTTTTCACCCCTCGTTATTGTGTTCACATTCAGAGACTTTTATTTTTTATAGATGTTTTTTTTTTAAATCTTCCTGCCCAGACTATAATCTTATGGAGTCTAGAAACATTGAGATTATATTCCTCTCAAATGATCAAATGTTGAGTACAAGAATGTATTGCACCATAATTATATTAGACCGGTCGACCAGTTGTTCCCGCCGACCGGGGTTCGATTCCCGCCGACCGGGGTTCGATTCCCGCCGTGGTCGACCAGTTGTTCCCGCCGACCGGGCCGCCGACCGGGGGTCGATTCCCGCCGACCGGGGTTCGATTCCAGCCGACCGGGGAAAGATTCCCGCCGTGGTCGACCAGTTGTTCCCGCCGACCGGGGTTCGATTCCCGCCGTGGTCGACCACTTGTTCCCGCCGACCGGGGTTCGATTCCCGCCGTGGTCAACCAGTTGTTCCCGCCGACCGGGTTTCGATTCCCGCCGTGGTCAACCAGTTGTTCCCGCCGACCGGGGTTCGATTCCCGCCGTGGTCGACCAGTTGTTCCCGCCGACCGGGGTTCGATTCCCGCCGTGGTCGACCAGTTGTTCCCGCCGACCGGGGTTCGATTCCCGCCGTGGTCGACCAGTTGTTCCCGCCGTGGTCGACCGTAATCATTGAGGTTTCTCGAGGTTGACCGTCTGTCGCTGACGTGAATATACCGCAGGATAGTTCCTTGAAAGGAGGCCACGACCGTTTCCTTCCCACGCCGGTTCGATTACCGCTGAGGTCGACCATCCTGGCTGAGGTTTTTCCTTGTTTCCCTTTGTCGTGTATTGAATACTGGGCTGGTTCCTTGGTTAGAGGTCACGACCGCTTCCTTTCCAATGTTCAAAAACTTTGTGAACTATACTTCCATTTTATCATTCGCCTACACCGATATAAGATTTCGTTAACATCAAGTCAAGTTTTCAGTCAAGTTTAGTGAAGTCGAGTTTAGTTTAGTTGAGTCAAGTTCAAGTCAAGTTTTTTTTTAAAGTCCAGTTAAGTTGCATTAAGTTAACATTAAAGTACGTTGTTCAATTCAAACATGAATGAACACTGAACCGTCATTCGGGAGACTGGGGTTCGATTCCCGCCGTGGTCGACCAACCTGACAGAGTTTTTCGTGGTTTCCCTCTGTCGTTCAGGTCAAATACTGGGATGGTTCCTTAACAACAGTCTGAGACCGACTCTTTCCCACCATCCAAAACACCTAATAAACCTTTCATCTCATCATCCCATCATCTCATTCATCATCCACCGACGCCAATAGATCGTAGTCATCAGTAGAGTGCGTTGTAAAACCCATATAAATAGGTAGATAAATAGCATGGACGAATAAAATAAATACAAAGATAAATTGGCCTCCCTCGGTAGCTCAGTCAGTCGAGGCACCGCTTCAGAAACTGAAGTACCGTTGGGCGTGGGTTCGAGTCCTGCATAAGGCAATGGTTTTTGTAGACGTCCTTTCACTCATCATCACTTCATACTTACACATCACTTGCTCATTCGTACCCCCGTTTAACCTAGCTGTTGGTGGGATCGCTAAGCAAACATTTCAAAAACAAATATTATATATGAATGAATCATTGATGACGATGATGATTATTGTTTGCATACCGACCCCACCAACAGCTAGGTTATACGGGGATACGAATGAGTAGGTGAAAATGAAACCATAAAGTAATGATGAGTGAAAGGACGTTTACAGAAACCAATGCCTTATGCAGGACTCGAACCCACGCCCAACGCGGTGACTCCAGTTTCGAAAGCTGTGACTTAGTTAACTGAGCTACGGAGGGCGGCTTTGAACCATGTTATGTGACCGCAACAACATGCGTGTTACTTCAAAAAGCGAAACCAGTTAATCTTCTTCGAGTGATAAAGAATAGTTCACCACTTGGCAAACGTTTTGACCTCGAATACTATCGCAAAAAAAAAAAAAAAAAATAATCTTTTCCGTTATTATGCCCCCCTCTAAGGATCCGAACACCTTGACGTGGTGTGGGGGCTTGCGTGGCCCAATGATCTCCAGAGCTATCGTCGGGAGCAATTTATTTGCTCCCAGTAGGGTCACCCATGGCGATAAGGTCTGGAGTGAGGGTCCAGACCAAGTTCGGACCGCCGGTCGAGTGGGTTCCATTCTGGTGGCCGGAGTGTATGGAGGGAGTGCTGAGCGTTGCATCTCTCTTCTCATATCTCTTCTTATCTATCGCCTTCTTTTCTCTCTTCTTCACTTACCTTTCTGTTTCTTGCCGTCTTCCTCCATATGCTCGAATCGCCCACACCTGTTGACAAAAATTGCTATGTACAAGGACATGGAACCCAAGCTCAAGGTGTAAACAATCGTGCCGAGGAGCTGAATGGCTACGGGCTAATGTAGTTGCGAACGATGAACTCTGAACACCTGGCGAACTTCAGTTTCACCATAGCCTTACTCCCACAAGCGGGGCTCTGTGGGAGGTGACATATATTTCCCTAGCTACTCGTGGGACCACTCATGCAAAATCCAAACAAAAACCCTCACTTCCCCCCACTAAATGATTCTAACAACCCAAAAAAAAGACCAAGATCTCTGTTCGAAACGAGACTCTCTCTGGAAGATCTCGTTGTCACTAACAACTCGAGCCCAAGATTCCTCGTAATAACTCGATCACAGGAGAACACTTCTTTTACAAATGTGTCGCCATTCGCAATTGCCAAGGCAATTGAGAATGTGTCCCAAGGCGTAAAATGTGTTCAGAAACTGAGAAACGGTACACTTCTTATCGAAACGATTAACGATAAGCAGTCCGAGAAGTTTCTGAAATGCACTGACTTTGTCAACATGTTTCCTGTGAAGATTTCACCACACACCCATCTCAACAATTCTAAAGGTGTTGTATTTTGCCACGATTTAATAAATAGCTCAGTGGACGAAATCAAGGAAGAACTAGCTAGCCAAAAGGTAACGGACGTCTACAGGATCAACAGACGGAACCAGGGTCAACTTGAGGCAACGCCCATCCTGATACTCACTTTCGCTACACCAACACTTCCATCTAAAGTTATTGCAGGTTTCCATGTGTTACCTGTCCGACCATACATACCTAATCCGATGAGATGTTTCCAATGTCAGCGTTTTGGCCATTCCAGACTGGCTTGCAAAAACAGTCCGGTGTGCGACAAGTGCTCATTGGCTAGTCATGAGCCTGATGAATGTACGTCTGCAGTGAAATGCCTTAATTGTCGTGAACCTCATCCATCGTCCTCACGTAAATGCCCTCGGTGGATCGAGGAGAAGAAGATCCTTGAATTAGGCGTCAGGGAGAAGCTTCAACCTCGAGACGCGAGGAAACGATTCAAGGAGCTCTACCCTACTCCACAATTTTCATTTTCTTTCGCTGCAGCAACGACTGCTAGTAAAGCACCCCAGGCACCCATTGAAAATGCACTTGAAATTGAAAACAAGAATCTTAAAGACCAGGTTGAGAAGATGACAAAACTGCAGGAGACTACCAAACAACAACTGGAACAACTATCAAGTGTAATCAACGATTTACGAGCAGAAATAATGAGTTTGAAAACTCAATCGAAACCAATGACTGATGTCATTTCAACAGCAGTAGACACTACTCCAGCTCTGCCAAAGTGCTCAACACAACCAAAGACCTTGGGAGAAGCTGTCGCACGAACGAAGATCGATCGTTCGATCTCTAAAAGCGCATCACGGAACACAGACACTGGATCCTCCTTGGGATCTGCCGACGAACTTCCTGAAAATGATGTTGATATGGAAGATGATGCGAGAGGGTTAGGAAAGAAGAAGAAAGGAAAACAATCTCTGAATCGATCGAGCTTTTTAAAAACCTGACCCACCATACGCTTGAAATCTGTGATAAATTTATTGATTTTTTCCCTTTTAATTAATCAATATGGCTATTTTACAGTGGAACTGTAATGGTTTTTATACTCACGTGGAAGAGATCCGACTTTTAACTGCTCATTTTAATCCCGTTTCTTTTCTGTTACAAGAAACGCGTTTTAAGGATAATGATGATCCGATTTTTAGAAATTATTCTTTTTACCGGAAAGATAAGATCTGTGATAGAGCAAGCGGCGGTGTTGCCATAGCCGTGCGAAGTGACTGTTACTCTGAGGAGGTACCTATTACGACTACACTGCAGGCAGTGGCTGTGAAGCTTTATCTCCCACATTCCATAACGTTGTGTAATATATACTTGCCTCCTTCAGACACTATTCGAGAAACGGTTTTAGTCGATCTCTTTAAGCAATTGCCAACACCATTTATCATTGGTGGCGATTTCAATGCGCATAATATTATATGGGGTTGTAACAACATTGATCGCAGAGGTCAGATTTTAGAGAAAATTTCCACTGATCTCAACCTGATAATTATGAACAACGGTGATGCAACTCACTTCAGTGCCGGGTACGGATCCTTCTCCGCGATTGACATCACTCTGTGCAGCCCATCGATAGCCCTGGAATACGAATGGAGCGTTCACTCAGATCTGTGTAGCAGCGATCATTTCCCTGTACTCTTGTCTCCCCATGTTCCAACCACAAACCAACCAAGACACAAGAAATGGAAACTCCACCGCTCTGATTGGGTTCGTTTCCAGGAACTTGCGAAGTTCGGCGATGACACCTTCCCTGATGTTGATAGCCACGCGGCCTATGTCACTGACGTAATAATCACCGCAGCAAATAACTCTATTCCACAAACATCCGGCAATCCCCGACCAGCTCCAGCTCCCTGGTGGAATGACGAGTGTAAAGAGGCCATCAAAAAACGTCGAAGATCGCTTGCAATATTTCAAAAATACCCCACACAAATTAATCTTGCTGCCTTTCGCCGACTTCGTGCCAAAGCCAGATATATCATCAGACTAGCTCGAAAGCAGTCTTGGCAAGAGTATGTCTCATCCATTAATCATCACACTCCAGTGTCAAAGGTGTGGGATAAAGTAAGAAAGATTTCAGGGAAAAACGTCAACACAGGTATGAGTGGAATTTTAGTCAACGGTATACTGACGACATCAGTACCAGAAATTGCAGACGCCCTAGGCACCCATTTCGCCGAAGTATCAAGCTCTAACCACTACTCCAACACCTTCTTATCAATCAAACAGAGAGAGGAGTCGAAGCGACTGGATTTTAGCTCCAGTGACTATGAGACCTACAATCTACCTTTCTCTATTTGGGAACTTCGTTCAGCAATTTCTCAGTCACGTGATGGCTCTCCTGGTCCGGACTGTATTCATAATAAAATGTTGAAGAATCTACCAGAAGCTTCTCTCAACTATATTCTACACTTCTTCAATCGCATTTGGTATACAGACAAATTTCCCGTCTCATGGCTAGAATCCATTCTTGTAGCGATACCGAAACCTGGGAAGGACAAAAAACATCCAATCAACTATAGACCAATATCTCTAACAAGTTGTATATGTAAGATTTTGGAGCGAATGGTCAACAAAAGGCTAATTTGGAGTTTAGAGAAACAAAACCTTATAGATGCTGGCCAATCGGGATTTCGTCGTAACAGGTCAACAATGGATCATCTTGTTTACCTAGAGGCATTAATCCAAGACTCCTTTTTATCCAAGCAGCAACTTCTGGCCGTATTTTTCGACTTGGAAAAAGCCTATGATACGACATGGAGATATGGTATCTTACGTCAATTACATGAATGGGGGTTTAAAGGACATTTGCCGATTTTCGTTTTAAACTTTTTAAATAACAGAAAATTCCGAGTTAGAGTGGGCTCGTTTGTATCTTCCCCATTTGTTCTCGAGAACGGAGTACCGCAGGGCTCCGTTCTGAGTTGTACACTCTTTTTAATAGCGATGAACGGCATAGCGCAATGCGTACAGAGGCCCGTCAATTATTCTCTTTTCGTAGACGACCTGGCGATATTTTTCCAATCACCAAGATTAGGCATCGCCGAAAGACAGATCCAACTAACAATAAATCGTCTTATACGCTGGGCTGATCAAACTGGGTTTAGATTCTCTGCTGCTAAAACCACATGCGTGAATTTTAATCGACTTCGAGGCATGCATCTTCCTCCAACTCTCACTATGGTACGCTCAAACATACATGTCTCTGACAAGGTCAAGTTTCTTGGTCTTGTTTTCGATGAAAAGCTTAGCTGGAAACCTCATTTATCACAACTCAAGGTTAAATGCACAAGCTCTCTTAACATACTGAAGATCCTCAGCCGTACAACGTGGGGTGCCGATAGAGTTGTGATGTTGCGTCTATACAGGGCCCTTATCCGTTCTCGTCTGGATTACGGGAGTATAGTTTATTCATCAGCTAGACCGTCCTATATAAAAACGATTGACCCTATCCACAACAATGGTATACGACTCTCAATAGGAGCTTTCCGCACAAGCCCCATTGTCAGTATATACAGTGAGTCCGGTGAGCCTTCCCTTGAATCCAGACGGCATTACCTCATATGCAGCTTCTTATGTAAGCTCAGTAGCACGCCTGACAACCCGGCCTATAGGACTGTGTTTCACCCGGCCTATAGTGCTACATACAATGACAAAAGCCGAGCAACAAGACCTCTCGGAATAAGATCTCGTGAACTCTTTGCAGACCTAGGGGTAGCGATGCCAGATATATCAGATGTAGCATTGCCTGAAAGAGCTCCATGGACTGTTGTCAAGCCTGTCTGTTTACTCCAGCTCACGCAGTTCTCGAAGTCTACCACCCCTGCGGCTGTTTACCAGCAACACTTCCTGAGATTGTTGTCATTTTACCCTGATTTTACCATTATTTTTACCGATGGTTCCAAGCTTGACAACAACGTGGGTTGCTCTTTTAATATTGGAAACACTAGCCTCTGTTTCAAACTCAACCCCATCTCGAGTGTTTTTACTGCAGAACTCTATGCTCTGCTTAGAGCTCTTCTTTTTATTCAGTCTGACACCAGAAACAAGTTTTTAATATGTTCAGACTCTCTTAGCTCCTTACAAGCTCTCGAAAGATTTTTACCTATAGATAGTCTTTCTCAACAAATACAGACAATACTCACCGAACTAGAAGCCAGGGGCACTAAGGTGGCCCTGTGCTGGATTCCTGGGCACGTTGGCATCGCAGGCAACGAGAGAGCCGATGCAGCGGCGAAAAGAGCTACAACAAAGAGACACATTGATTTTAATAAGATTCCGGCTTCTGATGCCAAGAGCTTTTTTAAACAATTACTCTACACGCGATGGCAGACATCTTGGGAGGCCGTAACTGAAAATAAATTAAGATCCATCAAACCCAGTGTCCGTGTCTGGGTCTCTTCCTCTCGACGCTCGCGGAGGGAGGAGGTCGTGACGACGAGGATCAGACTCGGACACTGTAGACTGACCCACGGCTTCCTGCTCAATAGAGAAGATCCTCCATCCTGTGATGTCTGCGTCCAGCCTGTAACAGTGAAACATATATTAATAGAGTGCCCCAAGTACCGAGCAACACGCCGTCTCTTGGACATGCCGCAGGAACTACAGGAGATCCTTGCCGACAGTCAGGAGGCGGTGGATCGTCTCATCCGCTTTCTGAGAGATATAGACTTATATGATAAGATTTAGCTTTATTCCATGTTCTAGTCATATTGTGATCTCATCTGTGTTATGTTTGTTGATTAGTTATAAGTTGTTATCTGGTTTTAGGATTTTACGTGTTGTATGTAGTTTTATTTCTTCGTATGCAAGTTATCTAGTTATATTGTGCTTGGTACATCTTAATCAGTATTATTAGATTAGTTTATTCCAGTTATAGTTATGGTTATCGAACTGTGATATGGCAGGTTCCGGCTCTTTACACCGGCACCTGTTTTTTATACATCTATTCAATATCGTTAGTAAGTTTTAAAGTAGATATTAGTTCATAGTTGTATTTAGAATGAATAGTACATTTGACTTATCTGGCAGGTTCCGGCCCTTTACACCGGTGCCTCTTTCTCAATCTTGCTATCTAATATCGCTAGTTGGTTTTATCGTAGGAACTATTCGCAAACTTGTTATTTTAGTTGTTGTTATCGGCGCAAAATAACCTCGCCGTTGACGCGCCGTAAAACCACACAATTCATTCATTCATTCGTTATTATGCGTCGGATAGAAATGCGCTTAATACGTAGATAATTTTAATGCAATTATATGAGCCTTCAATATTTATGTACGCATAGACAAAAGATCTCTTTCGAGACTGTGAGACGAGTGGTCGAGTGGCTAGAACACTGAAACATCATAAGAGACCGGGGTTAGACACCCGCCATAGTCGACCATCCTGACAGGGGTTTTTCGTGGTCATTCAAGTCAATACTGGGATGGTTCATCATCAACAGGCCTCGACTGACTCCTTCCCACTATCCAAAAACACCTATAATAGCATAGCCTTTCATCTTATATATCATTCACCGACGCCAATAAATCTTGGTCATCGGTACGCGCGTCGCTGAACCCAATATATATATATATATATATATATGTATATATATATATATATATATTTATATATTTCTTTTTTAATGCTGCCTAACGACCCCAGCAACAGCTAGGTTATACGGGGGTACGGATGAGTGGGTGATAATGGAACGATGAAGTGATGATTAGTGAGTGGACGTTCACAAAAACCCATGCCTATGCGGGACTCGAACCCACGCCCAAAGAGTTTCTATCGCAGTGCGATAATTGACTGAGCCACGGGCGCGGCTAAACTAAATATAAATATAAATACATAATAGTTGGTAGGTTTTCCTTGTAATACTAAACCGAGGGGTTATTAACAACTCCTAAAATCTGGTGTACACTTGCCATAAAATCGTCCTGACATCCCTTGAAATATCCCTGAAAACTTTCGGTTTCCTATAAAATCTTCTTAAAAACCCGTTAAATCTTCTTAAAATCCCGTGAAATCTTCTTAAAATCCCGTGAAATCTTCTTAATTCCCGTTATATCTTCTTGAAATCTTCTTAAAATCTCGTGAAATCTCTTTGAAATCCCGTGAAATCTCTCTGAAATCTTCTTGAAATTCCTTAAAATCTTCTTAAAATCCCTTGAAATCTTCTTAAAATCTCGTGAAATCTGAAATCAGGTGTACGCCAAATGTACTAGTTGTTTGACCCGAGGTCGTACTAAACCAACTCCCATTCTCTCTTAATGCAATCAATCAATTGGCGTATCAATCATCAAGCCAGGAAGGAGTTGGAACACTTATTATATCATCAACTAGAACTAGAAATGATTTATAAATAAATCTTCTTTATTGATATATCAACTATTTTCATCCTACTGGCTGGGGCGACATTTGACCTTTGGCACAGTTTCATGGTTATGTCTTTGATATTTCAGATTGGCGTGTATTTTTATCCCTTCGTGTCAATCTTTTATAGCTGTAAGGTTGGTGCGTAGTTCATTGCCAATGTAACAAAGTTAAACTTTCATGTGGGTGTCGATTTAGAAATGAAAATGATCTTTTTGTGTGATAATTTTTTAATGGTGTAAGATTTAACGACCGATTTGGTTGAAATTAATCATTGGTTAAACTAGGAAAACGCAACATATGCGTTGTTGGATGAGTGATATAGGCATATTCATATGAAACTAGTCAGGCCCCTCAGGTTTCAAACATGAGGGTCAATTCGCTACTTCCCTGCACTTGGACAAATGAACAACATGGACGCCAACATGGACAAAAAATAGTAATGAATTTCCCTATTTGCATAAACATTGTTCTTGCAACTCCTTCACAACGAATGGTCAAAAGAACCGAAACGCGTGGCCGAGTGATAACACACTGAACCGTCATTCGGGAGACCGGGGTTCGATTCCCGTCATGGTCGACCATCCTGACAGGGTTTTTCGTAGTTTCTCTCTGTCGTTCAGGTCAATACTGGGATGGTTCCTTAACAACAGGCCACGACCGACTCCTTCCCACCATATAAAAACACCTAATAAAATAACCTTTCATCTCACCATCCAATCATCTCATTCATTATCCACCGACGCCAATAGATCCTAGTCATCAGTACAGCGCGTCATTAAAACCCAATATAAGAAGAAATGGTCAAAAGATACTTATTGAAATGTATATGTATTTGATGGTAAATTGACTGAAAGTAAATGGAGGAGGGGGAGGGGGGGGTAAATTTCGGCCTTAGTGGCGCAAAATGTCTGGACACGGCCCATTCCTTGTTGACACACACACATACACACATACATATACACACATTAAAAACGGTTAAAAGTAATTTTGTTTGTTTTTTGTCTGTGACGTTGGCAGCACAATCTTCAACACTCTTCAATTACTGTCTAAATATTCACTATACATTCTATCTCATCTCTTGAAAGAGAGAGAGAGAAAAAAGAGATTCTCAATTATATGATAGTTTAGCTGATCGAAACTCTCGATCGATTGTGCTTTATCTTACATGAGACGGTTGTTCGGAACCAGCAAATATGCACTGGCGTTTATCCGAAGGTTACGATGTTATTTATAAGTTATGTAAAATATCTGTGAAGGCTTTAAAAATCGGAATTAATTCAATGAGAGATTAATCAAGTTTATATCGGTCCATGAATTTTTTGGGAGAATATTATCAATGATAAACACAAGGTTTCTTTCTTGCACTCAGTATTGAATTTTCATATTTTGAAAAATGTATTCATAACATTGTTTTTTTATCGTAAAGAAAGAAATAAATGAATGTATAAAGGTCTCAGTCTGATAATAGGGCCTATAAATTATGAAGGACGTGTTAGAAATAATGGCTATATCTCTATAATTGGATTAGCGAAGCGAAGACTCAATTTCACCATACCCGAAGAAAAAGTACTTTTTTTTTTTTTTTTGTTCGCGCTCCACATACGAAAATTTAAAATCAGTTGAAACTTGGCACACACAAGCATCCTTATCCAATTCGATACTGTATAGTTTTGAGGCGTGATCGGTTGAACCATTTTTGAGAAAACTCATTTCAAAGTTTTCAAAAATCTCATGAGAATAACCCAGAAAAAGAATTCATGAAAAATATTTCATCCGAGAAAATTCAAATTGTCGGGAAATTTCAATCTGATAATGATACACATTGTACCGAACTTTCACTCAAATCGGATCAGCCGCTTTGATGTAAAAAAATATATAATGTAATTTTTGTGAATCAGTCAAAGCTATTAAATTACCTATTAAATTCAAGCTACAGGTGTCACCACTTAATTGTAAACGATTAAAACAAAGCCTTCTTTATAATCATAGAAATTAATAATGGAAAATAAGATGGCAATGGCAATGTAATGGTTTGGATCTCAAGGTGTATATATATATATATATATATATATATATATTTATATATTTAATGACCAATCCAAAGATAAGTCGATATGTTCCAGCTCATCCATCAACGCGGCAACACATAACGCGTTTGCCTAGTCTATAGCAATGTCTGGAAAAAGCATACTCAATATTAACAGCCCACTGCAGACTGCACAGGTGATAGGTCGCACGGTTTGACTTATCAATATGGCATTGTTTCTGTATACGTGGACTTATACTAGGAAAACGCGGGATTCGCGTTGTGGGATGAGCTCAGAAGTATAGAAATGTACAATGAAAAATAATTTGTCAGCTCAGTCTACATCTACAGACATTGGATCACTTCAAACGTTTAAAAACCCTACCGGAATCAATCATGTCACGGCCTCCCTGTTCATTCATAACTGATTTCAATCGTTTTAATTTAATTCATGACACTTGTTGCTATAGATTTAATTGGTTTTGTTTGAAGTACGTACATTTAAAATACGTTTTGAATGCGTTTTCTTCGTTATGTTAGTGTTTTTTTGTAGAAACGGCTGATAGGCTGACAAACATGATGACAGCTGTTATTAGCTGAGGCGACGGGAACGTGAAACTTGATCATAGCTGTAATTAGCTGAGGTGACGTGAACGTAAAGTTAGTTCCTTCTATCACTACTACCTACGCACGATCGATAATTGTAAAGATTGTGGCCGGTGAATTAGAACTTATTTTTAACATGGGAGAGATAGGAAGTGAGGACACCATCTCCAACCGGCAAACCCTCAATGCATCTTGGTTTATATAAGATCATACTATTGGTTATTTGAAAAGGTCCCGCGGGCCGGGATTGGGAAGCCCTACTTTAATTCCACGTTACCAACAACATAAGTAATACGCAATCACATTATCTGAAAGTACGTCAGTAAATTCGAGTTGTAACTTCGAGACAATAACCGACACGTCATGTATTGGGTGCAAGTTGCAGGCGACGTTGCATCAGAAACGATGAACTTCTGTGGAAACGTAATCGTGTGGAATGGAATGTGCTTGCTCGGCTTCCCTGACTCATGGCATGCAAAAAGCTGCCAGCTAAATGACTGATATTGGGAAGCTCAACAAGTAGGACTGGGTAAACGCAGCAATATGCGTTGTTAGTTGAGCGAGATATCTGGATCACGATTTAGTGATACCAACCTATTTAGATGAGCGTAGCGAAGCTTTCCATTTCACAACTTGAAAAAAATGGGCTTCGTTTTTATGTTTTTTTTTTTTGAATTATGTACGCGGCATACAGGTCAGAGAAATGAATCAATCAACTTGAAACTTTTTCTGAACGTTGGTGTCATACCAGAATAGGTTGGGATTGTTATGCAGAGGAATCGGTCGGAAGGTTTTTCCGGAAAATAATCGGAAAGTTTGGAAAATCCTCATAAGAATAACCCGGAGGAAAAATACTTGAAAAACAAGAACTTTTCAAAAGCTCTCAAATTCTCACAGAATATGAAAAATACTATTATACACCTTTTCAGAGATTTTTACAACAATCGAATGAGAAATAATGAAGAAAACGCAATAGACGTGTACATTTTATTGAATATTTGGATCAATTGGTTTTGCAAAGTGTTTATGCGACAGGTTGCAGGTTACTATAAATATCAACAAGTTGCAGGTGAGGTTTTTGAACGTTTGAAGTAAGTCAAGGTTTGTAGATGTAAATTGAGCTGACAAGTTATTTTTCATTCTAGATTACCATACTTCTAAGCTCATCTCACTACGCGCATCCCGCGTTTTCCTAGTTTATCATAATATAAATAAGGTGATCCAACTCCCATACTGAAAACATGGAAGGCATTTGTGGTTTCTTGCGGTCAGTTCAGAGCAAGAAGTCCCGATTGTCTGTCGCGATTTAGCGGATTCCATAATATTTTCTCAGAAATGGGCCAACCGATAGAGTCGAAAACTATCCATGCCAAAAATGATAATGCGATTAATAATATTCTCACCGAGACGTGTGGCCGAGTGGTTAATACACTGAACCGTCATTCGGGAGACCGGGGTTCGATTCCCGCCATGGTCGACCATCCTGACAAGGTGTTTTCGTGGTTTCCCTCTGTCGTTCTGGTTGATACTGCTGGGATGGTTCCATAATAACAGGCCACGACCGACTTTTACCCACTATCCAAAAACACCTAATAGAATAACCTTTCATCCAGTGTTGAATCCAGGCATACCTGCGGGGGGGCTTTGCCCCTCGCAGCTCGTCGTTTGCCCCCCCGGGATAAAAAACATTAAGCACTAGGTATATAGTGTATTTTTTGAGAAACCTGTATTTCGCTTTTTTTATATTTGTGAAAACTAAAAAGTATTAGGAATTCAATCTTTATTACTGGTTCTAAGGAAAAAAATGTCAGATGTTATTTAATTGTATTGTTATTTGCTTTCTGCCCGTGAATCCTGGTAAGTGACACCTCAAGTGTCAGAAGTGTCTGGAGTGGAGTCAATTTGATCAATGCTGGTAATATTTTCAGCATTTTGCCTCTATTATTGTTGCACCGCCGATATCAAGGCATATTTTTGTATATTTAAATATATATATATATATATATATATATATATATATATATATATTTTTATATATATATATATATATATATATATATATATATATATATATATATATATATATATATATATATATATATATATATATATATACACTACTCACCTTTTTATTTAGAAAATTATTTTGACAGGGGCTAAATGACCTCGCTGTCAATGCGCCTTTAGACCGTAATATTCATTCATTCATTCAATCATATATATAGGCCTAATATGGATTCTCATGCTCAATTCTTTGTATGTATCTCTTGCCCCCCCCCCCCCCCCCGAAAAACATAGAAGCACCCCCGCAACGAAATCTCTGAATTCAACACTGCTTTCATCTCATCATCCCATCATCTCATATATCATTCACCGACGCCAATAGATCGTTGTCTTTAGTAGAGTACGTCGTTAAACCTGATATTAATAAACAATATGAGTACAATCATGGAAACAGGAACACTTACATCACAAACCGTTGTTCAGTGCAGTTAATTGTAATCATCATTATACATACCGGTATTTAAAAATCAAATATATGATTTAAGAGTCCACGGGAGTCAATTTATCGAAATATCAGTTACTTGGTGATAACTTTTGAACGATATGAGATATCAAAATTCTGATACCCGAGAAACACAGATAATTATAATAGCTTCAAGATAATATAATTTATAACTATTTAAGTCATGTCGCATAACTGTCGAGCGTCGACAGCTAAAAAATGTGTTTTTTAACTGTCGACGCTTGACAGTTATGCAACGTGACTTAAATAGTCATAACTTATATCATCTTGAAGCTATTATAATTATCTGTGTTTCTCGCGTATTAGAATTTTGATATCTCACACCGTTCAAAAGTTATTATCAAGAAACTGATGTTTCGATAAATCGACTCCCGTGGACTCTCAACTACCTTACATTTAAATAAATTCAACTTAGGCACGATATTACCAAGTCCAGTTAGCCTTTATCTGACAGTTCAAACTTGTTATCACCATGGTTACCCATGCTATTTGTTTTCACCAACTGTCAGATAAAGGCTAACTAGACTTGGTAATACCGGGCCTTAGGCCCAGTATTACCACGGCCACTTAGTATTTATCTGACAGTTGGTGAAAACAAATAGCATAAGTAACCATGGTGATAACAAGTTTGAACTGTCAGATAAAGGCTAACTGGACTTGGTAATACCGGGCCTCATTCAACCACCTCCATATTATTGATATATTGATATTGGGTTTAACGACGCAGTATATTGATGACTATACGTTTTAATGGCGTCAATCATTGTTTGCTCAACGACCCCACCAACAGCTAGGTTATTTAGGGTGAAAGGTTATCACGTTATTTGAAATAGTATTTATTGTTTGATATATTTTATTTCAATGGATCATTCAATACGTAATCGAATCAACTTTAATCATTCAATTATTACTCTACTTCAATTTTGAATTCAAGTGATTAAAATCTGATTTCGCGAATAAAAAAATTTGTCGATTGAGCTATTGAGCGATTTTTAACGGGTTTACTTGTAGTTGTATTACCCGGTATTATACCCTAGGCTAGAACTAATTGGTATACTTTCAATGAAATTTCTGTGCATTATAACTGATAATTAATGAATTAGCCTAATTAAAACATTTTTCTTATCGTAAAACGCGATGTTAGTTGATTAATTAAGAGCTCAAAATGATAGTAGGCCTGATCAATGTGTAGTATTTCCAATAAATAATTGGATCGTTGTTTCTTATCAGATTAATCTACACACAATCGTAGCTGTAATCTCGAGTGTTCCGATTATACTATCATTACGGAGGCGGATGAAACACGTGTTGAGGCACTGCGCACTGTCTACTGCGCACAAGATAACAGCTCCCTCCGTGGCTCAGTCAGCTGAGGCAAAGCTTTGGAAATCGAAGTCACCGTTTCATTGGTTTATGTGAACGTTTTTTCACGTATCATCAATTCGTAGTTTCATAATCACATGTTCATTACCGGCACATGTAGTTGAGTGGTTAACGCACTCGCTTCATGTGACCCGGGAGATAGTGGGCATGTCGGACCCGGTTCGATCTCCGCCACCGTCCATCTTTACAGGGTTTTTTCGTGAATGCCCTCTGTAGTCTAGACTAATGCTGGGATGGTTCCAACACTATAGGCCACGACCGCTTCCTTCCCACTATCCTTCCCCCTACCCATAAAACCTTCATCTCATCATCCCACCATCTCATTAATCAATCATCCGACGCCAATAAATCTTAGTCATCATGCGTCGTTAAAACTCAATATAAAAAAGTCATTCGTATTCCCGTATAATCTAGTTGTTGGTGGGATCGTTAAGCAAACAGAAACCACTATTGGGGTTCCGATCGACCGTCTTCCCTATCCGTTAAGCAAATACTTCGGTCGTTTCGAACTGTCAATACATGAACTGCTGGAGAGGTGATTCGAAATATATATTTAGTTGTGTGCATTTATATTGAAATTTGAAACTATCAACATTATAATGATGTAGTAAGACAAATCTTATCAAAATTGAAATTGAAATTATATCATAATAAATAATAATAATGAAGTATCCTAAATAATTTTCTTTTTCTTTCATATTGGGTTTTAACGATGAACTATACTGATGGCTACGATCTATAGGCTTCTGTCACGTAACTAATGACAAACAATAGTTGCCATAGCAACACAGAGAACTGGTGGACTACCAAATATTCTGATTGGTCAATTCCAACTGGTGGACATTGTTGTCTCTCTCTTTCAACAATGAGTGACATCACTTGACAGAAGCCAATTGGCGTCGGTGGATGATGAATGAGATGATGGGATGATGAGATGGAAAGTTATACTATTAGGTGTTTTGGATGGTGGGAAGGAGTCGGTCGTGGCATGTTGTTAAGAAAACATCCCAGTATCAACCTGAACGACAGAGGGAAATCACGAAAAACCCTGTCAGGATGGTCGACCATGGCAGGAATCGAATCCCAGTCTCCTGAATGACGGTTCTGCGTGTTACCACTCGGCCACACGTCACGGTATTCTAAATAAATAATCATAATAAAGTCATATTATCATGAACCTTCCAGCACTCACAATCGGGACAGAAAAAACGAAATTAAAAGGGATGATGTAGGAACTTTTTTTTTTTTTTTAATTACCCGTGTAATACCCGGGTAATTTCAGCGGATACCCGGTTCCTTGGACGTTACTCGTCGGTATCACTAGTACAGCTTGAAGCAGAAGTAAAAGTCTCTTTGCTACCTGATCAAACCGGTCGACCATATTATATTGCATAGGATTCAACAGGTATCAAACGACATAAACAGTCTCTTACTTATGCTTCATACCCTATACATACGTTCTAGTGCATGACATTCTAAGAATATTGAATATATCTGTGTTTCTATTATTAAAATGTGAATAAGTCCCAACGATGTCGCCAATTAGGCAAAAACTGACATTTCTCTGTATTCTAAATTTCGACTCCCCTGCGCTCGTATGTCATATTTATAAGCCTACTAGTATATATAGGAATGTTGTTCGAAACGGTCCTGGTAATTAGAAGAAGACTCTGACTTATTTTAACGACGTGAGTGACGTGTTTAACGACGTAGTTTGGATTTTTCGACCTGAATGTTGGTGGTAGGTCGTTGATCGATGTTGTTCCATGTGACTGCACTGGGATGGAGTAGGACACGGACTGTTCTGGGTTGTTGATCGTTCAACAGGTATTTCTGGATTCAGGATGTAGAGTGGGAAGTATTTAGGTCGCTCGGTTTTGGAGTTGATGGACGAGCTGGGAATCGATCCCGTGATCTCTGAGCCGATGAAATATGAGTGATTATATTTATTCATAAAAAAGTTTTGAATAATTAAAATGGGGTGGTAAGATCGCCCTTGTGGTGCCCCGTCCAAACGATCCTATCTTTCATCCATAGACTTGATTGGGGAACAATGATTTTTTATCTAGTTTCGATGTTATTAAAAAAACAAAAAAGTGGGGATATTTTTTTTCTTTTCAATACCATCGAAACTTGATACAGAATCATTGTTCCCAATTAAGGCCATGGATGACAGATAGGATCGTTTGGACGGGGCACTACAAGGGCGATCTTACCACCCCATTTTGATTATTTTTAATGAAAAACAATGTTCTTTGACACCAAAACTGTGGTTTGAATTTTGATAATTAAAAAAAAACTACATCGTCAGTAGCAAGATGCATTGAGAGTTGCGTTGGTTAGCCGGTTGAAGGTGGTGAGACGTCACTAATTCGAAAACACGTTTCATTTCCTGAGCACTTTTCTAAGAACCATTGATCGCTGCTCTATCTAGTGTTGTTCTGTGGCTGATGTTGTTGTTGTTGTGATGTGGCTGATAGGCTGACAAACTTGATGGCAGCTGTTATTAGCTGAACTGACGTCATTGAGTTCCTTTTATCACCACCCACTTATCTACGAACTGTCAATAGTTCTTTAAATGTGGACCGTGAATTAGAGAATATTTTTAAAATGAGAGGGATAGGAAGTGAGGACACCATCTCCAACGGCCAAACCCTCAATGCATCTTGGTATGTATGAATCAACAAAATGTCCTTCTATTAATACTTATTTCGTCCCATCTTTTTACCACACACTTTCATATATTTCACCCATTATTGAAACTAATTCCTCCAGACCCCCCCCCCCCCCTTCACTTTCTCAAAAACCCTTCATATACGATCACAACTAGCCATTTCCATTTACCGGTAGTCCCCCCCCCCTCTCGGTAACTACCATCACACCCTAGTCTAGCCGCGAGCCGCGTCCCACCCCCGCCCCCAACCCCCCATGTTTAAAACTGCGACGTAGTAAACTGAACTCTGCCTTGTTGGGGCGTTGGGGGGGGGGGGGGGGGGGTTGCAGATCGAATTTACCCGGCCGGTTCAAATACGAATGTAGATTTAAGACTTCATAGGAATTCTGTGTTTGTGTGTTTATTAAAAACAGATATGTTTGTTTTTTAACGTTTTGTTTATTTTATTCGGGACTATCGATGTCAGTTGCGTTAAAGAAAACTTCTAAACATTCTGAAATATTTAGGTTTTTCGAGTGTATTTTTAAAGATACGTGAAGGCTTGGTGAATAGAGTGACAAAATAGATTTTGAACTAATAAATGAGCGCTTAAAAAAGTCTAGAAGGTTCGACTTTATTGGAAATTGAGTACTTTTTTAAATCGTGCATGAGTAAAAGAGCAGGTATTATGAAGTCCAAACCAGAAGTAATGTCGAGAAAAAAGGAAAATTCACCTTAGAACTGTAGTTCATGATTTATATTTTATTTGGAAACCATGTGACCCTGTTACCATGTGACCATATTCGATCGAAACCTGCTTCTATCGCGGATACATTGTAGGCCCGTATATATGTTATAGATATATATATATATATATATATATATATATATATATATATATATATATATATATATATATATATGTATATATATATATATATATATGGATATATATATATATATATATATATATATATATATATATATATATATATATATATATATATATATATAGATATATATATAGATATATATATATATATATATATATATATATATATATAAATATATATATATATATATATATATATATATATATATATATATATAAATATATATATATACATATATATATATATATATATATATATATATATATATATATATATATATATATATATATATATATATATATATATATATATATATATATATATATATACACACATACATACACATATGTGGGTGTGTACGTTTATTCATAACAGGTGGAAAGTTACACGAATTCATAAATTAGACAAAAACAGTGTATGTAATGATTTGTATCAACAGTGGCCTAGGTTTCATATGTATGTTTCGTTTCACGGATGCCCTCAGGTCTCGTTCTATCTCCCTCTTTTGTTTATATAAAAAGGATCAACAATGAATGTTTCGTAGAGAGAACATTGTTTTGTCAATATTTGAGAAACATGAACTAACACAGAAGCGAGTTTTACTTTTTTACGATTTTGTGTTTGCATTGTGAAGTTGATTTATTTGTTTTAAAAGTATCACTCTTGGATATATGCCTCATGAGACAATATGCCATCGTTAGTGAAACGATTTGTGATACATGATTCAGCGAATGGCTCTCAAAGGTCCAGTCTTTCAAGTGTTTTTGTTCGGTTAGAACCCCAATTACCAACATTGGAATAGCCATAACTAGCAGATAAACATAGTTAATACGATGGTTACCCATACTTATTTTTACTATCAACAATAATATACTATTTTAATGATGTATTTATTATTGGATGAGCGAAGCGAAGACTCAATTACACTATACCGAAAAAAAAGTGTCTGTTTTTTTTTTTTTTTTTTTTTTTTTTTTTTTTTTGTTTTTTTGTTTTTTTGTTCGCGCTCCACAGGTCAGACAAAAATTCAAAATCAGTTGAAACTTGGCACACACATGAACCCCTATCTGACTTGATGCTGTATAGTTTTGAGGCGTGATCGGTTGAACCACTTCTGAGAAAACTCATTCCAAAGTTTTCAAAAATCCCATTAGAATAACCCAGAGGAAAACATTCGTGAAAAATATTTCATCTGAGAGGATTCAAATTCTCAGGGAATTTCAATCTGATAATGATACACATTATTCCAAACTCTCACTTGAATCGGATCAGCCGTTTCGATGTAAAAAAATATATAATGTTATTTGTGTTAATTATTCAAAGCTATTAAGATACCTATTAAATCAAAGCAACAAGTGTCACCACTTGATCGTAAACGATTAAAACAAAGCCTTCTTTATTATCATATAAATTATTAATGAAAAATAAGATGGCAGTGATGTAATGGTTTGGATCTCAAGGTGTATATATATATATAATAACCAATCCAAAGATAAGTTGATATGTTCCAGCTCATCCATCAACGCGGAAACACATAACGCGTTTGCCTAGTCAATAATAGAATATAATCTCCATATTGATCTCATGTCTGACTAAATCATACACCATATAAGAAAAACTATGCCTGATGTATTTTACTACGAACAATTTCTCATTACTATGCACTCTAATTGGATGAGCGAAGCGAAGACTCAATTACACTATACCGAAAAAAAAGTGCCTGTTTTTTTTTTTTTTTTTTTTTTTTTTTTTTTTTTTTTTTTTTGTTTTTTTGTTCGCGCTCCACAGGTCAGACAAAAATTCAAAATCAGTTGAAACTTGGCACACACATGAACCCCTATCTGACTTGATGCTGTATAGTTTTGAGGCACGATCGGTTGAACAACTTCTGAGAAAACTCATTCCAAAGTTTTCAAAAATCCCATTAGAATAAGCCAGAGGAAAACATTCGTGAAAAATATTTCATCTGAGAGGATTCAAATTCTCAGAGAACTTCAATCTGATAATGATACACATTATTCCGAACTTTTACTCAAATCGGATCAGCCGTTTCGATGTAAAAAAAAATATAATGTTATTTGAGTCAATTATTCAAAGCTATTAAGATACCTATTAAATCAAAGCAACAAGTGTCACCACTTGATTGTAAACGATTGAAACAAAGCCTTCTTTATTATTATATAAATTATTAATGGAAAATAAGATGGCAGTGATGTAATGGTTTGGATCTCAAGGTGTATATATATATATAATAACCAATCCAAAGATAAGTTGATATGTTCCAGCTCATCCATCAACGCGGAAACACATAACGCGTTTGCCTAGTTCACTATGTACACACGACAGTATATTATATAAGATCGTCTACGAACTGAATAATTGTAAGAAACAAACAGAAATTGTAGTTGGATGAGCGAAGCGAAGACTCAATTACACTATACCGAAAAAAAAGTGCCTGTTTTTTTTTTTTTTTTTTTTTTTTTTTTTTTTTTTTTTTGTTCGCGCTCCACAGGTCAGACAAAAATTCAAAATCAGTTTAAACTTGGCACACACATGAACCCCTATCTGACTTGATGCTGTATAGTTTTGAGGCACGATCGGTTGAACAACTTCTGAGAAAACTCATTCCAAAGTTTTCAAAAATCCCATTAGAATAACCCAGAGGAAAACATTCGTGAAAAATATTTCATCTGAGAGGATTCAAATTCTCAGAGAATTTCAATCTGATAATGATACACATTATTCCGAACTTTTACTCAATTCGGATCAGCCGTTTCGATGTAAAAAAATATATAATGTTATTTGTGTCAATTATTCAAAGCTATTAAGATACCTATTAAATCAGAGCAACAAGTGTCACCACTTGATTGTAAACGATTAAAACAAAGCCTTCTTTATTATTATATGAATTATTAATGGAAAATAAGATGGCAGTGATGTAATGGTTTGGATCTCAAGGTGTATATATAAATATAATAACCAATCCAAAGATAAGTTGATATGTTCCAGCTCATCCATCAACGCGGAAACACATAACGCGTTTGCCTAGTAACTCAAAAATCCTACTTTTCATCCTAAGCCTTAATTGGGGAACAATGATTTTGCATCAAGTTTCGATGTTATTGAAAAAAAAAGTTACTCTCAGCAGCTTTGATAATTCAATGCTATATTAAGATGTAATTGTGTTCAGCAGGGATTATATTGGTGCGCAGTTGACCCTAATATGCGCAGTTCTGAACTTCAAAAATGCAGCTCTCAATTTCAATTTGCGCAGTTGTAAAATTTAGTCAATGTTTAATAATGCACTAATGATACTAATAACACTAATAATGCATCAGTATAATAAATTAATAATGCACTATGAAGCAACAGTCTCAGGTCTACATATTCCTAAATTGTAACGAGATAATTTACAAAATAAAGTTTTTCAAAAAATCCCCTGCGGGGCTGTAGTTCCCCCCCACCCCAGTATCCGCGCGGAACCTCCTTCTTCTTTTTTTTATATCGGGTTTTAACGACGCACTGTAATGATGACTGAGATCTATTGGCGAAACCTCCTTCTTTATATGATTTATTTTCCATATGCGCAGCTCTAAATTTTCACTAATATAACCACTAGTGTTCAGCCTGGTTCACAATTGAAATAGTGGTTATGGAATATGGTAAAGTGTTTGCGAAATGGATGCTGGCATTTCCGTGTTAAGCTGGATTTCCATGCACGCGATTCTCATATCGCGCGATACCACGTCGCGCGTCATGGCGGCGCGCTCGAATGTTGAACAAACCTCAACTTTCGTGAAGCGATTCGCGACTTGTCCCTGATTGGTCAGTGGTCTGCCGCCTTGCGATTTTGAGCCGCCATGACGCGCGACTTGGTATCGCGCGATATGAGAATCGCGTGCATGGAAATCCAGCATTATCGTTCACAATGAGAAAATGTGGTATAGTGATATGGTATGAGGAATAAGAAATAAAATCAATCCATTTCTTAAGACTATTCCTTGAAACAGCAACATTCTGACCAATCAGATAACGTTACTACTGGACTCAAATGACTATAGGTACCGTTTATGGTAAACTTCAATTCATGTAATAGTAATTTACTAATAGTTTATAATAAAATATATAATATATAAATATATAATTTAAATACATTATATTAATTATTATTCATTATTTAAAGTATTTTTATAATACTGTATTCTAGTATTCACAAATATAAATTTATGAAATGAACTACTGGCGAAAATAGAATTGAAATAAACGGCGCTATTGTGGCCCACCTATGTCACTATAATTACACTTTACCATATTCCATATCCCATAATCACTATTTCAATAATTGTGAATCAGGCTTTTCTGAACGTAAATATCGTCCTGGAAAAAAATACCTGAAAATATCACAACCAACATGAAAATATACCATATCTGGTGGTATTTTTGTGCTATGTTGTCAGATGACCTTTTTCTTTTGTGAATGTGAGTATATACCTATATGGAAAATTATATAATCATGAGAATAATTGCAAAATGTGGAGAAATTAATTGTCATCTATTTATAGGCTCACTATAATACCAGTCAACATGAAGGGTGTCATGAATAAACATGTTTACATCCGTACGTCGTACTTCCATGCCTATTATTGTCAATTAATAAATACTTCAGTTAGTAAAATAGGTATAAGCTTATAATTATAATTGTGACTTTTTTAGTAATGTTCAAAGCACCTTTCAAATTTCCTGACGTCATCATTGTAATTGTATTTACTGTGGTATTTCTGGTTTCATTCAAGGACGTTCAGGTGATGGGCTTTTGCCTACGATTTAGCGAATAACACGTATTATGCTTGAGAGCATGTGAGTCGATCCAGCGAATATCCGTTTCTATGATTTTGAAGGAATAGAATGATATATCAAAATTAAGACCATATTTATATATTATGTAGAAATAGAATATTCAAAATTTTCACGACTCATTTTATGTTATGGTCATTTTTAATGGTAAATTGGAGACGTGTGAAATATGTATTGATAATTAAAATTTTCGATACTGGTGCTCAACGTACCAACTGGTGCTCAGCGTACCAACTGGTGCTCAACGTACCAACTGGTGCTCAGCGTACCAACTGGTGCTCAGCGTACCAACTGGTGCTCAACGTACCAACTGGTGCTCAACGTACCAACTGGTGCTCAACGTACCAACTGGTGCTCAACGTACCAACTGGTGCTCAACGTACCAACTGGTGCTCAGCGTACCAACTGGTGCTCAGCGTACCAACTGGTGCTCAACGTACCAACTGGTGCTCAACGTACCAACTGGTGCTCAACGTACCAACTGGTGCTCAACGTACCAACTGGTGCTCAACGTACCAACTGGTGCTCAACGTACCAACTGGTGCTCAACGTACCAACTGGTGCTCAACGTACCAACTGGTGCTCAACGTACCAACTGGTGCTCAACGTACCAACTGGTGCTCAGCGTACCAACTGGTGCTCAACGTACCAACTGGTGCTCAGCGTACCAACTGGTGCTCAACGTACCAACTGGTGCTCAACGTACCAACTGGTGCTCAACGTACCAACTGGTGCTCAACGTATCAACTGGTGCTCAACGTACCAACTGGTGCTCAACGTACCAACTGGTGCTCAACGTACCAACTGGTGCTCAACGTACCAACTGGTGCTCAGCGTACCAACTGGTGCTCAGCGTACCAACTGGTGCTCAACGTACCAACTGGTGCTCAACGTACCAACTGGTGCTCAGCGTACCAACTGGTGCTCAACGTACCAACTGGTGCTCAACGTACCAACTGGTGCTCAACGTACCAACTGGTGCTCAACGTACCAACTGGTGCTCAACGTACCAACTGGTGCTCAACGTACCAACTGGTGCTCAACGTACCAACTGGTGCTCAACGTACCAACTGGTGCTCAACGTACCAACTGGTGCTCAGCGTACCAACTGGTGCTCAACGTACCAACTGGTGCTCAGCGTACCAACTGGTGCTCAACGTACCAACTGGTGCTCAACGTACCAACTGGTGCTCAACGTACCAACTGGTGCTCAACGTATCAACTGGTGCTCAACGTACCAACTGGTGCTCAACGTACCAACTGGTGCTCAACGTACCAACTGGTGCTCAACGTACCAACTGGTGCTCAACGTACCAACTGGTGCTCAACGTACCAACTGGTGCTCAACGTACCAACTGGTGCTCAACGTACCAACTGGTGCTCAACGTACCAACTGGTGCTCAACGTACCAACTGGTGCTCAACGTACCAACTGGTGCTCAACGTACCAACTGGTGCTCAACGTACCAACTGGTGCTCAACGTACCAACTGGTGCTCAACGTACCAACTGGTGCTCAACGTACCAACTGGTGCTCAACGTACCAACTGGTGCTCAACGTACCAACTGGTGCTCAACGTACCAACTGGTGCTCAACGTACCAACTGGTGCTCAACGTATCAACTGGTGCTCAACGTACCAACTGGTGCTCAACGTACCAACTGGTGCTCAACGTACCAACTGGTGCTCAACGTACCAACTGGTGCTCAACGTACCAACTGGTGCTCAACGTACCAACTGGTGCTCAACGTACCAACTGGTGCTCAACGTACCAACTGGTGCTCAACGTACCAACTGGTGCTCAACGTACCAACTGGTGCTCAACGTATCAACTGGTGCTCAACGTACCAACTGGTGCTCAACGTACCAACTGGTGGTCAACGTACCAACTGGTGCTCAACGTACCAACTGGTGCTCAACGTACCTACTGGTGCTCAACGTACCAACTGGTGCTCAACGTACCAACTGGTGCTCAACGTACCAACTGCAATGTGATCTATCATCCTCAAAAGCTCTTATAGAAGAGTTTACATCCTCACATAATAAAATAAGGAGTCAACTATATAACTATTCAATCACAATCATAACTATTTATCTATTTAAGGCCCGGTATTACCAAGTCCAGTTAGCCTTTATCTGACAGTTCAAACTTGTTATCACCATGGTTACATGTGGTATTTGTTTTCACCAACTCTCAGATAAATACTGACTGGACTTGGTAATACTGGGCCTAAGTAAACTATTCAACTATCTATCCAAGCTATTCAACTATCTTAACTAAACTATTCAAACATCCAATTAAACTATTCAATTATCTAACTAAACTATTCAACTATCTTAACTAAAGTATTCAAACATCCAATTAAACTATTCAATTATCTAACTAAACTATTCAACTATCTTAACTAAACTATTCAAACATCCAATTAAACCATTCAATTATCTAACTAAACTATTTCAACATCCAATTAAACTATTCAACTATCTAATCAAACTATTCAACTATTTGAGTGAACTATTCAACTATCTAACTAAACTATTCAACTATCTAAGTGCAGAAATTACCAACGTGGGAGCAGCCTTAACTGGCGGGTTAAAGTTATCACCATGGCTACCCAAGTTATTCGTTGGACTAACTGGACTCGGTGAAACAGGGCCTAGAGCATTAACTAGTCGACTACAGAACTATCCAACTAGCGAACTATTCAACTTTAACCATATAATTTTTACGGGTACGAAGCTTAAAAAACATTAATACGGTACGTAGTTACGGGTAACAACGAATTTTCATTTTTTTTTTTAGTTGTATACAAGTGCCAATGTAATGTTGGACCTAAGATCATTAATTGTAATGATTAACATTTTGGGGTGAAAATCTATGGATTTTTTTTCAGAATTTGTATATCTCGTTCCGTTCGAAAGTTTGACAAACATACACTCAATCGAGTCGCATGCACTCTTAAGACTGAGTATAGATAGTTATAATATGCGGAATCCGGATCTTGGTAAGAAGATTATTTCTTTACACTTTTTCTTTCTTGATCTTGCGACCGGTTACATTGTGACCTTGAGTGTTCATCTTCCTTCGTTGCTGAATCGACGTTGAGCACTTCCGCCATGAGATCGTTACGATAGCTGAGGGTTTCCATGGAAATTCAAATGAACTAGGCCGACCCGAGGGGTAAACAACTAGTAAATTTGATGTACACCTGATTTTAGATTTCAATGGATTTCAGGGAGATTTCACGGGATTTCAAGGGATTTCAGGAAGATCCATGAGAAGTATACACCAGATTTCGGTAATTGTTAACCCCTTGGGCCGACCCCTCATGTTTGAAACATGATGGTCAACACCACTGCCTACTTACGTTTTATAATTTCTACAAATTACCAGTCTGCCGTGTAGAACGATTTCCCGGTACTCTGGTTGCGACAAACACGCAGTTTCAACCAATGAGAGGTGATTTCATTACTTGCATGTTCTCGCGCCTGACTCCGGCCGTGCGTTGTGTGGCCGTAGTAGGCCTTCGTAATTCTCCATCGAATCGAATCTTCTAGAATAACAAGGTTCCCCTTTCCCCTCCAACCCCCCTTCCACTCTCCTCATCGCCTCCGCCGACCCGAGCCGGGGTGCGCGCGCACAAGCGTTAAGAACGCACTCTCAGACTCTCAGACAGATCTGGAAGGCTCTATGTATAATCTATAGCTAGACCCCTCATGTTTCAAACAAGAACACGCCAATTCATTACTGCCCTGCACTTCTGATCATTTTTACACATCGCCAGTCTGCCGTGTGAACGCAATGACGTACTATCACTCCAAGAAATAGTCAAGTTGGTAACTCTAACTTCCCCCTCCAAACCCCTCTTTCTTCCTCTCCTCTCCCCCCTTCCAGTCTCCTCATAATACCCCCAGCCCAGCCGACTTGCGCCGGCCCTCCACCTTCCCCATTACCACGTTACGAACGCTTACACACACCATGCATACACTCTTGCACAGATATAAAAACTATGTATAAATAGTCGGACTACTCATGTTTCAAAAATGAACACGTCAATTCACCCCTGCCCTGCACTTCTACGTGTGATCATTTTCACACATCGCCAGCCAGTCTGCCGTGTGAACGCAATGACGCACTATCCACTATCCCCTCATTCCTCCCCCCCCCTCCTTCCGCTCTCCTCAAAATCCTCCCAGACCAGCCGACGTGCCACACCCCTCAACCCCTCCCCCCATCCCCGCGTTACGAACGCTTACACACACTAACACACGCTTGCACAGATCTGGAAAACTTGATGTATAATGCTAATTATGGACCGACAGTATTATACAATATACTCCTCTGAATGGTGTGAAGAAGTTTCACTACAACATGGTCTTCCGAAAAGTCACTACGGTCGTTCATATGTCACATTGACAGTGAGAATGCCATACGTTGTAGGTAGGTCCCCCGTAACCCATTGCTTGTAATGTCTCGTGTCTAACTGGTTGTCTCTTGTTTGTTTGCAGGTGAGTACCTTGACTTCCACCGCCCTCTAGAGCCGTGCCACGTGGCCAAGTAAGTGATGCTAGAAGGCAGTTACCGACCACGTGGTCATAAACATATGCCCCACGTTGGGCGCCAATTGCTACATGATGACACCCGGCTCGAGTGCTCGAGGGGTGATATGAAGAACATATAAGTTGATGTGAATTCACTGCAAGTGTGAAGAGAGATGGAACGCGTCCATTCTCTTTTAGTGTCATAGACCAACACCGGCACATGTAGTCGAGTGGTTAACGCACTCGCTTCATGTGATCCGGGAGGTGAAGGGACATATCGGACCTGGTTTGATCCCCGCCACCGTCCATCTTTATAGGATTTTTTCGTAGTTTCCCTCTGTAGCCTAATGCTGGGATGGTTACTACAATATAGGCCACGAGTTCTACCTTCCCACTTTCCTTCCCAATACCTAAGGAACCTTCATCTTATCATCCCATCATCTCGTCAACCATTCATTCGACGCCAATAGATCTTAGTTATCATTATAGTGCTTCCATAGTCGATCATTCTGACAGGGGTGCATCGTGGTTTCCCTCTATCGTCCAGGGCAATACTGGGATGATCCTTAAGAGTGTGCACCGATCCAGTTAGTCTGGCAAGGTAATGCCCTCGACTTTGGTTATTAGTTCTATCAAGCTAATAATTCACTCAAGTACCAAAAATCCTTGAATTCCGAGTGCATTCAATTGACCATTGTAGATGAGCGTGACTTATACGAAGCAGGGGAAATTTTAGATACCTTGATTGGTTATTTCCCCCATTTCCCCTGCTTTACTGTCCACTTGATTGGTTTTTATATTTTGTGACATCACGAGGGCGGACGATCTACAATGGTCAATTGGCTTTCTAATTAAATATGTTTGAATTTTTCAACAATTATCCTCTCTGCGTATAAGCTAGGAATATCTTGGAAAATGTAGATCAATTGACGACTCGCAGTCTCCGCCCCCTTGACGTCACAAATCATACCGTCCAATCAACAGGGCTGTTGAAACTGTAGTCAAATTCAAATATCCAATCGGGGTATATCTTCAGATGACCACAAATGATATGATCCAACTGGCGTACTGGTGAAGCCACGCCTATTTCGAGTCGTCAATTTGTGATCGTTTTGTGTGCATTTCGAATAATCCCACTCCGATCATTTAGTTATTTTTTCAGAACGTTGGTATGTGTAGTTTACACCAAAAGATTTTGATTTGCTTGTTCATAAAATAAAATAATGGCAAATAATTCACGAGTATAACCTTTTTCTCTGAACCGTGACTCAAATTTGTGACGTCATCTTCTTAAAAACTTGTCCACTTACGTACCGATCTCGAGTGTCTGGTGTCAAAGGTCAAAGGTACGTTATTGCTACCTTGATACCTTACTCACTATCACAATCATTTCTAATCCGGTAATTAAAGTTATGACTAATAAATATGGACACGACTTTTAATGTTGCTTTGTATTGTTGATATCGTAAATCTGATTAAATATTTGATAATAAAAAATAGAAACGGGAATTAAACAATCTATTATGTGTGATTCGTGCTGATAATGTGTATACGGTTATTTTCTACGCATATAACGACTATTTATTTTTAATTTTTCAACATTTATCATTAGGCCTACAACAAAACACATGTTGAACCAGCACAGAATATACCGTAACTGAATATGACACATTCATTTAACTACGCTTACACATGAGTATTATGGGAATAGTAATGGAAATTATGAGAATGATGATTAATTGTGATAATGAGAGTAGGCCTAATATTAGTTCTGTTATTTGAACGTTTGAAAATAATGTTACTCACATAAACCAATAACGATGATCGAATAAACATAAATTATGCAGTGATAAATTATTTTGTAATATATTATATCATTTAATATTGAATATATATATATATATATATATATATATATATATTTCTATTCATATATATATATATATATATATATATACATATATATATATATATATATATATATATATATATATATATAAATATATATATATATATATAAATATATATATATATATATATATATATATATATATATATATATATATATATATATATATATATATATATATATATATATACGTAATATATATATATATATATATATATATATACGTAATATATATATATATATATATATATACGTAATATATATATATATATATATATATATATATATATATATATATATATATATATATATATATATATGAATATATATATATATATATATATATATATATATATATATATATATATATATATACATATATATATATATATATATATATATATATATATATATATATATATATATATAAATATATATATATATGTATATATATATATATATATATATATATATATATATATATATATATATATATATATATATATATATATAATATATATTTATCAGATAATTTATAATTTATACCTCAGATGGGTATATCCAACTTCAACGATGGTGGAAATATGTCACGTGACACTTCGAACCACTCGAAATGAATGAATGAATATTAGGGTTTTAAGGCACATCGACAGCGAGGTCATTTAGATGGTGGAAATATGTCACGTGACACTTCGAACCACTTGAAATGAAAATAGTTGCCATGAGAACGAGAACGTGAATAATGAAATGGTGAATTGAAAAGTAATGGTTTGTTTTACTTGTTGAACATGTAATATACAAGTACTCACTACCTAAACCCGATGATATAACTGGTATAGAATGCGTCAATAATTCAAGTACTACCCGTTTAGCTCAGTTAGTCAAGGTGCTGTTGGTAGTCCAAGTCCTACGATCTAAGATCTACGGTATAACGGAAATCGAAGTCGGTCTCCTGAATGACGGCTAAGCGCTCTACCGACTGATCCACCCGTCTCCACAATTGGTCGACAAGGGCGGGAATAGTCTCCATATCTGTCAGCGTGCTAACGACTGATTCACCCGTCGCTGTACGTCATCTACAGCGTTTTCCTAGTACTACAATGACGATGTATAGGCCTGATATACACAGGTGTGACGTATGCCTCACACCATTCACTTCTACTACTTTTAATCCCGTGACTTGACTCATTAATTACCGTCCCGATCGACCGTCTTCCCTATCATTTAACACTAACATCGGTAGTTTCGATCATTCAACACTATAACCAATTAGAATAGTTGACATTGAAGGTTAATTCCGACCGTCACATGTAGCTGAGTAGTTAACGCACTCGCTTCATGTGATCCGAGAGGTGAAGGGGCATCGGACCTGGTTCGATCCCCGCCACCGTCCATCATTACAGGGGTTTTTCGTGATTTTCCTCTGTGGTCCAGGCTATAACGCTGGGATGGTTCCTATAATATAGGCCACGACCGCTTCCTTCCCACTATCCTTCCCATCATCTAAGAAACCTTCATCTCATCATCCCATCATCTCATCAATCATCCATCCGACGCCAATAGATCTTAGTCACCATGACAATGCGCCGCCGTTGAAACTCAATATAACAAATAGAAGGTTCCGATCGAAAGTCTTCCCCAAGATGCATTGAGGGTTGCGTTTGTTCGCGGGCAAACGCAACCCTCAATGCATCTTGGTCTTCCCTATCATTTAACACTGAAATCGGTAGTTTCGATCATTCAACAGATGATGATGATGATTATTGTTTGCTCAACGACCCCACCTACAGCTAGGTTATACGGGGTTACGAATGAGCAGGTGATACTGAAGTGATGATGAGTGAAAGGACGCTTACAAAAACCCATGCCTAATGCGGGACTCGAACCCACGCCCAACGGTGACTTCAGTTTCTGAAGTTGTGCCTCAGCTGACCGAGCTACCGAGGGTAGAACAGAATATAACTGAACAGATTAGTTGACATTGAAGGTTCCGATTGACAGTCTCCCCCATCATTTAACACTGAAATCGGTACTTTCGATCTTGCAACGAACGAAAACTAATTGAATTTTAATTTTTTTAATGTTCCGATCGACCGTCTCTCTTATTATTTAACACGAACATCTGTAGTTTCGATTTCTGAAACTCCCGTCCTGTTACAGGTTAATTATAGCCCGAGACGGGCGATCGCCTTAAAACACGTGTTTTTGTTAAATGTGCGACCTGGCCAAATGTGTTCTCCGTATTGCAAGTGTAGATTAGTAGTGGTGACCGAAGGCAAGTCGGTAATTGTTTATTTTTAGTCTGAATTACTCGACAAATTAACCCGTGAGGCCGTGATGCGTTATAGCTTGCACATGAGGTGATGTGTAGTGATCTCTTTGGCAGAAGAAAAGAGAGCTTTTGTTTTATTTTACTGGGAAAAAGTTATGTTTCACCGATAGCTAATGACTGCTTGTGATATGAATGTGTATATAAAGACCATTACAACCCAGGGGGCGAATTCAGGTACCTTTTTTACTCTCTTACATAGACTAAGTCTCTTAAATTTAAGCTAGCGTAAATTTAATACGACAGCTACAGTCATTCGCCTAAATTTACACATCGTAAATGGTCATATACGACATCAAAAACGTACTGGAATTAGCTCTGGCTCATATTTACGATAAGACAGCAATTTAAGAGAGTCAAGTCTACCTGAATTCGACCCCTGGTTTCAGAATTTTAGATGAGCGTAGCGAAGATTCCATTCCACATACCGAAAAAAATGGGCTTGGTTTTTATGTTGGTATTTTTTTTTCTTTTTTTTTTTGTAATTTTGTACGCGGCATACAAGTCAGGAAAAAATACCTATCTACTTGAAACTTTTTCTACATATTTCTATCATACCAGAATAGGCTGAGATTGTTATTCAGAGGAATCGTTTGGAAGGTTTTTCCGGAAAATAATCGGAAAGTTTGAAAAATCTTCCTAAGAATAACCCGGAGGAAAAATACTTGAAAAACAAGAATTTTTCAAAAGCTTTCAAATTTCCACCGAATGTGAAAAATACCATTATACACCTTTTCAGAGATTTTTGCAACAATCGGATGAGAAATAACAAAGAAAACGGAATAAAACTGTACATTTTATTGAATATTTGGATCAATTGGTTATGTCAAGTGTATATGCAACAGGTTGCAGCACTATAAATATCAACAAGTTGCAGGTAAGGTTTTTGAACGTTTGAAGTAATCCAAGGTCGGTAGATGTGAATTGAGCTGACAAGTTATTTTTCAATCTAGATTGCCATACTTCTAAGCTCATCTCACAACGCGCATCCCGCGCTTTCCTAGTTATGAATAATTACTGTTTATTTCACCCATTTTGGATAACTAGAAACCATCGTCTCAATTTCTGATTTTGTCCTCCAGAGATTTTATGAATGGATTCATTAACTTGACTCAATAAAGAAACGTTCAAGAGATATCACTATAAAATATATACCGGCACATGCAGCGCAGTTGTTAACGCGCTCGCTTCATGTGATCCGGGAGGTGAAGGAGAATATCGGACCCGGTTCGATTCCCGCCACCGTCCATCTTTATAGAGATTTTTTTTGGTTTCCCTTTGTGTCTAGGCTAATGCTGGGAAGGTTCCTACAATATAGGCCATGACTGCTTCCTTCCCACTATCCTTCCCACTATCCTTCCCAATACCTAAGAAACCTTCATCTCACCATCCCATCATCTCATCAATCATTCATTCGACGCCAATAGATCTTATTTATCATTATAGTGCGTCATTAAACCCCAATATGAAAAATAACTATAAATATAAATGAGTAATATTGAAAAGGACCGGTATGGACCAAATGAAATAATTCGTCTACTTCAACGCGTCTAGTCGATACGGGTTGTTTGCATTTCCTATACATTTCGATACTAATCGTATTCATACATGCCGCAATTGTTCGCAACTAACTACATTATATTAATTGAGGGCATTGGCCGATGTTCCAGTATATTCTATTCTCTATAGTCACAGCTGCGCCCTAGATGTATATGTGTGCTATAGAGATACAAGAACAGCGAAATTAGACTACCTAATTTGCTTGTTCATATGTTATAAACTGACTCATTTCATCATATTACCTGTATTTCCGGTTCACAAAAAAAATCGCTGATTCAATCAAGAATACTCAGTGGTGTTGTGTTCGCAATGGCGTATACAAGGAGGGGGGGGGGGGCACCTCCCAAACTTGACCGAAGCTGGATTGAAATTGCATTATTATAATAAAAAGAATGAAGCTTGTGATAAATAGAATATTATATATTATTTTATAAAGTTACGAACGTTAGGCACGTACAAGAAACAAATGGCCACATACTCCCTGAGGATAGCCAATTCAAACTTTGTGACAAAGTGGTGAAGGGGGTGGGGGGGGAAGGGGAGGGGAGCCCTTTCTCGTGAGCGAGAATTTTTCTTCAAATCGGTTTTTAAATGGGATTTGAAATGACCAATGGGAGCACCAAAATTTGTGACAGTAGTGAGTTCATTTTCTAAACAGAATAACTATTGAATGTTGTCTCGAACGCAGGGTTAGTACACTGAACCGTCATTCAGGAGACCGGGGTTCGATTCCCACCATGGTCGACAATCCTAACAGGTTTTTTTCGTGGTTTCTCTCTGTCGTTCATATCAATACTGGTATGGTTCTTTGACAATAGGCCACGACCGACTCCTTCTCACTATTAAAAAAACACCCATTAAAATAACCTATCTCATGATCCCATCATTTAATATAACATTCACCGATGCCAATAGATCTCAGACATCAGTAGTGCGTCGTTAAACCCATTATGAATTAATTTTAAAAATGAGGAAAAATTGTCGGTCCCCGTGAGTAGCCGAAAATTGTAATAATAGATTTTTAGAACAGTTATTGTAAGCCTACATTGTATTTCCGAAAAATATTAGTTAACATTTTTTTAACATATTGGTATGATTGGAACCGAGCATTTGAAGCACACCATTGGAGGACGACCGACCAACGCAACCCTCAATACATCTTGGTAGTATTTTATTTATTTGTATTGGATTTTAACAATGCTCTGTACTGATGGCAGATCTATTGGCGTCGTCGAATAATATATGAGATGATGGAATGATGGATGAGATTAATGGTTATATTATTATGTGTTTTTGGATGGTGGGGAGGAGTCGGTCGTGGCCTGTTGTTAAGGTACCATCCCAGTATCAACCTGAACGACAGAGGGAAACCACGAAAAACACCTGTCAGGATGGTCGACCATGGTGGAAATCGAACTCCTGTCTCCTGAATGACGGTTCAGTGTATTAACCACTCGGTCACTAGTATAAAACCAATGTATTAATAAACTAGCGTGCCTCCAATCGGTGTTTATCAATACATATCGGCTAGGGCGTTCATTGATGAACGGAAGTAGGCCTATAACCTCAGAAATTACTGAAACACATGCGACTGTATATAGATAGTGACAAAAGTTATCACATAGGCTTCACCTGTATAATAAAATTATCATCAATATACTGTGTCATATACTTATATATGACTTATGCGTGTGTGTATATATATATATATATATATATATATATATATATATATATATATATATATATATATATATTTCTCTCTCTCTCTCTCTCTCTCTCTCTATATATATATATATATATATATATATATATATATATATATATATATATATGAATCAAATACATTTTCATCCCATATATCATCGAACGACGCCAATAGATCGTGGTCGTCAGTAGAGTGCGTCGTTATATAGTCACTAGGAAAACGCGGGATGCGCGTTGTTAGACGAGCTTAGGGGTATAGAAATCTAGAATGAAAAATAATTTGTCAACCCAATCTACATCTACAGACCTTGGATCACTCCAAACGTTCAAAAACCTTACGAGAATCAGTTATGTCACGGCCTTCCTCTTCATTCATTTCAATCGTTTTGAATTAATTGGTGACACTTGTTGATATAGATTTAATTGGTTCCCGTAATAGCCTAAATTGATGGGAAAATGCTTTATAAATGCGTTTTCTTCGTTATTTCTCATCCGATTGATGCGAAAAATCTCTCAAAATGTGCTTAATAGTTTCCTTTATATTCGGCGAAAATTTGAGAGGTTTTGAAAAATTTTGATTTTTCAAGTATTTTCCTCCGGGTTATTCTAATGGGGATTTTTGAAATTTATAAAATTCATAAAAAAAAAAGTTACCACCCGATAATACCACAAAACTATACAGATCTAAGTTAGATGAGGAACCATGACGAAAAAAAGTTTGAAATTGATAGCTGTAGCCGTTTGACCTGTGGAGAACCGACAAAAAAACATAAAAAAAAAAACGAACACCAATTTTTTTCAGTATGTCAAATTGAATCCTCGCTAAAGCTCGTCTAATTAAAAAATATATATAAAATGATATGAAATATTATGTATATATACTATACAAAGTTTTCTGGATCTGTGCGTCTGTGCGTCTGTCTGGTAACGCTACCAACCCATCGCCACTCCTCCCGCCGCGTAGCTGACAGCTTTAGCGCGTAGTTGTGTTTATTCATTGTCCACCTCCACACAGCGGAGGACTGCGTATATCATTCGACAACGTCGAGTGATTATTTGGTCAATTAGTTAGGCCTTAAGGCCCATTCACGATTAAACTTAACCTTAAACTTATTCCTTTAACTTATGGCTGTAATCTTACGATTTTATATGCTCATTCACGACACACGTCCACGTTCTAAGTTCAGCCAATAGGATTGCGACTTTTTATTTCGATAATGACGTCATGAAAGATCGATAGTGCTGAAATACACAGCTGATTTGTTTGTTGACAGTCCAACATAACCTAACCTATAATTATACCTATTACCATTGCCATATTATTTACTCAATGCCATTGCTAACTATTGCTTTAATGTAATGGATCGAGCTACCGTGGATTTGTTATTGCTTCAAATTATACAGATGACAATGACAATTGGTGGTCTTTATTTGAGACGGCGGCAAAGAATTGCTAGGAATTAAGACGAACTTTCGTGGAATCTTTTGAAAATGGCGGACGGCTGCAGGTCTGAAATCGATGTGTCTATAACGCGTCATAGGTTTGGAGCAGCGCTGATTGGTCAATTCCTACGTTTGACGTAAACTTAAGAAACCAAGTTTGGAGTTTGCAAATTTGTACGTTACTGCTACTGTTAAGGACTAAGTTTAATGTTGTCGTGAACAGTAACGAGAAATACCGTATGACAAACAATTTGTAAGTTCCTAAGTTAATATGGTCAAGTTTAATCGTGAATGGGCTGGGCCTTTAACGTCTATGTGCTTCTTCATTCTGTCCCTCATAAGTCAGTGTCTACGATACTATTTTTCAGGTCTTTCGAGGTCATATTTTAATGGGTGCCACTAGTGTATATAAATATATATCTACATATACGGCCTATATGTAATGGACAATATTTCTTTCTGCGGATTTAATTAGTCTCATCACTTTAATAATAAGTAATTCGCAAACAAATATTGAAAAATAAGCTTATCTAAGCATAATATTATTTGAGCGCTGATCCAATTAGAAGTCGTTGAATGGAGCAAGAAAACTTGCCCACGAGAGCGTGGAATCGATTTAGTGAATTATCTATTATATCAGGTCTTTCGATGATTAGTCTCTAATGGTACATGAAATCTTCCTGAAATCCCTTGAAATCTTCTTGAAATCCCTTATTCCTTGATCTAAAAAACCTTCAACTTATCATCCCACCATCACATTAAACATTCATCCGACGCCAATAGATCTTAGACGTCTTTGTAGTGCGTCGTTAAATCAAATATGAATAAATAAAAATGAAATGGACAATAACGATAATAATTTTTTTTTTTTTTTTTTTTTTTATTCGTGTTCTCACAAAGATTTCAGTACAATTTCGTAGACCCGCAAAGTCACAAAAAGTTGACTTGTCTGCGGGTCTACTAACATTTTATACATAGGAAAAACAAATTACAAATAACAAATAACAAATAACAATATAACATTATAATAACAATAATAATAATAATAACATACCCAGGCTTTGCTGATGTAAATAGACTTTGCCTATTCCATCACCTGATCTATTTTTGTTATCGTTATCATTTTTTCTTATGATTATTTTTGTCTAACTATAGTGTAATATAATATAAATGACGACTTGGCGATAATACACCGATAGTTGCACGAGACTTCGCTGCATGTTCTTTCTCTCTCTCTCTCTCTCTCTCTCTTTCTCTTTCTCTCTCCTTCCCCCTTACCGCCTCATCGTAACATTTGGTAACACTCTAGTTGCGATATCGATCGACCGTCCGCCGTATCTATTAGCACGGCCGACCGGCGTGTCGATCTGTCATCACGTGTGTTATCATGGCAGAATAACAAACGTGGTGTACAGTCGTTGTATATAAAAATAAAAAGTACCAAGTGGAATATTCCATTTATGGACGATTTTCAGTCGTTCAAGGTGTGTATAGTTGATGTTATTGTTTTACCTGAGAAAGAAGAAGGGCGTCTACGAACTGAATAATTGTAAAAACTTCGGTAATGTTAGGGAATTAACTCTTTTTTGAAAGATGTAGTTTAGTTTCATATTTACCGAGACGCGTGGCCGAGTGGTAACACACTGAATCGTCATTCGGGAGACCGGGGTTCGATTCCCGCCATGGTCGACCATCCTGACAGGGGTTTTTCGTGGTTTCCCTCTGTCGTTCAGGTCAATACTGGGATGGTTCCTTAACAACAGGCCACGACCGACTCCTTCCCACCATCCAAAACACCTAATAAAATAACCTTTCATCTCATCATCCCATCATCTCATTCATCATCCACCGACGCCAATAGATCGTAGCCATCAGTATAGTGCGTCGTTAAAACCCAATATATATATATATATTAGTTTCCTATTATTAACCTCGTCATAGGGATTGAACTCTTTTGAAAGATGTAGTTTAGTTTCTTATTGTCAGCCTCGTCATGAAAAATCATAATACGCTGATAATAAGGCCTACCACAGTAATAGACCTGAATAATTATATATCGCCAATTGACGACTCGCAGTCTCCGCCCCCTTGACGTCACGAATCATCCCGTCCAATCAACAGGGCTGTTAGAACTGTAGTCAAGACGACTCGCAGTCTCCGCCCCCATGACGTCAGAAGTCATACCTTCCAATCAACAGGGCTGTTAGAACTGTAGTCAAGACGACTCGCAGCCTCCGCCCCCATGACGTCACAAATCATACCGTCCAATCAACAGGGCTGTTAGAACTGTAGTCAAGACGACTCGCAGCCTCCGCCCCCATGACGTCACAAATCATACCGTCCAATCAACAGGGCTGTTAGAACTGTAGTCAAGACGACTCGCAGTCTCCGCCCCCATGACGTCAGAAGTCATACCTTCCGGCCAATCAACAGGGCTGTTAGAACAGTAGTCAAGACGACTCGCAGTCTCCGCCCCCATGACGTCACAAATCATACCGTCCAATCAACAGGGCTGTTGGAACTGTAGTCAAGACGACGCGCAGTCTCCGCCCCCTTGACGTCACAAATCATACCGTCCAATCAACATGGCTGTTAGAACTGTAGTCAAGACGACTCGCAGTCTCCGCCCCCTTGACGTCACAAATCATACCGTCCAATCAACAGGGCTGTTAGAAGTGTAGTCAAGACGACTCGCAGTCTCCGCCCCCTTGACGTCACAAATCATACCGTCCAATCAACAGGGCTGTTGGAACTGTAGTCAAATTCAAATATCCATTCGGGGTATCTTGAAATGACTACAAATGATATGATCCAACTGGCCTACTGGTGGAGCCACGCCCATTTCGAGTCGTCAATTGTTGTATTAGATTGGCTATAGATAACCTTTAATTTTCATTGATATACAAGTATGGCTTGGTTACACCAAATGAATGTGATTTTAATTCATTAATTTGAATAACTGATTTGTAAACCAGATCGTAGATCAATTGATATTTAACGGAAGATGTAGTGTATAGTGGGATGAAAAACATAAAAAATACGGATTAATATTTAAGTGGGTACGTTTGTAAAATGTGGAAATTAAACCAAGGTTTCGTCCGTACTTACTTCCTGTATAACAATTACAATAAAATAGCGTCGACTTCTCAGCTGACTAAAGATTATAGCAATCGTTGGGGGCGCCTGAAGATAGTATACCGCAATAAAGTCGACTCGGTCGTGTGACATGGGCTCTGCTGGGGTACTTCTCAATGGAAAGTGATCATGGTACAGGAACCCCCTATTCCTAAAAGATGTCACTTTTCTTCTCTTCTCACTTTTACACTAAAATCTGGAGAAAGAGACTCAAATTAGTAAATCGGGAATAGCAATCGGCCATTTTAGTGAGATGAACCGAAAAGTGACTCATGCCACCAAGTGACATCTTCCAGGAATAAGGGTCCAGGTGAGGTTGGACACCCAAACCCATGTCACACAACCGAGTCGACTTTATTCCGGTATACGCTATTCAGGTGCCCCCAATCGTTAGCATGTAGTAATACAGGAAAGTGGGAACTGACACAATCTGTGATTGATTATAATTAATAAAAATTAGATTGCGTTGTTGGCTATCGACAGTGAGTGACGTCGCTTGAAAGAAGACATGGAAAACGAAAATAAATATCAATTGGAACAAGAGATTTTCATTGCTGATATGTTTTTGTTATATATATTGGATTCAACGACGCACTATTGGTGTCAGTATATATGAGATGATGGGTTATTTTATTATGTGTTTTTGGACAGTGGGAAGGAGCCGGTCGTGGCCTATTAAGGAACCATACCAGTATTGACCTGAACGACAGAGGGAAACCACGAAAAAAACCTTGTCAGGCTGGTCAACCATGGCGAGAATCGAATCACGGTCTCCTGAATAACGGTTCAGTGTGCTAATCACTCGACCACACGTCTCAGTGCTGTTGATGCTATAATTCTAAACATTCGAATTGCTAATGGAGAAAAATTAAATTAATTCTTGTGTTACTCCACAACTTAGATTTGATTGATATTTTCATTATTGACTGTTTATAGATAAACCTCTGAATTGATCGAGTTTTTTCGTCTCAATGCGAGTGTAATTGAAGTATGAACAGAGAATAGAACTTTAACAAAATAATCTCGGCTGATTAAAACTTGATAGTTTCCCACGCATGATTTTTACTTGCCCAGATGCAAGACTTGCCCGTTCATGACTATACGAAAACCACGATAGTTGGAAGTTTCGATCGACCGTCTCCCCTATTCCACACCACTAGCGCACTGGTGGTTCGCACCTTCACCATTCATGGGAAAAAATGTATAGTCAACATTTGTCGATGTTGGCAATTTTTGAGACCGGAATTGTAATCAATAAGCCAAGCTAAGACTACCTAATTCTATACAGTTCGAAATGTTATGTTGATTTTCCATTTGTCAATAATTTCACAAAAGAATTTTATGACTTATGATTCGTGAACTTGAACTTGGAAGGTGGGTTTCTGATCTAGAACGCGACAAACGAAAAACCTCTCTCTGTCTCTGTCTATATCACTCTCTTTCTCTATCTAACTCACTTTCATTTTCATCATGCTCTTTCGCTATCTGCCACGTATTCAATGAAATGCACACACATATTTCAATTGTATCCGTGACAGAAAGTTCCGAGCGACCGTCTCCCCAATCCAACATCACTAACGCACGGGTTGTTCGCTCCTTCATTCCTCCTGACTACACCTCCATTTTACATCGTCACCGACTATTCCTATTCTCTACTACGACGCATTCACTACTCGTGCGCATGTCCGTAGTCTCTTCTCTGGCCGAGCTCTTTGTCCAAAGGGGCGGAGCTTACGGCTAGTCTACCCGTTCTTTAACCGGTCTACGCGTCGAGTTTGTCGTCAGCCGGAGTAGAGACATCATCGGCGAAGGTTCGAGCGTGTGAATGTGTTAGTGCGCGCTCATGGAATAAGTGTAGTGTATCTGTTGTAAGTGTGTGGCGGCTGGTATGTGTGTGTGTGAAGAAGAAAGAATTTATCGATAATATTACAATCATTGAAGATGGTGGAGAAAATTCTTGAGGAGGTTGAAGGGGCGGATGCCATAACATGTAAGTTCGTTTTGGAAATTTGTAGGGATATGGGCTACTTGAAACGAGGCCCTGATACGTTTCATCATGCAATTACAAAAATCTTGGGACCTAATCGGGAAGAAACGAATTTAAAATCGTTGATAATAACTGTGACATTGTCGTAATTTTGTGTTCTTTTTTTTTTGAAAAATCGAACGTCATACCAAAATCTCATTTTGATAACGAGTATACCGGGTGTATGCAATACCGGTATATGCCGTGTGCATATATACGATACCGGTATATACTGTGGATTATTAATAGGCCTACAATGGCAGCTGGTTTTGATCGACACTAAATTCTTTGAATTCAACTGTCCCATTAAATCTCACTACTCTGGTAGAGGTCCTTAAAAGACATTTCAGAACTATTGCGATCGTGTTTTGAATTGTACGAAGTTTTAAAGAACATCTGAAAAAAATTGTTATTAATTGAACGAACGAGTTGAAGGGTTACAAACAAGATGACGTCTTTCTAGCTTCTTTATTCAGTGCGGAAATAGAAAAAAATCTAACGCGTTCTTTTAAAAGAACAAAAAAAGTTTTAATGCAAGAGTTGGCTGCAGCTTATCTCGATTACTGAGTGCATTAAACAGTGTAATCTTGCAATAGCTTTGTGTAAGAACAACGTATTACCGGTATAATATCATTAATTATACTTCTATTGTATCTGTATTTTTTATTGCTCTCGAACTGTTTGCACTGGTACACCTATCTACATAAGCAACGAACACTATTCCATTCAATAGTTATCAACATCAGATTCAGGTATTCATTTACGTTGTCTATATATTTATTTATTCGATCTGTTTGTTGTTTTCTTGATGTATAAAAATACACCAATCGAATACCGGTGTAAAATACCTGAATAATAATTCTGTTTGGTTTAGTGACAGGCTTTTACCAGTTATAACAAATGACTGACAAGCGTTACCATAGCAATGCTGATTGTTGTGAGGCTCGAACTGTGATTGTGATACGGTAATAATATAAATTATCAACAATTGCGGCGTTATATGCATACCGGTATGCCTTTTGCAACAATGTAAATTTCTTGAGACGAGTGGCTTCGTGGTTAACACACTGAACCGTCATTCAGGAGACCGGGGTTCGATTCCCGCCATGGTTGACCATCCTGACGGTTTTTTCATGCTATACCTCTGTCGTTCAGGTCAATACTGGGATGGTTCCTTAACAGGTCACGACCGACTTCTTCCCACTATCCAAAAACACCTAATGAAATGAACTCTCATCACATCCCACCATCACATATCATTCACCCACGCCAATAGATCTCAGTCATCAGTACAGTGCATTGTTGAACCTAATATAAATAATCAATTTCTCGATATTAGATAGCAGCTGGTAATTCGGTTATATTATGCAACAGTGATATTTTCACAACAAACTAACTTGAATGACGATTGTCGACGATGAATTGGCTGAATTACCTAGATTTACAATGTTGATAATTTTTGGCACGAATATTGGGAAGAAATTCACGTTTTTCCATTTAATGAACTGCGTACGCGTGTTTTTCCTGGCCCTACTCCACAATATTACACTTCCGCCGACGTACCTTTCACTGCCATGTGATACCGGTTACATCAGTTAATGTTCGAGATGCTTGAAATTCTACTTCTCGGGAAATATGTTCCTTTATAAAGAGAGTATACTACAGGAGGAGACAATCAGAGGAGTAGAATTTCAGGTATCTTTATTTTCGATGACTGAAAATAATGTGTAGATTCAAATCTTCTAGACTCTGGAACCTGTTGGAATACTTATGAATAATAATTTTATTTGTAACCATACGCTCGTTTTAGAATCAGAAAAAATTAACCATATTTGAAAATTAAGATGAATGAAAACAAACGATATCAAAAATGGTAACACAGGTCTATAAGGAGAAAATAAGGATTTTTCCAACGGGTTGAATTTTTTTCATTTTTAGATCACATTCTAAATTCGAGTTTATTACCGTTTATTATTCAATATTTGAGAAAACTTTTATGCGCTTTTTTTTGTATGTCTTTGCTCGAGCGATTTTTGTCCAGTCATTTCTCTCAATGTCATCATGCAAATGCAAACATTTGATTTATTTAAAAAATGCTTGCCATTTCGAGACAGTTTAATTCGTGGATCAACTGCAAGTACCAACTACCAATCTTTGTCCATTTGCTTCTACCGTTAATGGGTCTAGGTAATAACGGTTCGATGAATAAAAAAGTAGGTTGATGCCCCGTCCGAATGACCCTACCCTATAGTAGACCTACCGTTTGGGGGAACTGGGGAAACCATGATTTTTTTTCAAAAATAATGGCTTTTGTGTTACTTTTACACGCTGAAAAAATAATATCGACGTATTATTTTCAAGGTACAAAAACTTTCCACTTTGATTTTTGTATTCGGTGAACCCAATTTGTTACCCTCAACCCATAGTGATTGGCGTCGGTGAATGATATATATGAGATTATGAGATGAAATATGATTGTATTAGGTGTTTTCGGATAGTGGGAAGGAGTCGGTCGTGGCCTGTTGTTAAGAACCATCCCATAATCGACCCGAACGACAAGAAAACCACGAAAAGTCACTATGGCTGGAATCAAACCCCGTCTCCTGAATGACGTTTCAGTATTCTAACCACTCGACCACTACTTTTTTCACTTATTAATCCAAGAATAAATATATTACGCTCACTACGATAGTGACTATACACACTGGGTGTGACTTCGAATTATTCAGTTTGGCTAGGTCGTTAACATCGGGCTGTATCGAATCCACGCGCGAACCACCCGCGCGCTAGTGCTGTGGGATAGGGGAGACGGTCGCTCGGAACCTTCCACTCGTTCCATACGGGTCTGGTGTAATTGATTCCTTACTCGGTAGGCCTAGACGTGGTTCATCGTCGCCTCACAAGTAACCTTTACAGCATGCATGTGTTGGTGAGATTCCGTGTACATGTGTGTATACTGTGTAGATTATTGAACCGTGCTGTAGAACCAGTAGGTTTTTTGAGCTGGAATGAATGGATGAATGTTTAGGTGGCACGTCGACAGTGAAGTGAAATTCAAGTCTATGTAATGTCTATATGATATTCAAATATATGTAGTTTTGAGCATGAAAATCTTGAAACAAAAGCCATTGTTCTCCTAAAAGGGCAAAGGATGAAAGTTTAGGATCGTTAAACGGCACCACAGGGCGATCTCACCACCCCGATATATACAAAATATAAATAGGTATATAATTACATAGGTATAAATAGACATTTTCAATAGAAGTAGTCATAAATGATCAGTGAATTGGGATGGGAACCTCTCTAATCGAGAAGATCATCTAAACTTGTGACTATGTACAAAATTCTATCAAAATATGAAGCGTGGGGGGGGGATTAAGGACCCCCCCCCCGCGTGGGGCGTGGGGGGATAGGGGTGGGGGTCAGTCGTCTTGATTGTTAGGAAGAGTTGGTTGGCCATAAATTCAAATTAGCATTAAAAAATTACATTACGAACGTGAGTAAATTCTCTTTTCTCGGGGTCACCATCCCAGAATGGAACAAACTGGGAGATAGACTAAATCAGGAGCATGGCCTAAATCTGTGGATGGTTTTAAGAAACTAATGAAAGGAGCTGAGAAGAAATGAAATGGGAAAGAGTGAGCAGCAAGAATAATTCGATTAAAAGCACATATGAGTCGATTTAGCGAATTGTGAAGTTTTTGGTGATGACTTTTGAACGGTATGAGATATCAAAATTACAATGCAGATGAAACCCAGACATTTCTAATGCCTTCAAGATGGTATATATATATATATATATATATATATATATACATATATATAGTTATTGTCGAACGTGAACAGCTAAAAAAAAAAACTCAGATTTGTACGATTGACAATTGGGCGATATAAGCTCAAAGGGTATAACTCGTACATCGTCTTGAAACTATTGGAATTATCTTTGTCCCCTTCGTATTAGCATTTTGATATCTCCTATTGTCAAAAATTATTACCAAAAAACTGATATATTCATTAAATCGACTCCAATGCACTCTCAGTCGTGTGTTTGGGAAAACGAGGTCATAAATAACCGAATGTGTGAGTGTTCTTGTCTAAATCTAGAAGAGACTGACCGGCACATGCAGCGCAGTGGTTAACGCACTCGCTTCATGTGATCCGGGAGGTGAAGGGGCATATCGGACCTGGTTCGATCCTTGCCGCTGTTCATCTTTACACGGGTTTTTTGTGGTTTCCCTCAGTAGTCTGGACAAAAGCCGGGATGGTTCCTACAATATAGGCCACGACCGCTTCCTTCCCGATACCCGAGAAAACTTCATCTCGTCAATCAATCATTCGACGCCAATAGATCTTAGTTATCGTTAGAGTGCGTCGTTAAAACCAAACATAAAAAAGAAGAGACTGAAACGATGTGGATGCTGTTGTTTTTGTTTTATTTGTTTTTAATCTGAACACTTGTTTGTTCAAGTTTCAAGGATGCCGTGGACGTCATTTTGTGCCCGTTGATGTTTTAATTGTAAATGTTACATCTCTTCTGTGACCCTATGTTTATGTTACGATGTAGTGATGCCAACATACTTTATCAGGATAATTATAAAAAAGGTGTACCAACTCGCGTCTTCAAAGTGAAATATTTCCGGGGTCAGAATCTGAGTCCAGGGTCCCGATTGCCTGTAGCGCAACTATGGCGTATATATTGAACTATATAAAACAACAATGCTATACCACGGCTCAGTCTAGGATTATCATGTTAGTATAGTTGTATTTGTTTTGCACGAAAATTGGAGATTTTGTAAGTTCAACAATCCCACCGGTACCGTAGACTCTCTTATCTATACATCTAGTTCACAAGGGAATCCGCTAAATCGCGACAGACAATCGGGACTGACAATCGGGACCTTTGGCTCTGAACTGACCGCAAGAAACCACAAATACCGTCCACGTGAGCGCCTGAAGAGCGTATACCGGAATAAAGTCGACTCAGTTATGTGACATGTGTTTGAGTGTCTCACCTTACCCGAACCCTAACCACATTCCATTGAAAAGTACCCCGAAGCCCATGTCACTCGACCTAGTCGACTTTATTCCGGTATACGCTATTCAGCGCCCCCGTGCACACAGCGGCACTATGCAGTTTTGCCAAAAGGTGATCGAACTTTGCCGGCCGGCGTTCAGTTATCGCCAAGATCCCCCCCCCCCCCCCCCGGCCACGTGACGTGAGAAAGTAGGCCTTGTCACGGGACTTAGTGTGTCAGTGGTACTCCCCCCCCCTGTTTTCTCACTTGGTTTCTTACTAACCATTCTATGATGGGTGTGGAATTGAGTGTACATTTGACCTGCGAGGTAATAATAAGCTGCGTATACTTGATATTCATGTATATAACCAGTTGTTTTGCCTAATTAGAAATTACTTGATTTACCTCTGGTTTGGGCTGTTTGAAAACTGTGGTCATTTCGGTCTTGGGTTCGAGTCCCGTTTGAGTCACGGGGTGTGGTGAACAAAGGAGGGTATTTAGTATGTTAACGTTTGTATTGAGAGATGTCAACTTATGAATAAAGAAAGTATTTGAAGGTTGGAAAACAAAGCTCGAAACATATTTAGTAGAAATTATGGTAAATTGTTGGAGGTAGGGAGGGGGCAATTTTCGGGTCTCGGGCGCCGGGTATCTCAACACGCCCCCTCCTGGAACAGCGTATTCTTGTATTATTTCATCTCGGTATCGACATATACCTATTTTTTTCTTATCGCCGTGATTTTGTGATATTGTCGTTTGGTTACTGCTGGTGGGGGAGGGAGGGGGGATTGAAAGTCGCCCCTGTGTGCCCCGTCCGAACGACCCTACTTCATCATCCTTCGCCTTGATTGTCAAACGATGAGCATCCGAAATTACAATTGTGAAATCGGGACCTATAATCAGAGAAATTGTATCATCTTTTAAACTTGACACTTAATAATAATAATAATAATAATAATATCTTTTATTTCATCTTGATTGAACTACAAGTTGTTATAAGACAAGTCATAAGTCAACATGATACATACATATAAGGTTAAAAATATACAGATTAAACTACAATTGTCAATAAACTATTGTGATAAAAATTCTTCAACGGAATAAAAACATTTATTTTAAAGGTAATCTTTAAGGCTAGTCTTGAATGATGATATTCCAATTTTGGACTTCAGCGAATTTGATAAGGTGTTGAACATATTTATACCAGCTGACAGATTATGACTGATTACTCTCAAGTTGGTATTCATCCGAGTATTATGATTATGTACGGCATCATTTTAGCATGTAAGATGTTTGTTTAGATTTTTGAGTGTGATGTTTGACTTTGGATCATTAACCCTTAATTATGTTCAACAATGAACGTTAAAAAACAGATATAAGTAGGCCTACACATGAAAGGAAATATGGTTTATGGGAGCACCGCAAAAGCGATCTCACCACCCCATATCTTTACCTTGTATACGTTTCACCAAGGGTGATGCAATGTAAAGCATTCTTTACACCGCCTTTGTTTCACCGCAAGTTCTGTTGTGACGGGAATATTCTGGAAGCGCTCAAAATATCCAGATGTGGCCGTTGAGTAATTGGTAAGGGGGAATTGGTATACAAAAAATCGCCCCTTCCCCCCCTTGCCCCCTCCTCCAGTACACTGTCGCTATGTCACGGGCGTGGCTCTGAATATGAATATTCTGTTTTAATATGTTTCGGACTAACTGTCGTCTGTACCGGTAATGAATGTCGTGTATGTTCCCCCCCACCCTACCCCACACCCTCCCTTCCCCACACCCACCCTTCGAGCACCCACCCTTCGAGCACCCACCCTCACGCTTTGCAGTTCTACACTTGTGTTATATATAATATATAGATATAGAGGGTTTTAACGACGCACTATACTGATTGCTACGATCTATTGGCGTCGGTGGATGATGAATGAGATGATGGGATGAAAGGTTGTTTTGTTGAGTGTTTTGGATGGTGGGAAGGTGTCGGTCGTGGCCTGTTGTTAAGAAACCATCCCAGTATCAACCTTGAACGACAGAGGGAAACTACGAAAAACCCTCAGGATGGTCGACCATGGCGGGAATCGAACCCAGGTCTCCCGAATGACGATTCAGTGTGTTACCACTCGGCCACGCGTCTTTATACACTTGTGTTGGTAGGATATGAAGGATCGGATCACCTGGTCGTTAGTGATGTGATAATGGCGAGACGGTCGATCGGAACCTTCGTGTTTGGTAGACACAAATAGCAAACCATAACCTTTCTATATCGGTATGTGTACAAGTGCAGACGGTAGATCAGAGCAAGATGCATTGAGGGTTGCGTTGGTTTGAAGATGCATTGAGGGTTGCGTTGGTTTGCCGGTTGGAGATGGTGTCCTCACTTCCTATCCCTCCCATGTTGAAAAATTATGTTCCAATTCACAATCCACGTTTGAAGAACTATTGGCCGATGTGTGGATAAGTGGTGATGAGAGAGAGAGAGAGAGAGAGAGAGAGAGAGAGAGAGAGAGAGAGGGGAGAGAGAGAGAGAGAGAGAGAGAGAGAGAGAGAGAGAGAGAGAGAGAGAGGGAGAGAGAGACCCGCAAATTATATACAACATCAAATTCAAACTAGATTAATATAATATACGATCCATTTTTATTCCACCAATGCACTTCTGATGTGAAATGTATTATTTTTCTTATCTATTTTTATAAGCTCATCATTTATATTGACAACAATGCTTGCTAAACATACAAATGATCCAAATAATCATTGTTATCTGCAAAAATAAATCAAGAAATATCTGGTTTAGTATCACGTTTTAGTAATTCAGTCAGACACGATGTGGATTTAATCAAGACGATCGACAAAACAAATGTCTTCTTTTTTTATCAACATCGGAAACTGGGGGCATAGCCATACAGTTTCCCTGTAAAGGCAAAGTAAGGAAGTTTGGGATCGTTTGAACGGGGCACCACAAGGGCGATCTTACTAGTACCAACACAAAAATATCAAAAATCACTTTCAAATATCACCGTTATTTTTGTATTACCATGTCGTTTTCAGAGTCAGCTGTTTTTCAGAACGAGAATTACGATCATAAACACAACTACAACTTCTAAAAGCGTTGAATCATGGAAGTGTATGTAGTACGCAAAGGTTGCCGCCCTCCGTAGCTCAGTCGACCAGCGCACAGCTTGAGGAACCCGAGTCACCGTTAGCGTGGGATCGAGTCCCGTTTAAGGCATAGGTTTTTGTAAACCTCATCTCTTTATATAGTTGATTATCACCTGCGTATGTACCCCCGGCCCCAAGTAACTAGCTGTTGGTGGGGTCGTTGAGCAAACTGTAATCATGATTATCGAACACACTTTTCACAGTTATTCAGTTGGTAAGACAAGTTTCTTTCGGAGAAACAAGTAGGCCTATATATAAGTACATGTCTGTACTTGTTTTTGTACGGTAACCGATCTTGACCGGGATTTAATATAGTCTTGTTGCCATACTGGTAAATTTGGCGAAGGGGGGGGGGGGGGGGGGGTAAGGTAAGAATTGTGCATCGTCATGGATTTATACTCGGGCCTATACAAGCCATATAATAATTCGTATACGGAAGCCATATATCGGTATGGTAGAATTGCCACATTTTCTTGTTCTTTTTCTCGTTCGTGTTTTTTTTTCAATTGCCACATTTTCTTGTTCTTTTTCTCGTTCGTGTTTTTTTTTCAATTGCCACATTTTCTTGTTCTTTTTTTCTCGTTCGTGTTTTTTTTTCAATTGCCACATTTTCTTGTTCTTTTTCTAGTTCGTGTTTTTTTTTCAATTGCCACATTTTCTTGTTCTTTTTCTAGTTCGTGTTTTTTTTTCAACTTTTATTGAGACTGCAGGAAATGATTTAATAATAACAACATACATTTTCCTAATTTTAGAAAAAAACTGGAGATCATCTCATGTTCAGAAAATGGAATCGATTCTTCTTGATGTTGTTGTTTTTGTTGGAACTTTTTGGAGAAGTAATATGTTCTCTACTCAAGAGCCCTCAAAGCCTATATCTGGCTTGTCTGTGGCATAAACATGGTAAATCTAAAACCAACGTAACCACAAAATTATTCGGTTCTTTATAACAACTCTCGAAATCAGGTGTATATTTGCCATTTTGCCATAAAAACCCCTTGGAATCTCTGAAATCACTTGAAATCCCTGAAATCTCTTACATTAATTTGAATCCCTGAAATGGAATCTCTTGAGATCGTGTGTACATTTGCAAGTTGTTTGGTCTAGACACCACTAGCGAGAACTTGCCCATATGGTTGCAAGACGCTGCCTGCACTAAAGCTGCATATCTCGTTACAGAGAAAAGAGTTCGAAAATATCCTATAAACAGCCACGTGACTTGTGTGTTAGTGTGTGTGTACGTGTGAGAGAGATGTCTAGACTGGTGTGACCGCAAAACAGTTTATTCCAATGACAAACTATAGTTGACGTTGAAAGTCGCATGCGAGATACGAAGGACCGAACCACCCGTGTGTTAGTGGTGTGGCGTAGACGAGACGGTCAATCGCAACATTCATTTCCCGTGGATGCACTTGCAGTGTCTTGCATGTACTTGTGTTCAAGCGAGATTTGAGGTTCCGAACCCCCCTCCTCCCCCCGCCAACATTGACTTATTTATAAGTATTTCATCATCACATAATATGTACATGGATTTCAATAAATATTTTCGAGCTTTGTTTTAATATATTCTCTTTATTTAAGAGTTGCCATCTTATAATACGAATATATATATCTAATATGATCCTACAATCCTTTTCAAGGAAATCCCACTAAATAAAAGGATGTATATTAATGTATCATTCCCATTATTACATGGCACTTGTGGGATCTTGCCATGCCACGAATGCCATGAATAATGGGGCTCTTGAGAAAACAAATTCTGTCATCCATGTGTACAATACCAGAAGGAAAAAAGATGCACATTTTGAGAGTGGGAGACGTAAATATTATGAGGAGACGGACCCCGCATTGCCGGTATAAGATTATTTAACAAGCTGCCAAATAACATGAGAAGAAGAACAGTATTCCACTATTTACATCACAGTTGAATGGTTAAACCTGATGGAAAATGCACTTAATAATGTTGAAGAATTCTTAGGAATGCAGTTATCTTTTTAATAAATTATGTGTTGATCTCTAAGACTATTGTGGTTGCTAAAACTGTTCAAACAATATATTTTGTAAAGAACAAATAAATAAATGAAATCTTGGTTCCGTTGTACATAAATAATAAGTGAACGAATTCAATGTGCTGGTGAGAATTTGTTGCCTCTTGAATATTTGGCAAGCTATCCCAACATTTGGATCGCGTAATGGAAAGTTCTTTCATCTTCTACACCAGTTTAATTCCATCCGCAGTCACACAGCGCCCGGCGGCAGTGTTTCTCGCCCCAAACCAGATCATTCTAGTACATTTCCACCGGTTTTCGGCTCCCTAATACCCCCCCCCCCCCCCTCCCCCCGCGCTCGCCCACACCACCCTGACCTACCCTTACCCTCCTTTCAGGCGACACTCGGTGCGCATGCGTACTAGACCTCGCCGGGCGCTTTCCTTTGTTCGACGTGGTTTGCCATTTTTACGATTTGGTCTTTGTTGTGATGATGGAACTGTTAAGAGGTTATACTCTACATCTCACAACTCTGGAGTAAAACCTGCAGGGAACGGTTAAAACAGGACAGAAAGCGCCAATGCAGGCCTTCGGCTTACAACACATGGTGGATAAACAGTGGGACCAATTAGTATAATTATTTCTGTAATGAAACCAAAATGAGTATATCTTTGTCTCCATATTGATCAAAAATTCTGATTTTATATAATGTCACTGAAAAAACCGTAAATACAATGGAAAACTGGTAGAAACGTATTGATTTTTGACAAATATTTTGAAAGGGTTGCAAATATACCACGGACTAGAGCTCTTCGAGCAAGCACGTATTGAATACTGGTGATTATTCAACCGAAAACTGTAATACGATGATTGGTTTTCCGTTGCCAACTTGTATCCCTAACGTCTGCAATCAAGCCGGTAGGCAACATGTAGAGGCCTCTTGAAGGGAGAGGACGTTTTCTAAAAGCGATGCATTGTGCGGGACTCGTCCCCAAGCCCAACGGGTGTCTCAAGTTTCTAAAGCGGTACATAGTTGACTGAACTACGGAGAGCGGATGTTTGTCGTATTGTCCCTCGTTATACAGTTTGTTGAATGGGTGACATTGTACTGATTATAATAATAATGTCAAGAGACAGAATCTCTTTGACAAGCTTGATGTTTTCACCGGACGCAAATACAAATATGAAACAAATTATCACGATTTTTTTCACTGAAATTGGACTAGTTTTGAAGTAAATTATTTTTGAATTGCTACATTTACATCAGATAGCTTGAAATAATGATTTCTTCACATTGATTCACGGCTTTGTAGACTTACACTGTCAGTGTCAACCAAGGTGCAGAGTTTTCGAACCGCCTATTTAGTCGAGTTGCAAAGTGGCTGACATCTGGTGACGTTTCAGTGAACTTGGCGGAGGCAAATACTTTCAAATTATATACAAATTAATTAATGTGTAATTACAATATTCAATACAAAATTAAAATTACTGAAATTATTAGTTCTTGAAATTACAATATTAACTACAAATATAATGTGTGTAAACATACAACAACCTCCGGACGACCAATCGCCCACTTCGACAGTGCTGCCGCCTGGTTAGCTTTTAATCACGAATAGTCTATATATTGTAACAGCGCTATATTGTCTTATATTTAATTGTAGCTGTCATATATTTAATGTTTGAGAAATACATCCGAATTTGAATTGTACTTATAATTCACTATTTTAAACCCACAGTTAGGCCTTTTTTGAAGGGCTTTGTGGATGTTTTTGGTTGTATTTGTGTTTTTCTTCCTGTATCAGTGTATGTGACCAATAATAAAAATGAATATATATATTGAAATTTAAACAAATATGCCTTCAATTTTCACAAGTGAAATGTGCACGACTAAATCAGTAAATTAGCATTTGTGCGTAACACTTAACATTCTCTCTGCGGCCAAGACGCTTCCAAAGCTGGTTGTAAGACTTGAGCTAGATAGAGGAGAGTGCCACCATGGAATCAAGATGAGTGAGAGAGACAGACACACTACTGCCATAGGGCTTCACAGCAAGAGCGAGCGAGAAGGTAGATCGATCTCGATGAGGTAACACATTTCAATCTCGCCGAACAGTTTCGTAGACAAGGGATTTATATAGATGTTATATTCGTGCAATTTATTCTGAAACGAAATTCAGCAGTACACTCTTGACCGTAACAAAATAATGCAGAAACCGAATGTTTCTCATTGCAAATTGATATCCAACGAAAAGCTACACAGAATATATATATATATATATATATATATAAATATATATATATATATTCATTTATTTTTTTATTTTTTATTGGTCAAGTTACAAGTACAGTGATACAGAAAGAAAATCACAAATACAACAAAAAAACATCCACAAAGCCCTTTGAAAAGGGCTCGACTGTGGCCGTGGGTTAAAATAGTGAAAGATGAGTACAAATTCAAATTCGGACGTATTTTACATACATAAAATGAAATAAAATAGTTGAAGTAGAAAAAAAGGATGATTTGTTACACTCTACTTACAAGGTGTGAAGTATTATTGATAAGTAACCATTAATTTTAAGCAATCTAGTTGGGCTACATCAAGTGGCGAGAAAAGTATACAATTTGTATACCCTTTTTAATTTCAACAATTATATATATTTACATACCAAGACAAGTTGTCGAGTGGTATATGTATCAAGTATAGGCCTTACCCGCACGCAATATTAGCTTACCGTATGATCTTATATATTTATTTTAACAAAGTAGAAAGTTACTTATACATATATTTATAAAACTACTCGAGCTCGTTTCGATCGCCCGTCTCCCCTATTGATAACCACGATCGCTCGACCGTCCCGAGCCGCTAACGCCGTGGTGCCGAATGCGTGCGGTCTAGATCGGTCCAACCCAAATAGCAAACAAAGCGCGTACGGGATGTGTATACAGTGGTCCCGATCGACCGTCTCTCCTATCGATTAGCATTGACCACCGGCTGTGTCGGCCCGTCCTCCTTGGTAGATAAACTGGGCCTATCTTTAAGCACAAGGTCGGCGTATAGTAAAGAGGATAATGGCGGATAGAAAGTATGTACAGGGCCTGATATAATGAAAGATTAATGTACCGGGTCCCGAGGGGTTAATAACTCCTGAAATCTGGTGTACACTCGTCATGAAATCTCCCTGAAATCAGAAATCAGATGTACACCAACTCTACTATTTGTTTACCCCTCAAATTTGTGGCGGAAAAGGATAATCACAGACCAGTGAATTGGGATGGTATAAGATCGCCCTTGTGGTGCCCCGTCTAAACGATCCTACTTTCATCCATATAGCCTTAAGAGGGTACTTTACATCTCACAAGGGACGGTTAAAAAAGGACAAAAGTAGCCAATGCAGGCCTTTAGCTCCCAACACATGGTGAGTAAATGGTGAAACAAATCAGTCTGATTATTTTTGCAATAAAACAACAATGAGTATCTGTGTCTCTACGTTCACTAAACATTATAATTTCATATCACATCAATCTGAGAAAATCGTAAAACCAATAAGAAAGTAGAAATATTTTTTGATTTTTGACAATTATTTTGAAAGGGTTTAAAACATACCACGAACTGAAGCTCTTCGTGCGAGCACGTATTGAATACTGGTGATCATTTAACCGAAAACTATAAGTTAATACGATGATTGGTTTTCCGTTGCCAACTTGGGCCCCGAACGTCTGCAATCAAGCCGGTAGGCAACATAAAGAGGCCTCTTTTTTATCATTTTCACAAATTACTTTATGTAATGCAATGAAATACAATTCAAACTCTTTCGTCATTATCTGTGGTTTAAATAGATGAAAACAAGAAATTTCCTTACAGTAATAGACAATGCTAATAATGAAATGAACTTATATTAAGTTAACATAATTCAATTCAATAGGTTGATCGATAATGAACGTGAAAATGTTAATGCGTTAATTGGGGAACAATGGTTTTGTATCGAGTTGAGATATTGATTAGGAAAAACAGGTTTCCATCTATATGTACAGGTCAAGATGCATTGAGGGTTGCGTTGGTTTGCCGGCTAATTCGAAACCACATTCCATTTCCTGAGTACTTTCCCGAGAAATATTGATCGCTGCTCTCTCTAGTGTTGTTGTGTAGAAACGGCTGATAGGCTGGCAAACTTGATGTCAGCTGTTATTAGCGTGCACGTAAAGTTAGTTCCTTTTATCACCACTTATCTACGCACGGTCAGTAGTTCTTCAAACGTGGCCCGTGAATTGGAACATATTTTCAACATGGGAGACAACGCAACCCTCAATGCATCTTGATGTAGGTATATTGAAATTCATCTAGTACCCAGTATTACCAAGTCCAGTTAGCAGTTATCTGAGAGTTAGTGAAAACAAAATCACAGGTACTTATGGTGATAACAACTTTTATCTGCCAGTTGGTGCTACTCCCACGTTGGTAATACCGAGCTCTAAGTATATTTACAATCTCGTAACCTCCAGTTTTCATGTATCTGTTAGTTACTGCTCTATTCTATCGCCTGTCTGCGGTTACCGGAAATGTGAATGAACAAATGGCAACCAGAGCTCTGGTCGCTGGCATTTGATAGGGGGCTCGGAACTACCAAACGCCCTTGCTAGTGGATAGGGGAGACGGTCGAGCGGCGCCTGCGCACGTATTTCGCTCACGTCTAGCCTTGGATTGGTTTACGACCAAGTTACCCTTGATGTTATATTTATATTCGCAAGTGGTGTATAATTCCTTGCTGGTATTCACTCCACCACATACAAGTTTTTTTTATTATTATTATTAGATGAGCGTAGCGAAGATTCCATTTCACATGCCAAAAAAAAAATGGGCTTTATTTTTTTTTTTTTTTTCAATTTTGTACGCGGCATACAGGTCATGATAAAATACTCATCGACTTGAAAATTTCTACATATTTCTGTCATACCAGAAGAGGCTGGGATTGTTATTCAGATAAATCGTTTGGTAAGTTTTTCCGAAAAATAATCGGAAAGCTGAAAAATCATCATAAGAATAACCCGGAGAAAAAAAAATGAAAAACAGGAATTTTTCAAAAGCTCTCAAATTTTCACCGAATATTAACAATACACCTTTTCAGAGATTTTCACTACGAGCACTTTGAATACTTAGGAGTCGGTATACATATAGTATGTCGGTATCATCTTTACGTCGTGGTGCAGCTATCTAATACGTTACCCCATGAAGTGCATAATTGTATTGACTGTTTTTAAAATTCAAAATTCGAATCGATATAAATTTCAAATTTGTTTTGATTGGTTCAATTAGAGGAGTTGAAAAAAAATTTCGGTGTGAATTTCTCATTGAAAAATCATCTTGCATGATATATGTATGGCCTACAGATTCATTTAAACCGAGACGCGTGGTCGAGTGGTAACACACTGAACCGTCATTCGGGAGACCGGGGTTCGATTCCCGCCATGGTCGACCATCCTGACAGGAGTTTTTCGTGGTTTCCCTCTTGTCGTTCAGGTTGATACTGGGATGTTCCTTAACAGGCCACGACCGACTCCTTCCCACCATCCAAAACACCTAATAAAATAACCTTTCATCTCATCATCCCATCATCTCATGCATCATCCACCGACGCCAATAGATCGTAGCCATCAGTATAATGCGTCGTTAAAACCCGAGGGGTCAACAACTCCTGAAATCTGGTGTGCACTTGACATGAAATCTTCATGAATCCCTTAAAATCTTGAAATCTGCTCGAAATCTTCCTGAAATTCCTCGAAATCTAAAATCCGGTGTACACCAAACTTACTAGTTGTTTATCCCTCATTAAAACCAAATATATAAAAAAGATTCATTCAAGACATTTTCTCTGGTTATACATAGGGCTACAGCAAGCGAGTCGTTTGCCAATTCGTTGATTTATTGAGATATGGATATTGGCATCGATCAAGGTCATTTATGCATATACCACGCGTTGGGGTCGACTTTCAAATCGTATATGCTTGTGGCCTGTTATATTTATATTTATTCACAGACTTCGAAGAACGTAGTTGTATAAAGCAGATGGAAATACTCTATATTAATATCTATTCGATTCTAAAATTAACTTATCAAGTTTGAATTGATCCCCCCCCCCCTCCCCTTACCTTTTCCACCCCCAATTATCGTCTACAGCCGACGGTTGAAGGAACCAGGAACCTACGAGTACGAGTAAGCTTTTGACAGCGTATAAATAAATAGATATCGAATCGAAAATGCTCGAAATTACGAAATATCGATTCAAACTTGGGGGGGGGGGGGGGCAATGTTTGTGTTGGGCGAACACTATAAATGATGGCATTAGTAGCGTGCCATCTGTCGCTAGTCGTGGTCTTGAGTGTGTGATTGTTAAGGTTTGAAGGTGCATCGACAGCAATGTTATTTTGCGCCTATTTACGGCTTGAAGCATAAGTAAAAGTTTGTTTCTGTAGTTTGATACGTGGTTAATACTATATGCGATGTAAAATGGTCAGCTGGTTTGACCAGGTAGCTAAGCGACTGTGCCTTCGTTGTCGACGTTTGTACAAGTTTTAAGCAAATTGAGGGAGTGTGCAAGAATGAGGAAAAGTAAGAGAAGATGATATGAAATAGAATGAAAGATGAAGAGGAAAGTGTCAAGAAAAAATAAGATATACTAATTATTGCAAAGTTCAGTACACAAGGCTTTCACTCGACCGAGACTGTCTGAACTTGGTCTGGACCCTCACTTCAGACCTTATTGCCATGGGTGACCCTGCTGGGAGTCGATAAATTGCTCCCGACGACAGCTCTAGAGACAAGAAGGTCAACAACTTCTGAAATCTGGTGTACAATTGCCACGCAATCCCTGCAATCATTTGAAATCCCTTGACACCTTCATGAAATCTCTTGAAAGTCCTTCGAAATCCAGAGAATTGCTCTGAAATTTCTTGAAATCTAATAAAATTTTGATTGAAATCGGGTGTAACCAAATTACGAGTTGTCTGCCCCTCGTCTAGAGATCACGTGTCCACACAAGTCCCCACACTGTATAAGGAGTCAGGCCTTTTCTGAAGACTTCTGGTGTATTGTCATTTCTCACCGTTAGGCGAGGTCAATACCCTTTTGGTTTTCTCACATACATTTTAGGGGATGGTTGTTAACTTGGGTACCGTGTGGCAATCGATCTACGGACACTCACTAGTAACCACCCTAGGGTGCTCTGCTCTTTCTTGTAGTGTTCATAATTATACTTTTTTTATTATATTGGGTTTTAACGACGCACTGTAATGATTACTGAGATCTATGGGCGTCGGATGAATGATCAATGAGATGATGGGATGATATGATGGTTTTATGGGTAATGGGAAGGATAGTGGGAAGGAAACGGTCGTGGCCTTTATTGTGGGAACCATCCCGGCATTAGCCTAGACTACAGAGGGAAACCACGAAAAACCCCTGTAAAGATGGACGGTAGCGGGGATCGAACCGGGTCCGACATGCCCACTACCTCCCGGGTCACATGGAGCAATTGCGTTAACCACTCAGCTACATGTGCCGGTCATAATTATACTTACATAAACATTATTCATTCAATGAGTGTCGTCTTTGTGTTGTACCTTTATTAGTATAAGATCCCTGATTGGTATTATAACATCGCAAGGTGTCCGCGGATCCTCCGAGGTGTCCCGGTGTTGACCCCTCGAACCGACATGAGAGGCGCTTGTGCTGATGTGTGTGTGTTTGTCTGTGCAGGCGAGGTGCTGTCTGTGGTCCTACGCGACAAGGACGCGTTGAACAACGACGTGTTGCAGCGTAAGGAAGAGGCTCGAAGGAAGCGGAGGAAGAAGAAGCGGACTGGTTCCAGTCTGGTCTCGTCGTGTTTCCAAGGTAAGCCACGCTGCGGTTGTTGGATGCGTCGATAATTATCGGGCCCATAGGGTTGATAACTCCTGAAATCCGGTGTACACCTCCCATGAAATGCCTTCACATTATTAAAATTTTTGAAATCGCTTGAAATTAATCCCTGAAATATTTGTTGAAATTGTTCGAAATCCCCAAAAATGGTTCGAAATCCCCGAGATCACTTGAAATCCCCTCGAAATCCTTGAAATATATGCAATTCCTTAAAATTGTTCGAAATTCCCTTGGAATTGGGCCTACTCTAAATCCCTGAAATCTTTCGAAATCACTTCGAATCCCTAAAGTCATAAGAAATCCCTGAAATCATTAATCTCGTTGAATCACTTGAATTGCGTGAAATCAACTGATATATTGAAATCAAGTGTACACCCCAAATTTGCGAGTTGTTGGCCCCTCGATCGGGCCCATTGGTCAATCCTGTAGGATTCAACACTGCACGATTGAAGTATAGAACCCCTATCGATCTGCAGTCCCACACGATTCAGGCATGCAGTGTTGACCTTGACGGGGTGTTGCATTGTTCGACGACGCAGGATTGGCATCACCAAGATACATCGAGGGTTGCGTTGGTTTGCCGGTTGGAGATGGTGTCCTCACTTCCTATCCCTCCCATGTTGAAAATATGTTCCAATTTTGAAACTATTGACCGTGCGTAGATATAAGTGGTGATGAAAGGAACTAACTTTACTCAATGACGTTGGCCCAGCTAATAACAGCTATCATCAAGTTTGCCAGCCTAACAGCCGTTTCTACAAAACAACACTATATATAGATAGAGTAGCAATCAATATTTCTCAGAAAAGTACTCAACAAATGGAACGTGTTTTCGAATTAGTGAAGTCACCGTCTCTAAACGGAAGACAAACGCAACCCTCAATGCATCTTGGCCTCGTCTGAATCGGCCACCACAAGTACACAGCCGGCTAGCTAAGAGATTGTGCTTGCTCAAGGGTACAGTCGTGTCACAGTTACTAGGAAGTAGATGGACTGCACCGTTTCCTACACGATCGTTCCATGCGCTGCATATATACTTGCGGTCGCGTAAAATGTGTTTTTTTATCAAGTAATTGGAATATAAAATATGAAAAATGCGAACCGTTACTTTCTTCATTGACTGTACGTGATGTGCGTATATACACGTGCGATCAGATGGAACGATCGTCTTTGGGTTTAACGACACTCTGTACTGATGACCACGATCTATTGGCGTCGGTGAATGATATGTGAGACGGTGGGATGGTGAGATATTAGGAAAACGCTATATACGCGTTGTTAGACGAGCGAAAAGTAATAGTATGTTGACTTCTTTGCCAAACTTTTGCCTAAATTCGCCAATTGAGTGACATTTGAGTTATAAATGGGTAAAAACTGCTTCGAGTGGTACCAATTTAGCACATTTCATGTTTTTTCTTCAAAATGGCTGACCCGATCAAGCTGAGAATTTCCAGAAAAGTGTATCAAGATGTAATTCAACTTTACACAAAATTTCATTCTTTTTGAAAATTATTAAATATTGAAATATTTGAATATATAAATTTTTTCCGCCGTGTTATTCTAAAGATAATTTTTTAACTTTCTGAAATTCATAAAAATAAAAGTTGACACCCGATAATACCACAAAACTATACAGATCTAAGTTGGATGAGAAACCATAATGAAAAAAAGTTCGAAGTTGATAGCTGTAGCCATTTGACCTGTGGAGAACCGACAAAAAAACATGAATCCTCGCTAAAGCTCGTCTAATAATTTGTCCTCCAAGACCTTGTTTTATTTTTACGAGTCATGGCGTATGACTCGATTCCGTTCATGTTTCTATACAGAATCGGAAATGCCTTCGTCATAACCTACTCATGGTCTCCGGAAGACAAGAAAAATATTATAAATCAAAATATATAAAAATATAATTTTCTGAAATTGAGATGATGACTTACAGTTCTCTAAAATTAGGAAAATAAAATCGCAATCGCCGACTTGCAGTCTCCGCCCCCATGACGTCAGAAATCTTACCTTCCGATCAACAGGGCTGTTAAAACTGTTGTCAAATTCAAATATCCCATCAGGGTATCTTGAAATGACCACAAATGATATGATCCAACTGGCCATACTGGTGAAGCCACGCCTATTTCGAGTCGTCAATTGTTCATTGAAATCTAGTTTTACTGTTGTAATGTCCTTGAACGCTTTCGAAAAATGCAGTTGTGATTCTGATCTCAAGTCTCGTCATGACAATTTACCGACCCCAAAAAACACCTCAAGTGGGTTTACTGCGACATTCGGTTTGTTTTGTTGGTTGGTAGCTATGGACCTTCATCTCTTGTGAAAACAACTCTACATCTGCTTTGTTGTCATTGTGTTCCGTCCAGCCACTCTGTATTCAAGTAATTACCTTTCATTGTTCTACCAGGATTTACATTATTTATGTACACACTACTTTTTATGTCGCTTTTGAAACCACCTCGCGACAAATGGGCCCGATCGACCGTTTCTCGTATCAATTAACACTGGCGATTGGGTGTGTTGATCTAGCTACTAAGACACTAGATAAACAAACTGACTTTGTTTTGTTTTGTGTCACTCCCCCCCTCCCCCCTCCCCCTCCCCATCGATAACATGTCATTGTTTTGATTGTTGCAAATTGAAATGCTCATATGTCCGTGCTTGGATAGTATCATTAATATTCTATATAGTTGATATGTAAAAGAAAGAGAACGAAATTCAAGTTGAGACAGGTGTTGTTGAGTGGCCAGCACACTGAACCGTCATTTAAAGAAAGAAATTCGAGCTGAGACGGTGGTTGAGTGGCTAGCACATTGAACTGTCGTTCAGTTGAACGCGGTTCGATTCACGCCATGGTCGACCATTGCGATGGGTTTTCCTCTGTCCTTCAGGTTGATACTGCATGGGATGGTTCCTTGACGACAGGCCACGACCGACTCCTTCCCACTACCCGCTAACGTGACATAAAATGACCTTTTAACTCATCATCCCTTCATCTCTTTCGTCACTTACCGACGCTAGTAAATGTTTCAGTCATCAGTCGGTTGGTGTACAACTCCTGTAATCTGGTGTACAATTGCCATGAAATCCCTGAAATCGTTTGAAAATCTCTTGAAATTCCCAGAAAATCTCTTAAAATTCCCAGAAAATCTCTTAAAATTCCCAGAAAATCTCTTGAAAGTCCTTTGAAATCCGGTAAATCGCTCTAAAATTTCTTGAAAGCAGGTCTACATCAAATTTACGAGTTGTCACCCCTCGCCTATCTATATTGGGTTTTAACGACGCACTATACTGATGGCTACGATCTATTGGCGTCGATGAATGAGATGAGAGGTTATTTTATTATGTGCCCCAGTATTGACCTGAACGACAGAGGGAAACCACACAAAAAAAAACTGTCAGGATGGTCGACCATGGCGGGAATCGAACCCCGGTCTCCCGAATGATGGTTCAGTGTGTTACCACTCGGCCACGCGTCTCGGTGTCACCCCTCGTCATGAGTAGGCCTAATAATAATATCTAATTAGCTAGTTTGTTCACAACTTGCAATATTTCTTTGTTCAATTGTTTTTGTTATTCACTCTAGTCCACCAACGCACATGAGCCATTACTATCATGCTTATAGGCGACTAGAACAATGCAACGACCTCTTATCCCCCCCCCCCGTCTTCCCCCCCCCCTCCCTCCTACGTCTTTCCCTCTTTTAATCTGTTGACGCATAAAATGTCAACGTCGTGTTCTAAGCCCCTGACAACGTCTTGCTTCCGCCCTCGGCTATGTGACACAGTAAACATTTTAGTGAATTTTACATGTATGCATTAGTTAGTGAATTAATGTGAAAATAAATCGCGGTCTGGGGGTGGTAAGATTGCCCTTGTGATTTCCTGAATTGTCTTCGTTTAGAGTAAATTGGTAAATAATGGCCATGTCAAACATTTCTCGATTGTAATGAAAAGACGAGGGGTCAACAACTTCTGGTATCTGGGGTACACTTGTCATGAAATCTTGGAATCCCTTGAAATCTTTTTGAAATCCCCTGAAATCTTCTTAGAATTCCGTGAAATCTTCTTAAAATCCCGTGAAATCTCCCTGAAATCCGATGTAATCTGAAATCAGGTGTACACCAAATTCACTAGTTGTTTATCCCAAGTGAAAAAATTTGGGAAGATATATACAATCTTGCATATAGGCCTATGCATTATAGTTTGCTAATGAAAGAGAACTTCTTTCGTGGTTGTGGGATGTGGTAAGATTGCCCTTGTCGTGCCTTAAATTGTAAATTCTTATAAAGTCGATTGGAAAACAATAGATTCATGTCGAAAGTTTTTTGATGTTGATGAAAAAACTTGGTAGATGTATATTTGTATAAAACATGTGGCGCGTTCGTTGAAATCTGCTAGGAAATGAGTGGAAGGAAGTAAGTTGCCACTATAGCCAGCTTTGACTCATTTCCACTGTAAAAAAAGGAGAGAATGATAAAATAGCCTTTCATCTTATCGTCCCATCTCATTCAACATTTACCGACGACAGCGCCTCTTTGAACCCAATATAGAAGAAGGAATATTAAAGTACGTCAAAACCCTTGAACTAGACTAAAACAAATAATGACAATATATATTTTCTTGATTGGAGACTATAGAAACCATCTCAATTTCGAAATTTAAAATTGATTTTTTGTCCTTCTGAAATTGTTTTTTTTTCTCAGTCGTGACAGCCATAACTAGATTCTGCTCATGTTTCTATACAGAATTGGTAATGCCTACGTCATCACCCATGGTCACTGGAGGACCAGAAAATGATTTTTATTTCGGAAAACGAGATAATTTCTATAGTTTTCTCTAAAATTAGAGAAATAAATATCGTCATTAATCGTTACAATCTAATTCCAGGGTTGCAATGTCCTTAAAAGAATTTGTTTTCCATATTTTCGTAAACAGAGCAAACAGTGGATTGAATCAAGGTTTAATTGTAGCTATACCACTGTGGTGTATATTCCCACGTAATTCGGTCGGTCGTATAATTTTTATCATGCGAACAACTTCTTTGTCGCACAAATTGCCAAGTAATTTCAGGTCATACATGACTTATCAAGTATCTGTGTGATCAAGGTCATTGGAAGCCGTTGTGCTCGAATACCCAGATTACTAGATTATAATGAAGGTGTCCCCGGTCTCCATAGGGCAAAAAGTACCCGCCAGTGTGATTTTACAGGTTAAAATTTGGGATGATTGATTGACATTTAAAATAATCCCAACAATTGAAATGATCATACAACTTGAACTGTGCAAGCCACAAAATTAACAATTATACTTCATAAGATGGGGACAATATTCGTCGAAAAATACTGATGAATAAAATTGTATAATTCAGGCGCTAAATGTAAAATTCAGGCGCTAAATGACTTCGCTGTCGATGCGCCTTAAAACCCTAATATTCATTCATTCAATTGTATAATTAAAAAGGTGGAAATATCAGTTTTATGTACCAGTATAATGATCGATATTTTTACAGTCGATTTTCATCTCACAGTGTAGGCCTACCCGAGGTGTTAACAACTCCTGGAATCTGGTGTGCATTTGTCATGAAATCTCCCTGAAATCCCGTGAAATCTCCTTGAAATCCTTTGAAATCTCCCTGAGATCCCTTGAAATCTGAAATCAGGTGTACACCAAATTTACTAGTTGTTTACCCTTCGAGCGTACCGTTACATACAAATGACGCGTAACATATTGTGAATGTATATCACGTATCTTTTTTATATTTTTCAAAATACTTCTCTGCACGGTGCAGTTTCTTCCGACAACAATGAGTGCAGACTTAAAATCACTGCGATCGTTTATATGCTACGTTGACACTGAAAATGTTATGCTGTTGGTGGATATTTAGGTACAGCAGAGGGGTTAACATCTCCTGAAATCAGGTGTACACCAAATTTATTAGTTGTTTACCCCTCGGGTACAGCAATGCACCACCGCTGTAAAATATACGACGTAAATTCCCTTCACTTCATGTGCAGTCTCCCTGCACGCTCATCAAATCAATCGGTAATATGGGTCACTTATCAATTCATGCCCAGAGATTAGCGGCATCTGGTGTCCGAGGTTATCAAGGTGGCTGGACTGTAAACTGGTTTACCAAGGAAGAAGAATTGTTGGGTTTTAGGGGCTATCTTCGTTTAGTCCGGGTTATCAGTCATTTCAGCCACCCTATACACACCTTGACACCCGAGACTGGCTGACGTAATATTAGCTCGTTGGCGCATCAGAATTACAATAACGTTAACGTTTTGATTATTTTAATCACGCCAATGTGATCACGTGGTTTAAGAGAAACATGGAGGTCGATTTAGCGAAATATCAGTTATTTGGTGATTGATTGTTGGTCGCTTAATGACTCCACCGACAGCTAGGTTGTAGATGGTAGCGAATGAGCTGGTGATGATGATATCTGTGGTCAGGGCCGTATTAAAATATTTTGCGCCCCTAGGCCGGACATTTTTTGGTGCTCCCCCCCCCCCCCCTCCAAGTAAAAAAAAATATTCAGTATAGTGCACCGTCACAAGAATATGAGCACCGAGACTTTATGAGGACCGGTGCTTTTGAGCACCGAGACGCGTGACCGAGTGGTAACCCACTGAACCGTCATTCGGGAGACCGGGGTTCGATTCCCGCCATGGTCGACCATCCTGACAGGAGTTTTTCGTTGTTTTTCTCTGTCGTTCAGGTTGATACTGGGATGGTTCCTTAACAACAGGCCACGACCGACTCCTTCCCTCGATCCAAAACACCTAATAAAATAACCTTTCATCTCATCCCATTATCTCATTCATCATCCACCGACGCCAATAGATCGTAGCCATCAGTATAGTGCGTCGTTAAAACCCAATATATCACCTAAGTACTGATATTCAACTAAATCTACTCCCTTGAACCCTCACATTTATGTGAAGTCCAAGAATGATGGGGCAGGATTAATTGTACTGAAGGGCACCACAAGGGCGATATCGACTCCCAAGTAGAAAGCAATTAATTCGAATGTTGCTCATTCAACATTTAGCGAGGGGTTAAAAAAACTCGTGAACTCTGGTATATACTTGTCATGACATCTTCCTGAAATCCCTTGAAATTTTCCTGAAATCCCTTGAAATCCCCCTGAAATCCCTTGAAATCTTCTTGAAAGCCCGGGAAATCTCCCTGACATCTGAAATCAGGTGTACACTAAATTCACTAGTAGTTTATCCCTCGTTATTGAGTATATTCTAGGCCTATAATAAGAGAGGGAGAGAGAGAGAGAGAGTTGAGTTGAGTTGTTTATTCGATCAATAAAGTATAACAATACAATATTCTTATTCAATAAAATAAATATTCTTCACATTTCCTATTCCATAATGATAATAATTTCACATTTTTTTTTTTTTACCATTTCATTTCTAATGAATAACTAAACAGGGAATCTTTTTCAAAAATGAAACTAGGTCTCTTTATGTCTTTCTTCTAACCGCTTTTCTGTGATTATTTGTTATTTTTTTTCTTTTCCTCTTTTTCCAGCTGTGTTTCATAATTTACATTTCAAACATTCTTCAGCTTAAAATTTAACAGGTCATCATCATCTATTTGACCAAGTACATTCTTATGTAGCCAAAACTTTTCGAATTGGTTGACGTTGTTCTGATTCTTACTTCTATAATACTCTAATTGCAATCTGTAATTGATTCTTGTTATAAATATTTTTCTGTAATCTGGTGGTTCATTATTTGTTTGCATACTTTTGACATAAGTTCTGTAAATAGTGCTTTTTGCTATTATTATCAAGTAATTTGACAATTTCTCTGAAATACTGTTTGTATTACTATAACCTAGTACTAATCTTTCAGCTGTTACAACATGATTACCTAAAAGTCGACCCAATTGTTTTGACACTAGAATCCATATAGGTTGCACTAAATGGCATTCAAAAAACATGTGTATTAGGTTGCCCATCTCACTGCACCAAGGGCATTTTGGTTCACTTCTGTATTTACACTTGTTTAAATAAATAGGCGTCACCCCGCGATTATGGAGTAGTTTCCATGATATGTCACTGTCTGTGCCATCTATTGGATGTTGCTGTAGTACCACCCAATTGACGGTTTTTTTAGAAAATATGCTTTTACCCGTTATTTCAGGTTTTGAAGGTAAATTCGTTCTTAAACACTGCTTGTATATAACTTTATTATTTGTTTGAGGATTTGTATTGTGTGTCACTTTTAAGGCTTTCCATGATATTAGTGCATTTTTATAAAAGAGTTGTAGGTTTGAAAGCTTTTCACTTCTGAGTTCCAATTGAAAAATATTATCAACATTTTGATGATTTGTACTATTGTATTTCTGGAAATTATACAACTGGAAGTAATACGATGAATTTTTCTCAGTTGTGCTTCTGTAGTTGTGTATAAATCTGATTCGGAAGGTCATGACTCGGGTAGATAGGTGATTAACCCCTAGTCCACCTTGTTCTATTGGACTGTAGATGTAGTTCGGGTGTAGCCAATGGTGACCGTTCCATATGTAAGACACAATCATTTTCGATATTTTTTGGACGAAATCTTTGCTTGGGTCCAAGATCATGAAAATATGAATAAATCTTGATCCGATTAGTTGATTCGTTACAATTCGTCTTCCTCTGTAACACGTGACTTTGTTGTAAAATGACCAATTGTTTAGTTGTTTTTTAGCTGTGGCTTCTAGACTGTCCCAGTTTTTTTCTTCCCATTTTATATTATTACCAAGGAAAAGTCCCAGATATTTGCTGCCTTCATTTGACCAGTTGAAATTGAGTGGATGATCACATCTCTCACGCCACGAGCCAACAAATAAACCAGTTGATTTTTGATAGTTTAGGGTAGCACCTGATTGTGAACTATATTGCATGAAAGTTGAACACAGTACAGAAAAACCATGATCTTTAGTGATGAAAAAATTTACATCATCGGCATAAGCAGTTACACTTACTTTCATATCGGTTGTTCCAGGTACAAGTAGAGCGTGGGGGGACATTGTCTCAATGCAAAGTCTGAGAAAGGGCTCAATTGAGAGTGCAAAAAGAGGACCGGATAAGGGGTCACCTTGTCTAATGCCTCGACAGAATGAGATTGGTGGTAGAAGAGTGGGTCCAAGTCTTATGTGGCATTTTGCACCTGTGTACATTGTTTTGATATAATCACAGAAATCGTCACCAAATCCAAAAACTTTTAAAATGTGGAACAAGTATTTATGGTTAACTTGGTCAAAGGCTGCTTTTTGATCAATTGAGACGATGCCAAGTGGGATATTATTTTCATTTGCGTATCTTATTATGTCGCGGATTAAATGTAGGTTGTTGAAAATAGACCTGCCAGGTATGCAAAAGCTTTGATCTGATGTCAATAGTCCAGTAATTACCTTGTTTATTCGGTTCGCAATTGCTCTGCTTATTATCTTGTAGTCAGTATTTGGTATTGCGATAGGCCTCCAGTTGCTAATATCTAGCCTATCGCCCTTTTTTGGTATAAGAGTGATTAGAGATTTTTGAGTCGATTTAGGAAAACATTTTTGACGAAAGGATTCTGTAAAAACTTTTGTAAATAACGGGTGAATTATTTTCCAATATTTTATGTAGAATTCTACTGTTAGTCCATCCATCCCAGGCGATTTATCTTTGTTGAGTTGATTTAATGCTGTTGCGAATTCATTCACCGTCAATTTTTTGTCACATTCTTTTTTGTCATCTTCTGAAATGTTTTTGAGTTCATCATACAGAGGTGAATTATGATCTATTATAGTTGTTCGAGAAGAAAAATGTTCTGTGAAATGTTTTAATACTTCACTTCTCATCTCTTCTTCCTTAGCAGTTATTATTCCTTTTATTCTTAGTTGATTCATTTGTGTGAAAGTTCGTCTTTGCTTCACCAAATTGAGAAACAAGGGAGTGGGCCTGTTAAAGTCATTTTTCAAAGACAAATTATACATTTTTTCTCTTTCACTGGTTTTATTTCTATATATGGTTTTTAAATCTCTTTCACATTCTTTGAGTATTTCTTCTTCGTTAGCGGATAGTATGTTCTTGGAGTGATAATACTGAATGTTATTTTCCAATGAGATAGTGTTTTTTAAAGATTCATGACGAGTGTGGGCTTCGTATCTCAAAGTTGCTATACGAATCTCAGTTTTAAGATCATCCCATATGGACAAGGGATCTCTGTTTTGTAGAGTATTAAAATGTTGAATTATATTAGTAATAAAGGTAGAATATTCTTCATTTTTCAAATGCTCGTTGTTGAGACGCCAAACCGGAGATTTTTTACTAGTTGTGACAGGACGAAAGAAGAAAGTAACGCCTGCGTGGTCTGAAAACGAGTGACTAATTTTCGTATTTACTACAAAACTTAAATGAGGTTTTGTTATGTAAAAACGATCCAATCTAGCCTTAGGGGCATTAGCGTGAACACCAGTATATGTAAAAATATTTTGATTAGGGTGGAAACTTTTCCAAATATCTTTTAGATCTAACAATCTCAGAGTTTTTTCAAGTGATCGTCCTAATGGCTTACGAAGTTCGAAACAGTTGGCGCGATCGTCGGGCGATAGCGTTACATTCCAGTCTCCGCCAACAATTATAGTGTATTCATCAGAAATTAAGATTAGATGATCATTTAAATGTTTCACCAAGTTAAAAGCTCGAGTATTATCCTGTGGCATATAAACATTAAATAGAACACATTTCTTATCATATATATTAACTTCAAGTTTATGTAGGTAACCTGGCACTATAATATCGTGTGCTAATACTTGTATATGTTGGTTAAATGATTTTTGAATTGCGAAAGCTGTACCTGAATTGGGTGAAACAGCTCCATTTACATGAAATTCAAATTCGTTGAGGATAGTTGTTGATGAATCATGAATTAAATTTGTTTCTTGTAGAAAAAGTATATTAGCTTTCACACGTTGAATGTAAACTGACAGTGCGATTTGTTTCGCATCTTGAACTAATCCTCTCACATTGAGGGTAAGAAAATTAGTCATGATGATATAAAAAATTAAAAAATTCATCTAATTTTCTACTAAATATTCTTGGATCGCTTTGGTGATTCTCATTAACCTTCTCCTAAGATTATAGTTTTTGGCGTACGGGGTGATTTCTACCGTCATTTTGAGAAGTCCTTTAAGATCCTCCGTATATTCTTTAGCAAAGATTATTGGCTGCTTGGATCCTCGCGCTTTTTTCAGAAATTCGGCATATTTTTTGACTGATAGTGGATAATGGGATTTACTTCTCAAAGTGGAAGTAAATTTTTCGATTATTATATTTTCTTTTGATATAAGGTTCTCTTGTGATTGTTGACTTCTGTTGGATTTTTGACTCACGGTGGAATCAATAGAGTCTACAGAGTTTAGTGAATCATTGTCCGAGTCGTCATTTTCATCGTGAATGTCTTCTACTATCACCCGCTTGGCACTTTCTTCGTTTTCTTCACTTACTTCATCTTCCCCACCGTTTAGTTTTCTTTTCGTGTTGGTAACAGTTGGTAGAGGAGGTGGATTTGATGAGGGAAAAAATTGTTGCAAGTTGGGAAAAGTGTTCGCCATTGGTGTGGGATGCGTAAGAAATTGACCCTGAGTAATGAAATACTCCATTTCAGGATTGGATTGATTGTCAGAGAATTGACGAGATTGTTCATCTGCGTTTCGTTCAGGCACCTCGTTTTCTACTTCATTATTTGTTTGTTGAGTAGTAGGCATAACTTCCGTGTTTGCATCAGCTGACTGAGAAGCTGGGTCAGGTTGGGACTTTGAACTCTCATCGTTGAGGGTTGATTTGCTGAAGGTTGGATAGTGTATGTTGTTCGACTCTTTCGACGTACTGGCATTTTGTGAGCCATGAATCATTCGAGGCTTCGTTATTACTTTCAGAATTGTTTTTGGGTTATCTGATGATGACGATTGACTGTTGGGGGCAAGCGAAATATTGCGGTTGGCTACTATATCGGCAATAGTACGATTGGTGGGAGACGATGTTTCAGCTGGCGTCTGAGGTGGCCTCACATTCTTCTTACAATTACGCGCTATGTGACCTTTACCAGAGCACCGATAGCAGACCACGTCATCCCTCGATATGTAGATTTGGTATTTGTTGTTGTCAAGTTCTATGATGATTGACTCTGGAAGAACGTCTGGATTCTCAATGATCATGTATATGACCCGTCTGAACGAGATCATATGGGCTATATCTGGTCTTTTATATCCATTTGTTATGTTTCTTATTGTGCTTGCAATTTTTCCATATCGAGCAAGCGTAATAGCTAGTTTTTCATTCGATATTATTGGGGATACGTTTGAAAGAACTAATTTGATGGCTTCGGTTACATACCTGCGTATTGGAATGTACGCTTCACTAATGGTCAGACCACCCTCTTGAATTAATCGGTCCACGTACTCATCCGATCTAAGGAAAACGCAAACTCTTCCACCACTGAGGCGTGACGAGTAGAGCATGTGTCGGCCTGGAATGATGTCTGCAATCGCCTCACACACTTGTTCCGCTGTGATTGTTGTCGGACAATCAAGCACTATTGCATATTTATTTTGTGGGGTATATTCATTCGATTCTATAAGATTTGCACTGTTTGTTTCACTGTTTGCAGGCATTGCAGCCATATTTTACACGCATATATGATGTGTAAAAGTTGAAAATGGCATACAAATCACTTATAACTATTTAGGCATTGCAGCCCTGAAATAGTCACATGGCGCACACGAGAGCATTATGTATTGTTGCGATTCACATTTTTGCTTTCGAATATATATATTAAATGATGATGAACAAAACGATTAACTAATAATTAACTGAAAACCGATCACTAGCAATCAATGTATGTATTACGGCCTTAAAATTGTACCTTATACCATTGATTTACGGGAGCACGATCAACAGTCAACCACTCAGCTCGGCATATCGAGAGAGAGAGAGAGAGAGAGAGAGAGAGAGAGAGAGAGAGAGAGAGAGAGAGAGAGAGAGAGAGAGAGAGAGAGAGAGAGAGAGAGAGAGAGAGAGAGAGAGAGAGAGAGAGAGAGAGAGAGAGAGAGAGAGAGAGAGAGAGAGAGAGAGAGAGAGAGAGAGAGAGAGAGAGAGAGAGAGAGAGAGAGAATAAGTTCAGAACATTCCAAAACATTTGTGTTGTGGAAAATGAGTCTATATGATTGTGTCACATGGTGGAATACCGATATATCAAGCCTATAAAACTATTAATGGCCCAATAATGCAATAAAGTGTTGGCCAATCTCTTGATTCAGGTTTATAGCGTATATGATCATAAAAATTTATACGATGCACACTAAGACCGGTGGACCAGTTGCTAGCACACCGAACCGGCATTGGGTTCGATTCCCGCCGCGGTCGACCATTCTGACGGGTTTCCCTTTCGTTTCGACGACCTATTTCCCACTGAATTATCACTCGATACCATGACCTTCCATCTCATCCTCCCATCATCTCATTCTTCCTTCACCGTAGCGCAGTGGTTAACGCGCTCGCTTCGTGTAATCCGGGAGGTGAAGGGGCATATCGGACCTGGTTTGACCTCACCTTCCGTCTTTAAATGGGTTTTTTGTGTAATCCCTTTGTAATCTATAGACTAATGCTGGGATGGTTCCTTCAGTTTAGGCCGCGACCGCTTTCTTTCCCATTATCCTTCCCAATACCTAAGGAGCCTATCTCATCGTCCCATCTCATTAATCATTCATCCGACGCCAATAGATCTTATTTATCATTACAGTGCGTCGTTGAACCCGATATAAAAAACAATCGAGGCCACGAATAGGCCTATATCTTCGTCATCAGTACAGTGCCAAAATATATATATATTATGCATTTTTATCGCAATTAACGTATTACTATGAGGTTTTCGAAGTTGATGAAAGAAAAATAATTATTGATTATTGAAGTTTTTGTAATTATAAAATTTTACAAGACCTTCTTTTGCTAATCTACGTGTATTATACAACAATATAATATGACTGCAAGACGCCGGTTTGCCACATGCCCAGTGATACAGCCGAGCTGGTAGAAGTCGGGCGACGTTGCCGTTGTCCTTGAAGCGTGCAACAACGCAGTTCGATCACGTGCACTCGAGATGCCGGCTCGACACCGACAATCGTCGCGACCACAGCCGTGCACCGGGACATCTAACCGAACCGTCAATGTACCGACCGTCTTGTATTGACGTGAGGTGGAGGCGCGAACCACCCGTGCGGTAGTGGTGTGTGATAGGGGAGACGGTCGCTCGGAGTCTTCATCTCGCGTGGTTACACACGAGAGTTGATGGTGCGGACCACCCGTGCGGTAGTGGTGTGGGATAGGGGAGACGGTCGCTCGGAGTCTTTATCTCTCGGTTTAGTGTGGTTGTGCGGGCTCGGAAATGACGACCGGCAATGGGGGATGAGTGGAGTGGGTCACCGAATCGAACCTGCATGTTTCTTTCATGTTCTTATATTGGGAGGAATTGTTGTATTCGCGAGAGATGAAGGCTCGAGTCATTCGATCGCTAGTGATGTGGGATAGGGCGACGGACGATCGGATCTTTCCATCTCGTGCATGTATATATATATATATATATATATATATATATATATATATATATATATATATATATATATATATATATATATATATATATATATATATATATATATATATATATATATATATATATATATATACCGAATCGGAAGCTTGAAATGAAATTGAAATTAATAATAGAAACGGCGATCGGAAATCTAAGGATAGAACGCCAATTCGCTAGCCACCTCTTTTCAATGAAGTAGCAAGCACTTTTGTTTACTGTTACTCTCATGTTGTAACCCATGGAGCATTGTTGTTGTTGTTGTTGTTGTTGTGGGCAACCTAATCTAACCAACCTGACCGAAACAAATTGAATCAGACCTTAGCTAAATAATCCATCTAATGGGGCGTCTCAAGAACATGTATCGGTACTTCTCTGTCATGAACTGTTTGGGGCGCCTGAAGAGCGTATACCGGAATAAAGTCGACTCTGTCGTGTGACATGGGTTTAGGTGACCAACCTTTCCTGAACCCTATAACCACATTCCATTTGAAAGTACCCCGAAGCCCATGTTACACGACCGAATCGTCTTTATTCCGATATACGCTCTTCAGTTGCCCCCAACTGTGAACTGGCTTTGCAATTCTGTCAACTGTTGTGTTGCCATAACAAAGATCGTATTAGCGATGGTTTGATATCAATTGGACCTGGAGGATTATTAGCTTGACTCTGTCAACAATGAATGACATCACTTTCGTTAGTAGTGTCGCATCTATTAACTATAGAGTGTAAACCTAACCAAACGAAAAAGTTGGAATATTACCGAAACATCCAATCGACAAGTCAATAGCGACCAACGCTCGTCAGTTCCAAAACGCCAACAACGCCATTTTTATCATCTATCCACGAGCGGTGAACGTTCCGAGCGACCGTCCCCCCCATCACACACCTTGGACGGGCGTACGTTTCGCACCTTCATCTCTCGCGACTAGACGCTATCCGTGACAGATCGACACGGACAATCGTCGATCGTGCGACGCGTCTCGAGACGGCCGGTCGACACGTCACGTTTTGTCGATCTCAAGGCCACGGCTGGATGTGGACAGCTGACTGCTCACCCGTACCTCGCTCCGTTCCCCGCGCACTTTGTTACCCCCTTATCGTGCCTCTTGCTGTGTCCCTCTTTGACTCCTCACCCCCCCCCCCTTACCTAGGGTCGTGTTCCTTCCATCCGGAGTAATGACGATGCGCAATGCCCCTTCCAGACTGAGCGGGAAAACTTGATAGTTGTGTGAAAGTGCGGACGTCTTGTACAGGTTCATATGACTTGATCGTGGGGAGGGTTTAACAATTCTAATCTGGTGTACACTTGTCTTGAAATCTTCCTGAAATCCCCTGAAGTCTTCTTGCAATCTTCTTGAAATCCCGTGAAATGTCCCTTAAGAGACCAAGGACTTCGATTGGTCTCTATTCACTAGTAGAGCCAAGTACCATAGCAACATGTCCAGTTCTTGTGCTTTTCAAAATCCTTACCAGTTAAGCTGGATTCACAATGCGAACTAATGATTAGTGATTAATGATTAACTAAAGTTGGCAGATACGGAATCAGTGTTGACGTTCACATTGTGTTTAATATTAGTGACTGGCCTTGAAAGTTAACCAACTTTCAACTTAAGTATTGATCATTAGTTTCTATCATTAGTCCGACCAATCAGAAGTCGTGAATTCGAAATGACAAGAAGTCAATGCAAAAGGAAGCTATCCCGCTCGATGAACCGCTCGTTTACAGCCTTCTAACATGTAGATTTCTATTTGAATCTGTCATCTTAAACGACTCATGAAAATTAATTCTTATTTCAAGCCTATGTGAATGCTCGGTTTCTTAATTTTAGTATTTAGTATTAGTCACTAATCATTAGTTCGCATTGTGAATCCAGCTTTACCCTGCTCTTGAGGTAGGCTACAAAAAAAGGGCTACAACTACGATCTAAGAGACAGTCACTCTGTTATCTCACATTGTCTTGGTATTTTTATATTGATGTGAACATTATTTGAGGTTTATTTGAATATAATTTTTCTATATACTGGTACGCGATTTCATATCATAATTTTCAAAATTGAAATCATTTGACAACTCTATTTTCGTTTTATTTTTACTCTGAATTTGTACTGGGTGCGCTTCGTTACCGAGTCAATAATTTTAATTTATTTATATTGTGTTTAACTACGGACTGTACCAATGAATAGGATCTATTGGCGGCGGTGAATGATAAACGAGATGGTGCAGGGAAGATAAAACGAAAGTTTATTTATCTGGTGTTTTTTTCATAGTGGGGAAGAAGTCGATCGTGGCCTGTTGTTAAGGAACCATCCCAGTATGAACATGATTGACCGAAAGATCTGGATGGGCGACCAAGGCGGTAATCGAACCCCGGTCTCCTGAACGTCGTGCTAGCCACTGGCCCAACCTAATCAATCCCGAGTTTTGAATGCACAAATGTCATTCAATTAATTAGTCGCGCTCTATAATCGCGCCTCATTAATTGCCTATGGCACTGCACTCTTGACTTTTGCCCTCCACGGTTTCTGCTAGCACAACATCTAAACACGGAGAATGTATACCTCCCAGGCGCACGTGCTAGCAAAGAGGAAATGACCGCCTAAGAAGATCATTAAATGTAGATAGACTAAACAAATATCGCTGAGTGATGTTTTTTCTTCATCTCTTATACCCTTGCTATTTCATCATTATTGAATATTCACATACAAGCCATTAGTGTTGTAGTTGAGGAGGAGGGGTTGATAGTCCACTTGGGGAGAAGATTTACTGTAGCTACTCTTATTTACATCTAGTTCACAAGGGAATCTGCTAAATCGTGCCAGGCAATCGGGGCATTTGGCTCTGAACTGACTGCAAGAAAGCAAGAAACCACGCAAGAAATCACTAATACCATCCATGTTATAGAGTTCGAACACCTTCTTTATATTATGATGAAATGATTGGTAATAAAATAATATTGGGTTTTAAGGACGCACTATAGTGAGATGGCTACGATCTATTGGCGTCGGTGGATGATGAATGAGATGATGGGATGATAAGATCAAAGGTTATTTTATTAGGTGTTTTGGATGGTGGGAAGGAGTCTGTCGTGGCCTGTTGTTAAGGAACCATCCCAATATTGATCTGAACGACAGAGGGAAACCACGAAAAACCCCTGTCAGAAGGGTTGACCATGGCGGGAATCGAACCCCGATCTTCCGAATGACGGCTCAGTGTATTACCACTCGGCCACGCGTCTTGGTGAAATGATTGGTATCGTGACACGAGAACAAATAAAAATTGTATAGGAAGAACAAATAGGATGACCTCGCTGTCGATGCGCCTTAAAACCCCAATATTCATTCATTCAACAAATAGGAGAGCACTAAACACTTTTAGGCAGTGGGCATGTCGGACCCAGTTTGATCCCAGCCACCGTCCATCTTTACAGGGGTTTTTCGTGGTTTCCCTCTGTAGTCTAGGCTAATGCTAGGATGGTTCCCACTAGGCCATGATAACTTCCATCAAACTATCATTCCCAATACATAAATTCAAACCCCCCACCATCATCTGTTTCATCATTCATCTGACGCCAATAGATCTTAGGTATAACCAAATAGGATATACCCAATATAAATAAATAGATGAATAAATCAGTAGAGTGCGTTGCTAAACTCGATATAAATTAATAGACAGCTGTTAATGGAGTCGTTCAGCAAACGATGATCATCATGTATCGTGGGTGACTAGAGGTACATTCATCGAGCCACGGCAACACGAATGTGCCGTGCCGTCAAAATGAATGAGCCAATCACAGACTTGCCGGGCTTGTCATTCACTGTGACCTTGAAAGTTGGTTCAAGTTGAACATTTTGCTGGACGACAGACTTGCTGTGATGACGTAGATGATATCACGTTCACTTTTATACTCAAACTGTTTGTTTTTCTCACGGATTATCGACTGTCAAGCTCGATCACTGTCCATGTTGTCATGGTTATCGCATCGATTCGATATAAAATTGCCTTGAGTTCACGATATAACCAATCGTTTTGCCGTGGTAGTATGAACGGTGCAAATCATTTGACGTCCTACGGTACCCGACAAGATTGTCGTGGCTCTATGAACGTACCTTGACCCGAATGTTCCGTCTGTCCCGCAGAGTTGTACCGGCTGACAGGCGAGCAGCTGGGCAGCGGGGCGTACGCCAGCGTGCAGACGTGCGTCAACATCTGGACCGACCTGGAGTACGCCGTGAAGATCATCGAGAAGATCCCCGGACACTCCCGCGCGCGGGTCTTCAAGGAGGTCGAGACGTTCCATCATTGCCAGGGACATCCAAACATCATCCAGCTCATTGAGTTCTTCGAAGACGAGGAGAGGTGAGCTGGGCAAGAGGAGGTGGGGGGAGGGAGAGAGAGAGAGAAAGAGAGGGGGTGCGTGTTTCACCATTGCCGGGACTGGCTTCCTGAAACTGGATTTTAATAAATACTAACGGTATTTTTTTTACCCATTTTAGAAAAACCTATAAATCATCTTGTCAATTCCAGTATCAAAAATTTGAATTGATGTATTTACTGTTTTTCCTCCGGGACCCGGCCCTTTTTCTGAGTCGTGACATAGACATAACTCGATTCTGTTTGTTTCTAACCAGAATCAGTAATGCCTACGTCATGACTCATGGTCTCTGGAGGACAAAATATGAATCATAATTCCTGAAATTGAGTTGATGATTTTTGATTTTCTCTTAAATTGAGGGAATTGATATCTTCATTATCAATTGGAATATAGTTTCAGGGTTTTTATGCCCTTCAAGCAAGATTCCCTTGCGATTTTTTCACGTGCCGTCCGTCAAATATCATACAGCATGGTTGATCCAATCAGTTTTCAACAATTTTTTTCACCTCACTTGAGGTATGCAATCTATCGGCAGAAACTAGCTATGGAACGGTAAAAATGATTCCAATATTGAATAATAATTCTGATTCAATATAATAACGTGATAAGTAGGCCTACTAGTCATATCAAAATATGAATCGTTATTTTCCATTGCATAATGATCCAATGAAAGTTCTATAGATAATGAAAATGACTGATGATTAGACTTGTCAGAATAAAACAGAAGTGCGACTTTCGAACCACATTGTAATGGAGAAATTCTGACATGAATTCCGGAAAATGTTTGGTTCGATGCCGGCCGCCTAAAGTTGAATTTGTCTCTACTTGGACCAGACAAAATTGTTCCTTTCCACGAAGTTTTCTCTTGCGGTTGATTCGTAAAATGGTTTCATTGCAATGATATATCGTTGTACTTGGTATGTGAAACAAGAAGTTTGCGGAGACCATTTTTATTTAGTGTTCAGAGGCTCGTCAATTTGACACATTTGGCCTAGAATGATGATTTGGAATAACCATCAAGCTTCATTTTGTTTTTTTCCCATATATAACGTATTCTATCAGCCCCCCCAAAAAAATTAACTCATTTCCCAATCTATCTCCCAGATGTCAGTCCAAGTCTCATGTCAATATGATATAATTTTGTCAAGATATAAAATGAAACGTTTTGTAATGTGGTAGGACGCTTATCTGCGCCAGCGGCTATCAAACGGTTAAAAAAATGTTTTCCTTCGACCATGGTGAATCCCCGCGTCGGTTTCCCTGCCATACTAACCCCGCGTCATCCCTTGTACGCAGGTTCTACCTCGTGTTCGAGAAGGTGAACGGTGGTCCGCTGCTGACGCGCATCCAGGAGCACGTCCACTTCACGGAACGTGAGGCGTGCGCGATTGTGCGCGACATCGCGTCGGGTCTGGCGTTCCTGCACACCAAGGGGATCGCTCATCGCGATCTCAAGCCCGAGAACATCCTCTGCGTCGACCGGCTCAAGCTGAACCCGGTCAAGATCTGCGACTTTGATCTCAGCTCCGGCATCAAGTTCAACTCTGACCTGACGTCGCCCCTGGCCACGCCGCAGCTGCTCACGCCGGTAAGTCCCCCCTCCCTCCCACATAACAGACCTTAGGAAGAGAGCAAGATGCATTGAGGGTTGCGTTTGCCCGTTGGAGATGGTGTCCTCACTTCCTATTCCTCCCATGTTGAAAATATGTTCCAATTTACGATCCACGTTTGAAGTACTATTGACCGTGCGTAGATAAGTGGTGATGAAGGAATTAGCATTACGTTCAAAACCGGCTCGCTGTCATCAAGTTTGCCAGCCTATCAGCCGTTTCTACAAGAAAACACCAGATAGAGCAGCGGATCATATTACACAGAAAAGTACTCATAAAATGGAACGAGTTTTCGAATTAGTGAAGTCATCATCTCCCGGCGGCAATCCAACGCAACCCTCAATGCACCTTGGTAGACAGGCTGGATACTGACGAAGAGAGTGGCCAACTTGACGACTGTTTTCTATTGGCTACTGAAATATCTCTCGCATGGACGCCATTTTTGGTGCAGAATTCAGATCAGATGTTTGAGAACGTGTGTTAGACTGCATTAAATCAGTTAGGAAACAACTTCAGTTGAAAGTTCTGGCATCTTTTTGACTAACCGGTAAGTTTACGACACTTTTGGATAAAAACTTGACAAAAAATGGCGTCTTGCGGGAGTTGGCCACTCTCTTCCCCGTATCTAGCCTCTCTAACCGTAGCCAACCTTCACGCTTTCTGAATTTGGTTTAAATTAGAGTCGCCCGTTCGATCGAGAATTTGTAAACGTACACGTAAATACGTCATGAATATGACAATTTTAGATGTGAAAACTGTTATGTTTGTATATACCTCGAGGATTATATTTAGGAAAAAACGGGAAAACAATAACATACAATCATATATTTGTTAAACTACGATATTTATTGATATTAACGATCTTTTACGAATGACAGTTACACGCGTACGTGTGAACAGTTTGAGCTACCGTAGTGAACTAAGGTGCTTTGCCTACTATAAGACAGATCGCAGAGTCCACAAAATATCATCTCATAAGTTGCCTCTACAATTTGTTGTCAAAATTCCCAAAACACCCGGCCATGGTCATCAAACTGAAGGGGCCTCGAAAAGCAAGAACTTCAACGATTTTGCAAATTTTGAATTTTTTCACCAATAGTTTTGCCAGGTTCATAATCACGTTTGCTTTGAGCTGGCCTGATATGAGTTGAACAGCTGACTTTGTTTTTATCACTGTCGACGTTGATAGGCTGCGTGATAAATCACTCGAGTGGCGGCAGATTAGATAACCCGAGCACGAGCAGGTAACAATCACTTGTTACTGGACGCAAGGTTGACTGGAATGCAATTACACGTTGTCGTCGACGTCGGTTCCGTTGGATGCAACCTACGTCAAGTGCCATCTCGTCGTTTCAAGAGACTTACCGTTCAGTCTCAATATTTTCATATTTTATTGTAATTATTCAATATTTTTGAACTTGCATTTGATATCGAATTGGAATATTCAACACTCTATCAATTCGTTATGATTGAAAAATTCTAAAAACGAGAAATATCTAAGAGAAAAACTAAAATCAATGAAATCATACTTGATTAAAGATTGGCAATCATGGACATGGTAAAGAAAAGAGCTTGCACAATTTCTCAAGTTCTACCCACAATAAAATCAGACTTACGAGTGACTTTCGAACTCAATTTTTTCAAAATCCCATTCAATATTCATTTAATCTTGAAAATGTCGATGTATTTCGTCAGTTTTTGATACTACGTAGGCCTACTAGAGTTTGGATACCGTTGACAATATTATATCGAACGGCAAACGTTTCGTCTTACGACCCCGTGCAAGAACGACATCGCGGGCCTGTGCTATTGCGCACAAGTTGGCTTTCTCAAGCGGTGTAGGCCTCCCTTTTTGACCCGCAGAGACGTCCTTGAAAATTGAATTGTTTCCATCTCGTGATCTTATGCACGTAATGTCTAGAATATGGATTATCACATATTTTAAGAAGCTCAATTTGGCCAAATGGCTGAACTTCAAGTGGATAACATTTTATATTAATTATTTGAAATTTATATTAATTTTATCAATGCTCATTTCAAATGAGAATGTATCCAGTGACCGTATTGTTCATGAAGAATTATTTATTTATCTTTAATAATTGTTTTATTTTATCAATTTGTTATTGGAAATACCGCTCGTTCTCAGACCCAAATGACTTGGCCGTCGTTCAGATGGTGAAACAAATAACAAACAAAAATACAGACAAATATTCAACTGATTCTAAAAAATCGATCCTGTACTCTATGATTACCTTGTCCTTGAAAACATTTCCACAAATGCCGTAACGAAAGCGACCTTGTAATGTGGGTACAGCAATAGTCAATATTGACTTTGGCACAGACCGACAGACGTGACACTCTGTGTAGATAGTGACTGGGTTCGTTATCGCCCCTTAACGCCAGAGTAAACGTATTGATCTACAAACGGGTATTAAAATAATAATTAGCGATTGAACTGTATGCGGGAGGCACTGGAGTTTGTCGAGATTGATGTTTACCCACGATAAGCTGGCTAAATCTGATAATGGTTGCCATGGTATTATTAATAATAATAATAAAGTTGATTCATTAAATCAATAAGTACATAGATATTGAAATGTTGAAGCAGTAAAAATAATACACTTTGTCAATAGTATACTAATTAGCAAATAAGTAGTAATTACTTTACATCGATAATTTTATTGGTACTAACAAATAAAAACCGGCACATGCAGCGTAGTGGTCAACGAACCCGCTTCGTGTGATCCGGGAGGTGAAGGGGCATATCAGAACTGGTTCGATGAACTTTTCGTGGTTTTCCTCTGTAGTCTAGGCTAATGCCGGGATGGTTCCTACATCATAGGCCACGACCGCTTCCTCCCCACTATACTTCCCATTACCCATAAAACCTTCATCTCATCATTCCATCATCTCATTGATCATTCATCCGACGCCAATAGATTTTAGTTATCATTATATTGTGTCGTTCAATCCATATATATATATAATGTATATATATATATATATAAATATAACATATATGAAAAGCACCTGAAATGTAGGCGTGCGCTTGTGTGTAGAGGCTTTGTTCTCGATTAAGAAATTAATGAGGATAGAACCTCTTTATTTATTTATTCATTTATTTTATTTATTCATTTATTTTGGAGAAAACTAGAAATCATCATCTCAATTTCAGAAATTATTATCAATTCATTTGTCCTCCGGAGACCATGAGTCGTGACGTAGACATTACCGATTCTGTATAGAAACATGAATAGAATCTAGTAATGTCTAGTCACAACTTGGAAAAAAGATCGGGTCCTGCAGGACGAATGAATCAGTTGAAATGTCTGAAATTGTGATTGATATTTCTAGTTTTCCCTAAGATTAGAGGAATAAACGTCATTATTATTCATTGGAATCCAGTTTCTGCGTTATGATGTCCTTTGAGTTTCTCTGTGGTCTATTTATTACCTTGATCAGTGCTATAGTTTTATCCCATCCATAGAATCCCCCATGTTGAATAGTTTGTTTTAGTAAGATGTGTTGTAGTAAGATACAACTTTGAGCTGTATAGTTTTGGGATCATGTTGGTTGAACCACCTTTCAGAAAAATCATCTCAAAATTTTAAAATTTCCCATAAGATATGGCTGGGCAAAAAAAAATGGGAAGGGCAATGTTTTTAGAAGAACTCAAATATTTACTGAATCTCAGCAGGAGAAAGGTACACATTATTACATAGTTTCACTCAGATTAGACTAATAATTATGAAGAAAAACTAATAAATATTTAATCCACTTTGTATTTGTGATTAAAAGCAAAGTGTCTGACGTTTTAGTCAACTGGGCGGAGGCAGATACTTTCAGATTATATGCAAATTAATTAATGTGTAATTACAATATTGAATACAAAATTGAAATTACTGAAATTATTAATTAGAAAAATTATAATATTTATTACTAATATGATGTGTGTAAGCATACAACAACATGACATCTAGGCCTAACTGCCTCCGGACGGCCAATCGCCTACTTTGACAGTGCTGCCGCCTGGTTAGCTTTTAATCACGAATGTCTAGCTAGTTATCATGCATAATCTTGAGACAGTGATTCACAGCTTTCTAGATTCAATCATTTTCAATTCAACGTGTGTAAAGTCAATTTCATACGAGTGAAGGTGTATGTAATTTTGGATTATACTCCATGTAAATATCTCGGCTCATCTTACTAAGTAAGCAGTTAGTCTAGTTAGGATTCGACAGGTCAAAATGTTGATGTAATTTCTTAGGAAAGAATATAAAGTTCAAGGTTAGAGATCTATTTCTCACTGAGGTAATGGAATTGTGGTTTTCTAGCTATTGTGCTTTGAATGTAAGTAAATTACGACGTTGAAACCGAAACTAAATCGAATTTGAATGTTCTCTAAAAGCATACGTTAAATTCTAACCTACCAGATTATATACACAGGAGAAGAAACTGGAATGACTCATTTTACGAGTATCAAAATTATCAATGAATTACAGCACAGATTCTCGAAGGAAAGTTGAAACAAATATCTAGTCACACTAAAACAGATAACATGGCAACCAAATGAGTTTGTTGGTTACCTTCCATTGCTATCAGATAAACATCCAACCAAACTATTCTATTTCGGTTTATTATCCTGCATGTAGATATCTTATCATCAGCGCATAATATAAACATTTGACTAGGGTCATTAAGCTCATTATACTCTAAACAATGCCAGCCTTATTATCTGCTGTCTACTTCAGTCTCTCCCTCTCTCCCTCTCTCTCTCCCTCTCCCTCTCCCTCTCCCTCTCCCTCTCCCTCTCTCCCTCTCCCTCCCTCTACCTCTCTCTACCTCTCTCTTTCTCTTTCTCTACCACTTGGTATCGCCATCACAAAGGAGGTACAGATCTGACAAACAGAGTCTAATTGAAAGATAGTACATGATTTAGTCACCTCTGTCGACTGATTACAAAATATCTTGCACAATGTGAAGTTTAAGGTCAGTGCAGTAACCTTGAATCACGGCTTCAAATATGTTGATCAAAGCCCGAGTAATTGTCCCGTCGTTTCTGTGGAAATGCGTGGATCGTAGTGTTATTGGAAATTAGTGTGTACACTTCGATTCTACATGTGTACGATACACACGTCCAAGTTCGAATTAATTAGTTATTCCGAATTAATTAGTTGACTACCGAGACGCCTGGCCGAGTAGTAACACACTAACATGGCGACCTCATACTGACCGTTTGTGTAGTAAACTCAGATCTTGCGCTTTTCAACTATATACTCTTAAAAACATTCTACCTTTCACTTTATTGCGCACTGTTTACATAGCATTGGTGGAATCCATTATTTCTTATGGATTGTTAGCATGGGGAAATGCGACTGACACTCATTTACACCAAATCTGTTCACTTCAAAGTAAAATTTTAAAAATCATAACTCCTACTCAATTCAAGATAGTCAATAAGGATAATATAAATTCAATTTATGAATACTGCAATGTTTTACCTGTTGATAAATTATTTGAATATAAATTCATCTTGAAGTTCTATTTTGATGACAGGTTCAAAATTATAAATGATCACCCTTTAAATACCAGATTAAGACTCCTAAACAACTTCAAAATTCCCGATTACAATAATAAATATGGACAAAGACGACTTGAATATACTGTACCGGTTATATTCAATGGAATGCCAGTAAATTTAAGAAATATGGACAAATATAAGACAATTAAATTAGAAATTAAGAAGTGGTTACTCAGCTCGACTGTAAATGTGTGGTAGGCCTATAAAACGTGTTCCATAGTGTTCGCATTATTTCGAATTTTCCACTCATTGTTTATTATATTTATTATTCACTTTCCCTGTTCAACTCCCTCTTGTTCATTCTCTAACATATTTGATTTAGTTTGTAATTGTTCGACCTTGTAATGTTTCTTTCACTTTTAACCATTGCATTACACAATTTTCTTTCTATTATTTTCCTGTATATAATCCACAGTCAAGCTCTCTAGGGCTTTGTGGACATCACGTGACTGTTCATTTATTTATATGTGTGTCTATGTCATTTTGTTCAATAAAAAAAAAAAAAAAAAAAAAATCGTCGTGCGGGAGACCGGGGTTCGATTCCCGCCATGGTCGACCATCCTGACATGGGTTTTTCGTGGTTTCCCTGTGTCGTTCAGGTTGATAATGGGATGCTTCCTTAACAATAGGCCACGACCGACTACTTCCCACCATCCAAAAACACCTAATAAAATAACCTCATCTAAAACCTCATCTGAAATAACCTTCATCTCACCATCTCATCCATCATTCATCGACGACGCCAATAGATTGTAGCCATCAGTAAGTGCGGCGTTACGTTAAAACCCAATATAAAAAAAAAATAGTTGACTTGAGGGGGGGGGGGGAGGACACCAAAACATGTCTGGCCCAAGAGCGCAAAAGTTCTTGATACGTCCCTGGTGGCAGTGGACGTAAACATTGTCTAATTGAACCCAAACGTGCGGTTGTGTTTGACCTCTCCGTTTCGTTGCTCCTAGGTCGGCAGCGCCGAGTTCATGGCGCCGGAGGTGGTTGAGGCGTTCACGGGCGACGCCAGCTCGTATGACAAGCGGTGCGACTTGTGGTCGCTCGGCGTGATCATGTACATCCTGCTGTGCGGCTACCCGCCATTCTATGGGTCGTGCGGGTCGGACTGCGGCTGGGAGCGCGGGGACAACTGCAACGCGTGCCAGGTAAATACCACACCTGAACGGCTTTGATTGAATCATTGTGGACAGGGGGTCAGGGCCCCCCAACGATGACCATAGTCTAGTGGTCTGTGATCATTGACCCCTCGATACAATTCATAATTCAAATCAATATTATTGCATTGGATTGTAATAACTTATATAAGTTATACTTCGTAACAAATTGATTTGTTTTTTTCACATACGTGTATGCTGTAATTTGTTATGATTTTCCAAAACACCTTTGTAATTAGGGTATAATATATATAATATATATAAATATAATATATATAAATATAATATATTTTATTATATATATATATATATATATATATATATATATATATATATTTTGTAAACAAAAATTTAGAGATGTTATCTTTATTATTATTATTATTATTATTATTATTATTATATAATTTAAGTAATCAATTCAAAATTGAATTGATGAAATATGGCCGTCTCCGGTAGCTCAGTCAGCTGAGGCACCGCTTCAGAAACTAAGTCACAGTTAAACAAGGGTTTGAATCCCGCAGAAAGCATGGGTTTTTGTATATGCCCTCTCACTAATCATCACTTCATAGTTTCTTAATCACCTGCTCATTCGTACCCCCGTATAACCTAGCTGTTGGTGGGGTCGTTAAGCAAAACAATAATCAAACCCATAGACTAGTGGCCTAACAATGACCACTGAACCCTCAATACAATTCTTAATTCAAATTGAGATTATTGAATTGGTTTGTAATTGATTAATTAATCAAAATTGAATTGATAACATGAATATAGTATATGAATCGAAACACCTGACAGCTGCAATTATCAATCCAGTGCGCTTCACCATCCACTTATCCCCTGAATCTCCTTAAAACCATGCCAATATTATAGCCCACTGCCCCATACCCTGTACTATTGTCTGACTTGACAACTTAATCAAGCTTGACCCCTCACTAAGGCTCCACTGCTTCTGATTATGGAAAAATGATTTTGAACATGTAAATGTTTTGTCAGAATAAATACATTGTCAAAATATGAAAAAATCAGTACATATAATACTGATTAAAACGAGTTGAAATATAAAATACAGTCTTATCAATCGGTCAAGAATTCTCTTACAGAATACAAACACTTATTTAAGAGGTATTGCTTCAGTTCAGTCTTAAGAGGCCGCAGGCGCGCTACACGCGCTCGTTGTTCGCTCGCTTCAGACTCGTGTTTAACATGCATCGTGTGCTAGGCGCAGCCCATAGACTAGCCCGCCGAACTCATATTCTCGTAAACGCCGTTAATTCCCTTACTCTCACTTTTGATATATTTCACAGTCCATATTTTTTTTCGGTATTCAAAAATATATATCTAGGTTTCCGTGAACTAGAAATTTTTTCATTTTCCATTTGAAGAATCGAAAAATTACAAACTTGTTGTTCAAAATTCTGTAAATGCGATAACCTCCCTCTTTCAATTATCAACAGAATACAAAAACAATCATACATATTGATATCTCAAAAATTACGGCCGTGAGAGTTTGCGGCGTGAAATACGAGCGCCTGCGGCCTCTTAATAGATGATCTACCGCAGGGCTTTCCAACTAGATATGTCGTAGGGCCATTTTTTCATGAGAAAAGTTGAGATGGGCCACACATTTGATTGTCCTGTGATTTTATTCATTTGTCACTTGTTTTCTATATGGTATGCCAGTTTGCAAAGAACATAGGGTCTATTTTTTATGCACACATATTCAAGCTTTTCACAACTCAACATTTTTTCTAAATCAAAATTCAATGATTTAAATTGCACTTCTCGTCTTTATGTCTTCATTTACGTCTATATATAACTTGACGATGTGGCGCGAGCGGGGAAGCTCATGAGGGTGTCAAATGGGTGCGCTTGTTGTCACAAACCAGACGGTGTAGTACAGAATACTAATGCCAGTTCAGAAGCCGGTACCGCTTGGCTTGTGACAACAGTTCAATCCTTGTCAAATATTCTCAATTTGACTACACAGAATGCTATCATAAATTGCAGTGATTTCATGAGATCATACTGCGGGCCACTTTCTTCCATAGTCGTAATTGGGGAACAATGATTTTGTATCAAGTTTCGATGAAATTGAAAATGATAATGCGGGCTATATATATATATATCGGTATTTTGCAAATCTGTTCTAAATGTTTATAAAATGTTTTGTTTCCTGGATGCCTACAATAAGCAGTTGTTTTGCGTTGCTTCCAGGACCTGCTGTTCAGCAGCATCCAGGACGGGTGCTACGAGTTCCCGGATCGCGAGTGGTCCGGAATCTCGTCGGAGGCGAAGGGGCTGATCCGGTCGCTGCTCCTCAAGGACGCGTCACAGCGACTGTCAGCTGACGCCGTGTTAACGCACCCGTGGATGTCTGTCGGTGGGCCCGGGCACTCTGCCCCCCTCGTCACTCCTCACAACATCCGGAGGTAGGTCCTGATAGGTGTCAAGTAGGTCCTGAGATGTCTCGAGTAGGTCCTGAGAGGTCTCAAGTAGGTCCCAAGAGGTCTCGAGTTAGTCTTGGTAGGTTCTGAGAGGTCCAGAGAGGTCCTTGTAGGTCTCAAGTAGATCCTTATAGGTCTCAAGTAGGTTCTGGGAGGTCCTGATGGTCCCCAAGTGAGTACAGTTGTTTGTTGATGCTCCAGGCATGATTGTCTAGTCAAAGGCAGATCCTCACTGTGCGTCACAAAAAACGAATAAAACCACTTATCTCCCGCATGACCTAGCTGTTGGTGGGATCGTTAGGCAAACAGTTCGAAACTATTTCCGACCTAGAAATAAATGAATAAAGTAGTGATGATTTCAATCGACATTGGATTAATTCCTAATATTTCGTAATAGCATATTATGGTATCGTTTACAATTTCTGAGTGGCAACCCTAGTTTATTGTAGAAGCAGGAAAAGATGTATCTGCTATCGATGCACCAAATTTTCCATTTTTGGAAGCAACAAGTCGTATTCTAACTGTCTGATAACGAACCCGCCTCTCCCGCAGGAACAACTCGGCGCGCGAGCTGTCGGCGTTTGCCGAGTCTGCGATGGCCGTGAACCGCGTCGTCCTCCAGCACTTCTCGATGAACCTGGACATGGTGCGCGAGTCTGCGGACCCGTCGCGCCCGTGCCGGCCCGGCGCCGAGAACCGCCCGGCCGTGCTGCCGTTCGGCCTGTCCCCTCCGTCCGAGTCGACCCTCGTTATCCGACGACGCGCACAGAGCCTCAACAAGTCGACGTTCGGCTCCGCGTCTTCGGACAGCTCGCTGGTCGCTACGCCCAGCGGCTGATGCGCCCGGCGAATAGACTCTAAGTACCTGATTTTTATTAAGGAAGCTCTGTATGGGACGGTGCGACGGGCGCCGTTTGCGACTGGACTCGGTATTTGTGAAAAATGTTATCGTTGCGTCTTGGATTTCTTTTTTTTCTTTTCTACCGGCGAGTCGTGCCGCATTTTTTCTTTCCGGTCGGCAGTGCAGTTTCGATGTTGTCGACGTGCAGTGTAATATTAGTAACGTAAGCTCTTCTCGGTTCCAGTTAGAATCGGTGGACGATAACATTTCCGAGTTGCGACGACAAATTAGGAACAGTGATTAGCGAAATGTATCGGAAGTTTTTCATTTCAGATTGGTAGGTTATCGAGTCGATGGTTTTACAATTTATCGTTGATGCTCACGAATGTCGTGTTGGAATTCAACTTGTCAAGTTGACCGATGTTGGAAGTTTTCGCGATTTTCACCAGACTGTGAACGAAACTTTGTGAAAAAAATCGACGATAACGACTAGAAGAATCGCTCGGACCATTATAAAGCTTGTTCAGAACCTAGTCTTGACCGTAACGGTGTAATATTATTTCCGTTGAATATAAACACAACAAATTTGAACTCGTTGATTCTGTGTTTATATTTTTGACGTGGGCTATATATTATAATATATATATATTGTGAGATGCAATTGTTATTTTAATTTTGGAAACGGAATTGATGTGATGAGAAAAAAATTTGTCCAGTACAAACAAAGTTTCAATATCAGAACGTAGTTTTTTTTTTCTTTCTGTTCAGCTAGATTAGCTCACATTTAATATCGTTTAATTGTTTTAATGTTTAGAAATAGATCTTGGTGTTACAACCATTTTAGGTTACTGTTTAGTCGTCAGTTATCATTTTTACCCTCTTGGGCTTGGCTGAGTCCGCGTTCCGTGTGACCGCTAGTTGTTTTAGTGTTGCGTCGTGTGCTGCACTGCCGATCTCGCTCGTCCCCGAAACAGCCGGGCGAGTCGACGTCGAAATTATCTACGACGGCCGGAAGAGTCGTCGTAGACTAGCCGTAATTACTCATCCGAGTCGCATCGATTCCCGCGATCGCGTCATTCTACCTAGTACTAAATATATATCTTCACAAAAAAAAATAACTGAACGAAAAATGTGATCAGGAAAAAATTGAACTGTTATTATAAGGTGATTTTCAATTCAACTTGGAGATAGAAATAATATTTAGGATGTTTTTTCAATGCGAACGACAGTTTTCTAATCGATAGGTTTTTTGAAAGAAATTTGAAAAAAGAACTTGCAATGTTGATTGTAATTTAGGAATTGAAAGTTTTTTCTACTGTGGCCACGGGATAAGTCGCCGGGAACGTTTGCAGCGACTGGGATTCGTATCGAATTCCTGTTTGGCAAGTTCCTCGGACTTCTGGGAGTGGATGTGGCGCCGGAAGGAAAGGAAGGACTCGGGACTAGCGGGTTATTTGGATTGACTCGCGATGATTCCGTCACGTTTGCAATGAATATCTGGATGAGGCTTGTAATAAACGGTGTATTCGTTCCATTTTGAGTTGAATTCAAAATATCCTCGGGACATGAAAGGTTTCAGCTTTTTTCGGTGATTTTTGGGCTAAACTTTTATACGTGTGGATAGACACTTTTTTTTTGCGTGTCGCATTTGGAAAATTGATTTTTTTCCCATCAGAATTGAGGATTTGTATTTCGGCGACTCGAAAAGAGAAAAGTTCTCCGAATATTGTTTGATTAGTGCGGTAAGACTGCCCGTGTCGCTTGTCAGTTGGTTAAGCGTTCGGCAGCCAAAACATTACTACGCTAGCTGTTTTATTTACGGTTAAATGGCCTTATTATATTATACAGTGTAATCCTTGATGAAGATCAATTTTCTAGATGGGTGATCTTGAGTGGGAAGAAAATACTTTTCCCACTTTCTGAGTTATGTAGCGCCTGAGTTGATTTTCCATTAAACGAAAATCATTTTGAAATAATAACATATTCCGAAGCTATTTAATATAGATTACAGTAATTAATAACGAAAAGTTGAATAATTTTCTTTTCGATCTTTCAATCGAATTGATAAGTACTATTTAAAAAATACTACCGTAGTAGACTCCTACCACTACTAAAAAAAATATTATAATAATAATATTGATAATATTAATTACTGAAAATATGCATACGAGAATCAATATTCAGGCTTCTAAGATCGTAAATTAACGAAATAGACAAAAATCAATCAAAAGTCGCTATGTAATGTTAATAATAAGGCGAGATTTTTTTTATGGAAACGATTTATAAGAATTAAAATTAGGCGTGTTCGATTGCTAAACGTGTGAGGGCGCCCCGATAAGGTGATATACGGAAGACGACGTCGAAGATCTAGACTTGCTAAAAACACTTTGTAAACATTTCTCACGGCTAATTAACCGTAGAACAAGATACGGGTACAATCCTAGCAAGTGAGCTTGCCACTAGACATTGTCTGTGACAATATCTTTCACATCTGTCTTGCAAGTTTTCAAGGATTGTGTTGCATAATTCCAATTTTTGTCATTCTCATTCTTGAAAACGTTGAAACTAAATGTTCTAATTGTTAATTTGACATTTTTAACTATTTCCATCTTTGTTCCTTCGTACGAAATACCAACTTGTAAATACTCTTGTCTTTTAACCATCGTTCGCGAGACATTCAAGTGTTCGATTTCAGTTGATTCCATAAAGACTCCGTTTCTGGTCTCCGTCGACTCTGTATTCCGACGGCAACGCCATGGCAATCGCCGTTTTCGGTTTGCTAAAACCACTGTCGCTCAACGTTCCGTATATCACCCGACGCCGGACGCCCGACTGTGATCGTTGAAACGTACTATGAGAATGTGTTGTATGTGGTTTGTTTACTTTTTTTATGATGAAAATACAAAAATGATAGCTGCTCCAATATGTACGACGTGTTTGGTCATTGACGACGCAGAGAGAGAGAGAGAGAGAGAGAGAGAAGGAGAGTGTTCGAGAAAGTCATGGACTAAATAAAATGAGATTTTGTAAAAAAAATCATGTTTTTTCCTTTTTTCAATTTTACTACGTTCACGACCGTTTAAGTTTATCGAATCAAACCTGAGAAAAGAAACTTACATAGTCGTGATTCCCCTTATTAATTAACCCTTTCCTTAGGACTCCCCTCTTTTTCCCAATATTTGATACCTAACATCTGTAGGCTGCATGTTTTCTGGATTGGCATACGGTAAGTGAAGACTCAATTTTACTGTGGCAAAGGATTTTTTTGCTAGCACTCCACAGGTCAAACGAAAATACAAATTGTGATGAAATGTAACATGCTGATTCATATTTATGTATTGTTTTGGCCTTTGGGTCACAATCGGTTTGACCAAATCAGAAAAGAACAATTCTGGTATTTTGGTAAACCTTCAAGAATAACCCATGGGGAGAAACTAAAGTGGAATAAGATTTTCTGCGTACAAATTTAAATTTCTTCAGAATTAAAGTGCGATGCAGATCATCAGTCTAGAACACCCGTTTCAACAAGTACAAAACGCTACTTCATGTTCTCGGGTCTTGCCTCGAAGGTGAGGAATGACTGGCATAATAACATGGAGCCACCCTCGGTAGCTTGGTCAGCTGAGACACCACTTCAGAAACTAGTCACAGTTGGGCGTGGGTTTGAATCCCGCATAAAGCATGGACTTTTGTAAACGTCCTTTCACTTATCATCGTTTCATAATCACCTGCTCATTCGTACTCCCATATAACCTAGCTGTTGGTGGGGTCGTTGAACAAACAATAATCATAATCAATATAAGAATGTTGATAGCTGATAGATGCAACGAGGTTAATAATAATGATATATTCATTTCATTAATCATCATACATATAATATTATATAATATATAAATGATGTAATAAACTCTTGTGTGTGATCGAAATATCACACAAGTTTTAAAACATGTCAAGAAGTGATAACAAAGGTGAAAAATTAGAAACGTCAGTTCTTAAAATAAAGCTCCACATAGTCAAGCAAAGAAATTAAGTGAAACAGAAGTTACATGTGCAACTTTTACCATTTTTATAAACTCATCCAGACTGTTGAAGCCATGATTAAGAGGCCTCTTTACATCTTGCCTACCGGCTTGATTGCAGACGTTCGGGGCCCAAGTTGGCAACGGAAAACCAATCACCGCATCAACTTACAGTTTTCAGTTAGATGATCGATATTAGATAGATGTTAGATAGATAGATGTTTATATCTATTAGGATGATAGATGTTGAGATGTTAGATAGATTGTATTCAATATGTGCTCGTACGGAGAGCTTCAATTCGTGGTATGTTTACAACCCTTTCAAAATAATTGTCAAAAATCAACATGTTTCTACCTGTTTTTCATTGTTTTTACGATTTTTTCAGAGTGATATAATATAGAATTATGATTTTTACTGAACGTAGAGGCACAGATATACTCACTGTTGTTTTATTGCAAAAAGAATTAGACTGATTAGTGATTGGTCCTACCGTTTACCCACCATGTGTTGGGAGCTAAAGGTCTGTATTGACGCTTTTTGTCCTGTTTTGTTAGTTCCCTACAGGTTTTACTCATGGATTGTGAGATGTAAAGTAGCCTCTTAAGGAGATACTCTTTACATTCCTTTTATAAATGCTTCTATTATTACCTTCATTTTTAAGATGTTGGGCATATTATTATGTATAATTATGCCTGCATTTACTGGATCATGATCTGAAACCTGGCTAGTTGGGAAGTGTGTAAAGAGGTGTCTTGCCCGTCGTCCAATGGATCTACAATAAGAGTACCGGTAGATATAAATATAATGGCCATCAGGAATGATAGGAAAAAGGTAATTATTGTAGATCCAACGATTCGCTTGGAGATGCGTGGAAGGTAGGCGAAGAAGGTGACCGAGGAAAAATGGAGCCACTCGATCAAGAAAACATGATGTCGGGGAGAGGCACTGAGACGTTAGTACAGCTCAAGCAGCTATACTATCATTCTTCACTGATTTTCTAGACAAATTAATTTCATCTTTGCTTTTGGACAACATCATCATTTATATTCGTCGTTGACGCGCCTTCAAACCCAAATATTCATTCCTTCATCATTTCTATTTTGAGAGATTCATCAACGATTGTTCATAATCATCTTTATAATGATATAACTTGGTTCTATGTTATCTATTTTTTTAATCGTCAATTTCATTTCTTTTCATTCTCGATTGTTGAATTCGTTGAATTATTCAATTTTCTATAAAATTATACTTTTCTTATTTTTTTCCTATTACAGTGGAACCTCTTCAGTACATTTTTCAGGGGACCAGACTGAAAAGACTTACTAGAGTGAAAAACTTACTAAAGAGACCATTTAACATGTAGGAGCTTTTAGATGGGATCAAAAAATAAAACTTACCAAGGAGAAAAATGCACTAACGAGGGACTTACTAAAGAGGTTCACTGTATTTCTTCCATATGAATATTTCACTGGGATAGTATTGAAACTACAACATTGTTAATGCTGTAAATACACGATGAATGTCTATAAAATCATCTACTTCACTGTATAATCTGGATCATGAAAATAAAGACTTATCTATGTATTATTTCCAAGTTATTATCTTTAGTATTGTATCATTTCGTTGTGTCGTTGAAGTGAATGCTGGGATTGTTCCTTATGAACAAGCCGCGACTGCTTCCTTCCCACAATCATTGGATGCCAGCCGTGAGCTAATCAAGAGAGGTCAACGTTGCATCTATCCAGGGAAAGTCGTGGCGAAACTGCCTCGGCTTACCGCAGTTGGGGCTCCAAATTTATTCAGTTTTAGCGATTTTACCAGTTCGACATTGATTAATACTAGATCATTCACAGATCACTTAAGATTGATATACTTTTAAAATGTAAAAATCTTGTAAAAACGTTTGACATTATACTGTCTTCTAAATTTTCAACAAATTCATTGGTCTTTTACTTTTTTACGGGACCCTATCCTTTACAGATCACGTCTGTTGAATTAATCGTAAACCTATTTTTAAAATCAATAAAATTCTTATCAAAAATGATCCAAGTTCTATCCCTTAGTCTTACAAATCTTACACAAATTCATTGGCATTTTACTTTTCTGTGTGGGACCCTATTTCAATTCAATTTATTCTGTTCTGTACATGGTATACAGGAAATGAATTTATAAAAATATAAATTCCCCAATGAGAGTAAATCTTGTGCTGGGGAATTGCTTGATCGTTTTTCATTCAGTAAGGCTCTGCACCAATCACATTTTGAAACACAATTTTGGTCATGTACAGTGCAATGCCTATGCATCGATTTGTCCATGTTGATTGCGGTATCTCACAATAATTAGATTCGACTCTAAGCTAATCCAGGGAGACTACTATATGTTGGCGATAGACTGTTTGTCCTAGACAGTGAAAACACGAACGTTGAGCTCATCACTCACAATTACGCTATGGATATGTCGGTGCAGAACGTGACGATCAACGTAAAGCCAGTATCACACCTCTGAGGAACCCGAGTTTGCAACCTGCGAGACCAGCCAGAAGCGTGAACTGCGACTAATTTCCCATCACACAGAAAAGTTTGAGTTGGATGATTGTTTTGACACGGTTTTATTGATGGTAAGAAATCGTCTGTCGGAATGACCTATCTTGATTAGGCTGTAATTACACATCGGACAGCCATGGCCAGGTGAAGTCTAATATCAAAATTGTTTACTTGAAAATCTTACCTATTTACATAGTATCAAATTAAATTGGGTTGAATTACATTTACGTTGCACTTCAATATTTAGGCCTTCACAAATAATAATTGATCAATCATCATTGGTAATCTGATTTCGAATTGACGACTCGCAGTCTCCGCCCCCATGACATCACAAAATCATACCGGCCAATCAACAGGGCTGTTAGAACTGTAGTCAAATTCAAATATCCAATCAGGTATCTTCAAATGACTACAAATGATATGATCCAACTGGCTGACTGGTGAAGCCACGCCCATTTAGAGTCGTCAATTGACTGCCCTGGTGGAAAAAACCTCTCAGATCCATTCAAATGTTGAGAGGTTTTCAATGCCTTTCAATACTTTCCAATGGCTTGAAGGATTCTCAATGGCTTTGAGAGGTTCAAACTTGAAACTTGTTAATGGCATTGAAGGAGTTTCAGATCATGTGAATGGCAATGGAAATTCAATGGATTTGAGAGGATGCTTTTTGAATGGAATCCAAAGCATTTCAAAGCATTTCAGAGCATAGAACTCCAATGGAAATGAATGCATCTGAGAGGTGAATGGTTTCGAAGGGTTTTGAGAGGAAACGAGATCATAGGAATCTCAATGCATTTCAATGCTTTTCAGAGCTGAATGCCTTCCAATGCATTTGAGAGATATTGAGATCCAGAGATTTCCAATGGAAATGAATGCATCTGAGAGGTGAATGGTTTCGAAGGGTTTTGAGAGGAAACGAGATCAAAGGAATCTCAATGCATTTCAATGCTTTTCAGAGCTGAATGCCTTCCAATGCATTTGAGAGATATTGAGATCCAGAGGGTTTCAATGGAACTGAATGGGTTTCAGAGAGTTTGAATGGCTGGGAATCCTGAATGGATTTGAGAGGGTTTCAATGGGGTTGAATGGGTTTCAGAGAGTTTGAATGGCTGGGTATTCTGAATGGATTTGAGAGGGTCTGAGAGCATTTCAGAGGTTTTCAATGGAATTGAATGGGTTTCAGAGAGTTTGAATGACTGGGTATTCTGAATGGAACTGAGAGGGTCTGAGGGTATTTCAGAGGGTTTCAATGGAATTGAATGGGTTTCAGAGAGTTTCAATGGCTGGGTATTCTGAATGGATTTGAGAGGGTCTGAGAGCATTCCAGAGGGTTTCAATGGAATTGAATGGGTTTCAGAGAGTTTGGAAGGCTGGGTATTCTGAATGGATTTGAGAGGGTCTGAGAGCATTTCAGAGGGTTTCAATGGAATTGAATGGGTTTCAGAGAGTTTGAATGGCTGGGTATTCTGAATGGATTTGAGAAGGTCTGAGAGCATTTCAGAGGGTTTCAATGGAATTGAATGGGTTTCAGAGAGTTTGAATGGCTGGGTATTCGGAATGGATTTGAGAGGGTTTCAATGGAATTGAATCTGTTTCAGGGTGTTTGAATGGCTACCCTTCAAACACTGGCATGCCTGAGGCATATGCATAAAACCTGCCATTGAGGCGAGGATTAGGCGTGCCCAATAGGCACGTTTGAAGCAAGCCTTAGGTATGCTTTACAGACGTGCTCTATGATCGTGCCCGCCTAGAACCTGCCCAGGGCATGCCCGTAGTAAACATACAGCAATATTGTCTTTCTCACGATCAGACATGCTTGTAACATGCCTCCCAGGCATGCCTGAAATATGCCTTCCAGGCATGCTCTGAATATGCCTCCCAGGCACGCCTGAAACATACCTCTCTGGCTTGGTTTGAGCCTTTGAGACAGCTGCCTCGGTTGCTGATGAACCCCGACTTCATCATCTCTGAATTTGTATTTCACTTCGGACACCAACTACTCTTTTTAGTGAGGAGATCATTTCATCAACTTGAAACTGATTTCATGATTAGGCGACATTTTGTACTCCATATTTATATGATGATTCATTTCCGAAACATAAGTGTAGGCCTAACAACTAAAAACTAACTGAATAATTTGTTCATTAGCAAAGATATGCTATTTTCAGTTTTATGGTCAACTAAATTCTATCATTCTTTTGTATTATTCATTCTCCAAATAGATTTGGTACATGGTACAAATATAGTACAAATTTATTTTATTCATTTCAATTTCATGTCAAGTTTTAATTTAGTCAGCTTTAATTAGTCATAATTATAGAGAAGAACTCGGACACTGTATTTGAACAAAATCGAGTAAGTGAAGGAGTTTTGACGACGGGTAAATTTGAAAATCCTTCAACCAATCAGAACACTTGATGACGTCAGGTCACGCGCTACTATTCCATGCAACCGTTCCACAGCCTTCTTTAATCAGATCATTCTTCTCTGATACTGCCCTTTCACTCGGGGTATACTTCCCATGTTAACCGATGTCCAATTATTTTAGTTCACAAAATCGCCGATGGTGCCGTTGTTTCCAGACAATGACGTCACTTTCCAAAGATGTTCAAGTAAATCGGTTTGTTTGAAGTGTCATATCTGCGAAGATACGAACAACTTTGGGAATTTCTTACGAGAATTTGAATTACGCGCGCATTCAATTAGGCCGTGACTGTGAGTTTACTAACTTTGTTATGACAATAATATGAAGGATTCTATTCAATAATATTACGGAATATCATCGGGATGAGTTCTTGAATGGTGTTTATTGCTTGGGATAACATACTTATCGTTCAAGTTTGAACCTCGGTAAGCCTGAAAGCCTTAGTCGAAATGTAAATATGACATAACCTCAATAGCGTAGTAGGAAATTGAAAAATTATGAGAGAATGACATTTGTTCAAAGTTGAAACTTTAGATACCAGAGTGCAGTACATACCAGACAATGACGTCATTTTTCCCTGCGCGAGCAAATATGCGCGAACCCGTCAAAATAGCCCTAGTGAAAGGGCAGTATAAGAAAATAATGAATAAAGAAGGCTGTGAACCGTTCAAGCTCAGAAATTCAAAACAATTAATTCCGTGTGTATTCATCGGCTCATCGCCATCACTGCTGGCATTAAGAAGTATCCTGCTGCTACTAGGCTCACATGGACCTAATTAAATAAGGTAAGTGTTCATATTTTTAGTGGGCCTAAGCTCAAATGAATTGGGTAAGGTTTCATTGCAGTAGGCTTGGAGTAGGCTTAGGCCTAGGCCCCTACATCCCAACAACATAATAATTAGGCCTAGGCCCTAATTATTCAGTAAATGCAATAGCCCCGATTGTAGCCCCAGTTCTTAATACATTTCTACTAGTTCTTTGTTGAATTAGGGCTAAGATTAGTTATGGAAAATTCAATTTCAAGTCGTGTCTCGATTTTACAGGTTATGTTAGGCCGAGGCATTGATTTTGTTGTGTTGGGTTATAAATCTCGTAGGGTTTTGAATAATGGTTAGATAGGGTAAGGTTTGTGTCAAATGATCGATCAAATGATCCGGTAGGCCTAGGTGAAGGTAATACCGAACCTAGTTTGATTTAATCCAAAATTTGAATTCCTATTCAAATGAAGTCTACGCACATTTAGGCCTAACCGCTAGGCTAACTTTTAGTTTTTACTTGTAGTTTTAGTGCGTATAATGTCGGTATGAGCACTAAGTTGCTTCAGGATGTTTTTTAATGCTTGATCAATCTCTATATTATGTGTCCGCATCCATGTAACTGTTTGAATAAGAACCTTTGGAAGTTAAGTAGGCCTAGGTTCAGGTCTACCCACATCTTTTTGCTCCTGACATCTTATCCTGTAGGCCTATAAATAATCATTATCCATATTTTCAGGTACAACTTTTTGCCAGATATGGATTGAAAACCATCATGGATTGAAGGACACGAAGGACTGTTCGAAGAATGATGTATTATTACTCAATACTTGTAAGGCACCCAGCTCATACACATAAGTGAGTGGATTATGTTATTATTTACCGGTAATGCATTTACTGATGAAATAAAACGCTACTTGACTTGAATCAGCGCACTGCCAGGTTATGGGAATGTTTGATTGTATAACACTGCCAATGTTATGTGATACGTTTGATGACTGTTCGCCTACTACATTACTTGGTATTATTCATGATGCCCTAGAAGGGAGACTTCGGTTGTTTTTTAATATGTGGCCCATGGATTCATTTTTGTGCCGTAAATATTTCTATGATGGTTAGCCTAGTTGTCATTGTCTGCTCAGGCCTGTTCTTACATACTTGAGGTATGTTCATAGAGCCACGGCAGCACGAATTTGCCGTGGCGTCAAAATGAATGAGCCAATCACAGACTTCCCGGGCTTGTCGTTCACTGTGACCTTAAAAGTTGGTTGAAGTTGAACATTTTGCCGGCCGACAGACTTGCCGTGATGACGTAGACAACATCACGGCCACGTTTATACTAAAACTGTTTGTTTTGCTTACGGACTATCGACTGTCGAGCTCGATCACTGTCGACGTTGCCATGGTTATCGCAACGATTCGATATATAATTACCTTGAGTCTGCGATAAAACCGATCGTTTGCCGTGGTAGTATTAATGGTACAAATCATTTGACGTCCTACGGCACCCGTCAAGATTGCCGGCTGGCAAGAATGCCGTGGCTCTATGAACGTACCTCTGCACTGAACATTTGTCTACTTACACTGTACATTCATCTAGAAGCTACTCAATCAACTGAGTTGCATGTTTTGTTTCAGAATGTATGTGTAAAAAATCCTTTTATAGGCCTATCAATGTAAGCTAGTTCATAGTAGATGAGGTAGATCATTTTGGTTCACGGTAACTTTTTTATTTCTTGTTTTCTCAATAAAAACAGACAATTATACCAGGCCTAATGTTATGAAAGTGTACATTTGTAGACTCTGATTGCTCACAGCGAGACCAACACATACATTACCGGTAATGTTAACTTGACCCGCATTTGTTTTGCAGAAGTTCGTTCATCTTAGCTGCGTTGGCCATGAATAGTGACGTTGAACATGAGATGCAAGAATACTTCCAACACTCATTCCGATGCTTGAAGATAGAAAAAAAGGCTAGGGATTCAAGTATGATCTAGCAAACTATGGCAGTACGATTATGTTTCTCAAAAACGGCCGTAACAATTTTGTTTACTTCATTTGTTGTCATTACATAACATTACATAACAGCTTTTGACCATAGGTCGATGGTAGGTGAGTTTTTTCATCGTAATTGGTTGAAATTGTTTTCATTTAAATCGCTTTTTCTTCAATTTGTATTCAAGTGCGACCGCACAGCTACCAGACGAACTGTAGCCAAGTATGTCCGAATGCCTCACATTGTAGCAGGGTTAATTGACCCGCTAGTTCTCACATATAATGCCATTTTATCTCACAATAGACTTGTAGGCCTAAGTCTACAGAGCTGGCAGAACTTTCTAGTTTTTTGTACCATATTATTCTTCACCAAATGGGCTATATGCCACCGGTATACATTTTAATTTGTAATAAATAATACTGATTTCAGTTTTTCTCCTCTGATGGGTAATTTCATGTCAAATAGGGAAGTTAATCTGTGTTCTTAAACCGCAATTTGTATCGTAACTGTTTTTCAAAGATTTTTGAAACCCACTCAAACCTACGTTTTTCAAAAGACCCGGGTGAACGTGGCTTTTTTAGGTTCTTGCTAACCCTGTGGCAAAGCAAAGATGATTAATCATATGCCTACCCAATGACTAAGTTAGTTAATTTTACTAATTCATTAACCACAACGATTCATCAAATTGGTTCGATAACATTTCGGAGAGAAACAGATTTACCCTGCTAGTATTGTTACTTTTCAATGTAGGGCCACAGTTGATTTAAAATGTCAATTTAGTGTTCTGTCTCAATTGTTATATACCGGGTACTCCACTTACATGTTAGAATGTATTTGTTTTTAGAAATTCTATTCAACATGTATCATTCAATTGTGAAATGACAGGGCTGCCACACAGATACTTTGAAAAAAGAAGATGATATTGATAATATGTATTATTTAAATTGATTATCCAATAATACACTTTGTAATTAATCAAAAATCTATATTGATTCACAACTTCATTTTGGTACCTCATTCCTAGTTATCCATATAATATATAAAAATGTTGGTAATAAGCCCTAGCCTACTATTATTGCAATCTAATTGAATGATTGATATATCATTTTCATTTAGAGAATATATATATATATATATATATATATATATATATATATATATATATATATATATATATATATATATATATATATATATATGGAAACAATGATCATTGTTTCCATTGAAAACCACACTCCTCTCAGACCCTCTCAAATCCATTCAAACTCTCTGAAACCCATTCAATTTCATTGAAAACCTCTGAAATGCTCTCAGACCCTCTCAAATCCATTCAGAATACCAAGCCATTCAAACTCTCTGAAACCCATTCAATCCCATTGAAACCCTCTGGAATACCCTCAGACCCTCTCAAATCCATTCAGAATACCAAGCCATTCAAACTCTCTGAAACCCATTCAATTCCATTGAAACCCTCTGGAATACCCTCAGACCCTCTCAAATCCATTCAGAATACCCAGTCATTCAAACTCTCTGAAACCCATTCAATTCCATTGAAACCCTCTGGAATACCCTCAGACCCTCTCAAATCCATTCAGAATACCAAGCCATTCAAACTCTCTGAAACCCATTCAATTCCATTGAAAACCTCTGAAATTGTCTCAGAACCTCTCAAATCCATTCAGAATACCCAGCCATTCAAACTCTCTGAAACCCATTCAGTTCCATTGAAAACCTCTGAAATGCTCTCAGACCCTCTCAAATCCATTCAGAATACCCAGCCATTCAAACTCTCTGAAACCCATTCAGTTCCATTGAAAACCTCTGAAATTGTCTCAGAACCTCTCAAATCCATTCAGAATACCTAGCCATTCAAACACCCTGGAACCCACTCAATTCCATTGAAAACCTCTGAAATTGTCTCAGAACCTCTCAAATCCATTCAGAATACCCAGCCATTCAAACTCTCTGAAACCCATTCAGTTCCATTGAAAACCTCTGAAATGCTCTCAGACCCTCTCAAATCCATTCAGAATACCTAGCCATTCAAACACCCTGGAACCCACTCAATTCCATTGAAAACCTCTGAAATGCTCTCAGACCCTCTCAAATCCATTCAGAATACCTAGCCATTCAAACACTCTGAAACCCATTCAATTCCATTGAAAACCTCTGAAATGCTCTCAGACCCTCTCAAATCCATTCAGAATACCTAGCCATTCAAACACTCTGAAACCCATTCAATTCCATTGAAACCCTCTGAAATGCTCTCAGACCCTCTCAGTTCCATTCAGAATATCTAGCCATTCAAACACCCTGAGACCCATTCAATTCCATTGAAACCCTCTGATAAGCTCTCAAATCCATTCATAATACCTAGCCATTCAAACACCCTGAGACCCATTCAATTCCATTGAAACCCTCTGATAAGCTCTCAAATCCATTCAGAATACCTAGCCATTCAAACACCCTGAGACCCATTCAATTCCATTGAAACCCTCTGATAAGCTCTCAAATCCATTCAGAATACCTAGCCATTCAAACACCCTGAGACCCATTCAATTCCATTGAAACCCTCTGATAAGCTCTCAAATCCATTCAGGATACCTAGCCATTCAAACACCCTGAGACCCATTCAATTCCATTGAAACCCTCTGATAAGCTCTCAAATCCATTCAGAATACCTAGCCATTCAAACACCCTGAGACCCATTCAATTCCATTGAAACCCTCTGATAAGCTCTCAAATCCATTCAGGATACCTAGCCATTCAAACACCCTGAGACCCATTCAATTCCATTGAAACCCTCTGATAAGCTCTCAAATCCATTCAGGATACCTAGCCATTCAAACACCCTGAGACCCATTCAATTCCATTGAAACCCTCTGATAAGCTCTCAAATCCATTCAGGATACCTAGCCATTCAAACACCCTGAGACCCATTCAATTCCATTGAAACCCTCTGATAAGCTCTCAAATCCATTCAGGATACCTAGCCATTCAATAGCATTCAAAACCATTCAGATCCATTGCCTCTCAAATGCATTGGAGGTTTCATAAAGGCATTGAAAAGCATTGAAAAGCATTGAGAAAAACTTTGAAATGCTTTCAAAAGCATTCAGATTTTGAATGGATCTGAGAGCTTTTCTGAGAGGTTTTTTCCACCAGGGTGGTATCGTCATGTGAGAGCACAGCCAGAGTTTGCAGTACGTCAGAAATGGATCGTATCCAAATCTCTGGCTCGATTCGCGGATGTTCGTAAATCCCTTCTACGTTATAAGGTAGATCTAATATAATAAGGCCTGACCTGATTGGATTAGCAAGAGTTCACACCGAAAATGTTAATCACGATCATCGACTTAATCTCGATTAACCGTGCAGTGTGAACGCAACTCCATTAACGTTAACAGCGATTAACGTCTTAATCTTGTTCAGCAAACCATGTTAGCGCGTTAACGCAGTTAGCTTATTACCCACAATTCCATGCGTACATTTAATCTCAATTAGCTTGATCGAGATCAACTTTTTGATGTGAACGGGTATTACCGAGATTCACTTAATTTACCTTCAGTTCTAATGGAATACTAGTACCAGTATGTGGGGCAGTTGTATGTTTTTTTCTCTTTCATTACCTTATTGTTTCGAATGCATCAAATAATTAGAATATAGTACGACAACACTCCTAGGTTAGTTGACTGAGTTCTTTATTTGAATTGATGAAAACATCAAAAGCAAGGTTTGGCCTTCCAGTTACTGTTCTACCACCTAACCTTGTTCTATAAACTAACACATTAAAAAGGATTGAGAAAATAATTAATTAAATAGGATAATGGTATAAAAAAATTGTAAAAACTAATTGTGATAAATATAAAGTAATGCTGTGATGGTGAGGAGATTGAGGTAACATTGTTATTATAATTATTATTATTAATGTGTACATTATTTTATAATATAAATAATACATTGGAAAAATGAAAGCAGGATTGAGTTTTTGTTTCATTTATGATTACTTTTAAGCCAACATAAAAAGCTCGCTAGATAATTCGAAGCTGAAAGGAAAAGATGCATTCCTCGATGCAATGTGACCTTCGAAGTCATGGATTGGGATAGTTATAATAAACAAGAGAAACGTTATAATAAACAAGAGAAACATCCAAGCCTCAACGTAAGAGATGTACAGAAGAACTATAAATGGGAATCACAAGCAGAAAAAAGAAAACACACTAGCCTCAAGTGCCTGTGGAAAGCAATTAAATGTGAACCAGAGTGGATTGAAATAACTAATTTACTTGAGTCGCCAACGTTTCGAGGAAAACATGACCACAAACATAAAGTGAGACTTTGACGATAAAAAACAAACATTGGGCATTATTATCTATGACCCTGCTCCTTCCTCACGATGTAGTGATATCAACATACTTTGATATAATATAAAGAAGATGTTCTTACTCACGTCTTCAAAGTGGAATATTTCCGGGGTCAGAATCTGAATCCAGGGTCCCGATTGCCTGTAGCACAACTATGGCTTTTATATCGAACTATATAAAACAACAATGCTGAACAATGCTATACAATGGCTCAGTAAAATTATTATGTTAGCAATTGCATTTTTTTTTTTTTTGCGAAAATTATGGATTTTTCAAGTTCAACAATGCCACTAGTACCGTAGCCACTCTCATCTACATTTAAACCCCAGTTCACAAGAGAATACGTGAATCGCTACAGGCAATCGGAACCTTTGGCTCTAAACTGACCGCAAGAAACCACAAATACCGTCCATGTTATTAGTATGGGAGTTGGTACACCTTCTTCATATTATGATCAAGTATGTTGGTATCACTACTTTGGGCTTTCCCACTTCTTCAAGAAGAAACATCAGAAAGATAAATTAGCAGCTGCCACAAAATTAAGCACCTGAAAATGCTCTAAACTGACCGCAAGAAACCACAAATACCGTCCATGTTATTAGTATGGGAGTTGGTACACCTTCTTCATATTATGATCAAGTATGTTGGTATCACTACTTTGGGCTTTCCTACTTTAAGAAGAAATATCAGAAAGATAAATTAGCAGCTGCCACAAAATTAAGCACCTGAAAATTGTAATTGTATGTAATAATACTATTATACTTTGGAGGCCTATTCCCAAGTTGCAAATAAACACAACTATTTCTACTTATACTTCTATTTATTTTCTCTGTCGAGAGCTTACAAAAATACTATCAAATGTCAATAAAGTCACATTTTATATACATGTTATTGTTGCACTATGCGCGCACTTTATTTTGTAACTTTTCATAAGTTCCAATGTTCACGAGTGACAGCGCAGCTCATAGTCATATGTGCAACTACAACTACAACAGTGCAACTTCTTTCCACTATCTTTGATCCATATCACCGAGGGTGGATTGCAAAGACGAAGTTTAAACCCCGGCCTACCTTAGACGCCGTCTAAGTCAGAAATTGCATTGCAGAGACGATGTTTAAGCAAGGCCATGGCTTAAACCATGGCCTAAAGACGCCATTTTTGGATTGTGATGGGAAGGTAGTTTAAATCGTGGCTTAAGGCTTTTGATGCCATTTATGAATATTGTTTTCAAGCAAATTGAACGTTTTGGCAGGTTTTGCATTATTATTTCTATTACAATGAAAATAATTATGATAGAAGAAATAACCTTTATTGGTCCCTGACTAAATTATAAAACAGGATAGCAATCAGTATAAAAAATAAATAGAAAAATATAGAGAAATAGATTGAAAATATTATATATTGATACATGAAGAGGGAACTGATCGAATAGAAAAAATGTAAAAACAAAATAAGATTTAATAAAATAATAAGGAGATTTAGTGATTACAAAATTAAAAGTGATATATTGAAACGTTAATTATACAAATGATTTCTTAAAATTCTTACGGAGTCTTCAAGTGCTGACACTCCGATTCGATATTTTAAAAAGTTATTTATAAAAAAACGTTCACAAAAGTCATTGAAAAAATTAAAAATTGTTCCCCTGGCTCCCACGAAAAGTCCGATAACTTCTATTTCCTTTAAATTATACTTCTTGAGGAAGTAAGGAAATACAACTGATTACTCTTGAAGACTTTTCGAAATGGGAATGTATACTAATTATTTGATACATTAAAATGGTTTTCTCAATTGATTTATATCATTTCAGTCATTCTAACCTAACCTTATTTTGAATATCATTTCCTTCAGTTCATGATTGTTTAGACACTACTAGCATTGATGAAGATACTTCTTTACTCAATATTTCTAGATAATACGTGATTGAATTTTAAATTATAATATTATGTGTTTCTCGTAAAGGCCCGGGGCCCACTGGTTTAACTTTCATTTTACTTTCTTCTAGTAGGCCTACATTAATCACTAATAGAGATTGAATAATATACAAGTCATGTCAAGTCTATCCTTGGGTTTTTAATTATTACAATTTATCTTCAATTGTGTTTTATTTCATGTTTCTGTTATGATATAGGCCCCTACAATTCCAAGGACAATGTTAGGTGGCAGAGTGGTCGTACTCGTGAGACCGAACCTCGCCCTTTGGATTGTCACCATACGATGGCAAATAAAGATCCATCTAATGGTGTATTTCACAATTTGCAAGATCATATTACACAGTCAGAGTAGTCAAGAATCTGGGATCAAGCAATGAATGGAACACAATTCACACAAGTCAGATAATGTACAACAAGAGTAAATTTATCAACATAATTCATATTATTATCATGATATTGATAGAATATCAACATCATTTACCGAGATGCAGGTAGTTCATGTCAATGTTATCCCCCCCAAAAATACCCATTCCACAAGCCTTATTGACCAAAAAGCATGATTATGCACTCAATTTCAATCAACAAAGTAGCCGGCCAGAAGTTTCAAACCAGGACGACGAGCGCTCAATATTACAGACCAGCACACTATACTGCTCGACCATTCAGACGTGTTGATTAGGTGTCAAGCGTAGGCCCTACTACCAATTTTGCTGTTCGTATCGAAGTATTTCTATTCTCGCTTGCCGGAGATGTTGATACTGAAGTCCTGGGCCTGATCGGAGATGTCCCAGTTCACATTTTCGTGCTACCATGTCCTTCAAAGAGTGGAAAAATATATTAGATTAGGGAGGTGCAGTAGAAATATAATAATTACTATAATGTATGTAGGCTATCATATTTTCTATCACAGAGACGACACATATCATTTATTAATTGTGTTAATTAAACTTACCATGTATAGGTTATGGAAGGCCTGAGTGGCCTACTCAATCTCGTTTTTCTTTCTAGCCTTCTTTTTCATTCTTTTTCATATTTTAAAGCTGTTCGATCCATTTACTCTCAATCATTAGACACTGTTCACGAATTGAAGCTGATTCATTTTCACAATTTAAATTGTCAACATTCTATAGTACGCCATATTCTATAACCTAATCTGTCAAATTGGAAAACGATACGATCACCGTCACGTGACGCAAATACGCGTGCAGTTGGTCGACAATGTTGTCAAGTCTATTTTCAACAAAGCCTCGGCTGAGATTCGGCCGAGATAAACGTCGTCTGAACTTCGTTTCTGCACGAGAAAGCTAGGCGGCGGCTAAACGGCGTCTAGCTAGACGCCGTCTATACCACGACCACGGCTCATGTCTTTGCAATCCACCCCGAGTCGTTTCGTTAATAAAGAAGTATTTTGGAGTAAAGTGCGTGACAACGGGCGTGGGTGACATTGGTACGTGAGTATTGCATTGATTTATTTCATTAGGCCTATGTTGAGTGGTAATTAAGAGATTCGAACGTACCAATGTTAATTGATTATGAGGGTATCTGTCTTGATATTGTGTATTGCTGAATTACTGACAAGCATGAGTCACAGAAGCTTGAGGTAGGCCTAGGCCTCGCCTAGTTTGACACAAGATGAACTGAGGATTCCGTTTGCCGGTTAACTAGGAAAACGCGCGATGTGCGTTGTGAGATGAGCTTAGAAGTATGGAAAATTGGAAATCTTCTAGATTGAAAAACATTCTGTCGGCTCAATCAACATTTACGGACCTTGGATTACTTCAAACGTTCAAAAACCTTACCTGCAACTTGTTGATATTTAACCTGTCGCATATACACTTTGCAAAACCAATTGATCCAAATATTCAATAAAATGTACACTTCTATGGCTTTTTCTTTGTTGTTTCTCATCTGATTGTTGCAAACATCTCTGAAAAGGTTTATGATAGTATTGTTCATATTCCGTGAAAATTTGAGAGCTTTTGAAGAATTCTTATTTTTCAAGTATTTTCCATCCGTGTTATTCTTATGAGGATTTCTCAAACTTTCCGAATATCTTCCCGAAAAACCTTCCGACCGATTTTTCTGAAAAACAATCCCAACCTATATTCTGGTATGACAAAAATATGTAGGAAAAGTTTCAAGTCGGTAGATATTTTTTCCTGACCTGTATGCCGCGCGCAAAATTACAAACAAAAAAACAACATAAAAACCAAGCCCATTTTTTTCGGTATGTGAAATGGAATCTTCGCTATACGCTCATCTGAACAATCGGCAAACCAACGCAACCCTCAATGCATCTTAGTTTGACACTTCGCCTAAGATAAGGTGTCAGCATGTTAGAAAACAAACTGACATTTACAGCACTGATAAAAAACGGCAAATCCACTTCGTAGGAAAAAAAAGCAGAGTATAGGGCCTTTGCGTTGTAAGATGAGCGAGATATTGATTTATTTTATATGGAATGAAGTACTCGAAAGATATACCTACACACACCTTGATTTTCAAATAATCAAGCCTGATCCATCCATTCATTTATATCATTTCATTCTTACTCATAGCCTTTTGGTCGGGGATTCGGGGCCAACGCTTCCTAGTCAGCTTTCACCCAAGATTTTGAAATTTATGAAAATTATTGACTGGAGTTTTCTACCCCTACCGCCCCCCTGACATAAATTCAATTTTTGGAATTGAATTCTGACACCATGAGAATTCTGACACCACAATTCTGACACAAATCTGACACCATGAGCTGAGCATCAGTTTTTTCAGAATCCCGATGACATATTACCTAGTTAACCTTTTCTCCGTGTTTTAGTATATACAAAAATCCAATGGAAACAGTTGAAAAAATAATCATCAAAATATGATGAAATATTAGTATTTACTTCGAATATGAAGTTTTGTCAACAATGAAAACCGTATAAAACTACTCTTATTGTAAATATATCATCATCGACGCATTTTTACAAAATATTTTTACAAAGTATACTTGAGGAGGATGAAATAGGGTTGAAGCTATTCCGTCAGAAGGTTAGGGAGGCGATAGGATAGGATTGATAGGGAACTTGCCACCGCGCATTTATGTGCAACTGCAAGAGTTAATAATAAATAAATAATAAATAAATAAATATCATAACATATTTTCCACGAAGACCATGTAGGCCTACACACACACACACACACATACTATACAACATAGTCTAGAGATACACCAATATAATCTCAAAAATAGCACATTGTTCCATGATTTACATTGTTTGAATGAAAATAATAAAGCTTTATTTTGTAGTAATTTACAGAAAAATATAAAAGTTCATAAAATATTATGAGATGAAATATGTTAGTCAAGTAATATTGACAATATTTTCAAACAAATCGATGATTATCAATTTATTCTCATTGTTGAACAATCGTACATAACTACATATATGCTCAAAAAATTTTTAGGACAGCAGATCAGATTACAATCGTTACGATGTTGGGGAGGTTGGGCCGAGGTAGGGGAAAGAGGGGAGGGGTCTTCCGGTTGGTGACTTGTTGGAACATACTACTCTACTAAGCAACAGTCGATTATGTTTTAATTAACTAGGAAAACGCGGGATGCGCGTTGTTAGACGAGCTTAGGGGTATAGAAATCTGGAATGAAAAATAATTTGTCAACCCAATCTACATCTACAGACCTTGGATCACTCCAAACGTTCAAAAACCTTACGAGAATCAGTTATGTCACGGCCTTCCTCTTCATTCATTTCAATCGTTTTGAATTAATTGGTGACACTTGTTGCTATAGATTTAATTGGTTCCCGTAATAGCCTAAATTGATGGGAAAATGCTTTATAAATGCGTTTTCTTCGTTATTTCTCATCCGATTGATGCGAAAAATCTCTCAAAATGTGCTTAATAGTTTCCTTTATATTCGGCGAAAATTTGAGAGGTATTGAAAAATTTTGATTTTTCAAGTATTTTCCTCCGGGTTATTCTAATGGGGATTTTTGAAATTTCTAAAATTCATAAAAAAAAAGTTACCACCCGATAATGCCACAAAACTATACAGATCTAAGTTAGATGAGGAACCATGACGAAAAAAAGTTTGAAGTTGATAGCTGTAGCAGTTTGACCTGTGGAGAACCGACAAAAAAACATGAAAAAAAAAAAAAAAAAAAAACATAAAAACGAACACCAATTTTTTTCAGTATGTCAAATTGAATCCTCGCTAAAGGTCGTCTAATAATTGTACAACTAGAGATGATGAAATATGATCTGCGCTATTGATTGAATTGAAAGACAGTAAAGTCAGTGAAGTTGAACCAACACAATAGGCCTACTCAAGTTTATGTTTGTGCTTAATACATTCACTCGTTGTGTAATAGTAAATTGGTGAGTACCGGTAATAAAGATAAAACAAATCTTGATCTATCTTGATAGGTGTGTACATTTTATTTTATTTATTTTTAATTTGGCGTCATATTAGGGAGTCAGATTAGATTAGGCCTATGCATATCCTTATTAGACGAGCTTTAGCGAGGATTCAATTTGACATACTGAAAAAAATTGGTGTTCGTTTTTATGTTTTTTTTTTTTTTTTTTTTTTTATGTTTTTTTGTCGGTTCTCCACAGGTCAAACGGCTACAGCTATCAACTTCAAACTTTTTTTCGTCATGGTTCCTCATCTAACTTAGATCTGTATAGTTTTGTGGCATTATCGGGTGGTAACTTTTTTTTTTATGAATTTTAGAAATTTCAAAAATCCCCATTAGAATAACCCGGAAGAAAATACTTGAAAAATCAAAATTTTTCAATACCTCTCAAATTTTCGCCGAATATAAAGGAAACTATTAAGCACATTTTGAGAGATTTTTCGCATCAATCGGATGAGAAATAACGAAGAAAACGCATTTATAAAGCATTTTCCCATCAATTTAGGCTATTACGGGAACCAATTAAATCTATAGCAACAAGTGTCACCAATTAATTCAAAACGATTGAAATGAATGAAGAGGAAGGCCGTGACATAACTGATTCTCGTAAGGTTTTTGAACGTTTGGAGTGATCCAAGGTCTGTAGATGTAGATTGGGTTGACAAATTATTTTTCATTCTAGATTTCTATACCCCTAAGCTCGTCTAACAACGCGCATCCCGCGTTTTCCTAGTTTTAATCATTTCGTCATTGGTAGTCATATTTATGATTTAAAACTTATATAATTCATATTCATCAATATTGATTTATATTCTAATCTGTTCTTATATTCCGGTCCTGATTTTCTGAATTATGCATACTTTTACTTATATACGCAGTTATGTTGTTTCCATTCTGTATTGTTGATTTCTTCTCGATCCACAGATAAGCCTTCTTTTAGGCTTTGTGGAAAAATGTGTACTTGATAGACCTTTTTCGAAAAGAATGAGCCATCCAGCGGTGATCGTTTGAACCAGAACGGGATGTTATTACCTGCGTTCGAAGTCCTATGCTGCCAATGCTATTTAGCACGTTTGATTTATATTATTGTGTGTAACAGAGAACGTATTAATTCTTTTAATATGACAGTAGTTTCAACATTTATATGTTGACTATATTACAAGAGATTTACACACTGTCAGAGTGAGTGAAATGAGAGATAGTGCTAGTTATATATCTTGATGTTTTGCCTTTAACCCTGTGGATAAGCGGACACACTTTTGAACAGTACTAAAACTCCCAGAATGCATTACCAGCGATCTCGGCTGCTCGGAGGCGTTCGGGACGCGCCTGCGCATTGAATTATGAAAATGGTCCATTTGTTCTATTTATGACTTATATAATAATTGAATGCGCAGGCGAGTTCCGCCTCCAAGCGACCGAGGAGTTTTAGTAGTGTTCAAAAAGTCGGCCCGCTTATCCACAGGGTTAAAGGTAAAAGACCGAGGTATATAACTTGCATCATCTTTCATTTTACTCACTCTGACAGTGTTTTAAGTCTCTCAGTATATAGTAAACAAGAATGTTGAAACTAGGAGGTAGGCGGGGTCATGATAGAGCGGTAGTCATAAAGGGGGCTACATTAGATGTCGGTAAATTCTCTTTCTTAAATAGGACAGGTAGGGACTGGAATGGGCTTAGTAGAAATGTTTTTGAAGGGGATGAAATCAGGTTAAAGTTATTCCGTCAGAGGGTTAAGGAGATGGTGGGATAGGGGTACTTAGGGAACTTGCCACCGCGCATTTATGTGCATTTGCAAGAGTTAAATAATAATACTATTATATTATAAGTTAATACGTTCTCTGTTACACATAATAATTAGACGAGCTTTAGCGAGGATTCAATTTGACATACTGAAAAAAATTGGTGTTCGTTTTTATGTTTTTTTTTTTTTTTTTTTTATTTTTTTTATGTTTTTTTGTCGGTTCTCCACAGGTCAAACGGCTACAGCTATCAACTTCAAACTTTTTTTCGTCATGGTTCCTCATCTAACTTAGATCTGTATAGTTTTGTGGCATTATCGGGTGGTAACTTTTTTTTTTATGAATTTTAGAAATTTCAAAAATCCCCATTAGGATAACCCGGAGGAAAATACTTGAAAAATCAAAATTTTTCAAGACCTCTCAAATTTTCGCCGAATATAAAGGAAACTATTAAGCACATTTTGAGAGATTTTTCGCATCAATCGGATGAGAAATAACGAAGAAAACGCATTTATAAAGCATTTTCCCATCAATTTAGGCTATTACGGGAACCAATTAAATCTATAGCAACAAGTGTCACCAATTAATTCAAAACGATTGAGATGAATGAAGAGGAAGGCCGTGACATAACTGATTCTCGTAAGGTTTTTGAACGTTTGGAGTGATCCAAGGTCTGTAGATGTAGATTGGGTTGACAAATTATTTTTCATTCTAGATTTCTATACCCCTAAGCTCGTCTAACAACGCGCATCCCGCGTTTTCCTAGTATAAATCAACCGTGCTAAATAGCATTGGCAGCATATAGGACTTTTGACCGCAGGTAATAACATCCCCTTCTAGTTCAAACGTCGCCGTTAGATGACTCATTCTTTTCGAAAAAGGTATATTATATATCAGAATAGTCAAACTGGTACTTTCTACCACAGACTGTCGTCAAATCATGGAGTTACGTATTGTTCCACCGTCAAATAGTTGACGGTATGATGCACAATAGTTACCGTAGCAATACAGCGAACTGATGGACTACCATATATTCTGATTGGTTAGTTCCAACTGATGGACATTGTTGTCTGTCTCTTGCAACTATGGGTGACGTCACTTGACAGAAGCATATTTCATATCATAAGCAAACGTCACAGCCACCTTGTCTGATACCGACAGTGCTGCGAGTTCCTCCACATATTATAGGTAGTGCCACATGGGCTAGATATTGGACAAGTTCTGCTTTATCTCTACCTAGCGGACAGACGGCCAACCACCTATTTGATTGACGGTTCACCGACTGTCCGCTAGGCAGAGATAAAGTAGCTTACATAGCAAAAACTAACTAATTACGCATGCGCGAGTTGTTCTATTACACTGGTTGAACGAGCCTCTAGTTGAAGGAATGTGTGACAAAAGCGCGCGAAAGCCATTGCCCTGGATGTTGGATGACAGATTCTCATGTTTAATTCAATTTTCCTCTCTATAATGATTAGTAGGAGTGTAGGTCCTAGGGGATGCTTTGGTGTGTCCCTGACTACAGAAACAACATCTTCAACCATAATGTATTATAGCATGCATTTCCCAAAGATGTGATATTTTGGGTCAAATATATATATATATATATATATATATATATATATATAAATATATATATATATATATATATATATATATATATATATATATATATATGATATTTAAAACTTTCACAACTCATTTTATGTGATGTATATATTCTTTTAATGGTAAATTAGGGACTCGTGGAATATATATTAAAATTATTGATACTGGTCTGGTATAATATACAGTTGGTAATAAATCATAATTATTAATATATATTCCATATGTCTCTAATTTACCATTACAAAAATATATACATCACATATATATATATATATATATATATATATATATATATATATATATATATATATATACATATATATATATATATATATACATATATATATATATATATATACATATATATATATATATATATACATATATATATATATATATATACATATATATATATATATATATATATATATATATATATATATATATATATATATATATATATATATATATATATATATATATAATATAGGCCTATGACCTTACCTGCTGTTTAAAACACATTTTAAAGCATTGACAACTTTCTACCCATCCATAGCAGAGTTTAAATTCTATACTAGTATTCTACTATGGGGAGGCACTGCATACACCATTATTCAAATTATTTTTAGCATTGAAAAAAAAATCAAACAAATATACTTCCAGTCAATATACAAGTTATTCAGGCCAAATTGTTGGTTATAGAATTATCATTCAAAATTTCTTCTTTATCCAATAAACAATATCTAAAAAATAATTATAGTCATTTCAATCCAAAAACAGGAAGTCGGCCTAAACCAAATTTATTTCCAACAGGTATTCGAGGAAAGGGACAATGATTTTTGCTCTTTGTTTTTCACAGAAGACAATTATTTTGAACAAATTTCTCTTTAATAATGGTTTGTACAGTATGCTTAATTTCTTCCAACTTCTCAACTATTTTCGTAAGATAGTTCTCTCTATCTGTCGATTGTTCTGAAAATTACTATTATTTGTTAGCAAAAATTGGTGAAATATTAGATGATAAAGAATGAATGAATGTAAATAAATAGAATGAAAACGTAGAGAACTTAACTAGCATATCAGAATATTTACATATGATAGTATTTGTAAATTGTAGGCATGAGTGAATGCTAAATTATTATCTCTCTAAATTCTCTAAATATAACATATCACACAACATTTAGATCTATAATTAAAGTCAGTGACAGGTAGAAAACATCAGTGAAAGTTAGCTTAGAATCCTCTGTCATGTGCCTGACACTAATAAGTTCCCTCAATTACAAAGTAATAGATGAAAAAATGATAATAATAAAATAACAAGATTATGAAATGACAAAATATATTTCCGATACCTAGGCCACTACTCTGCGAATCAATCGGCACTTGGAATTAGTTCATTTTTCAGCATTAGTAAAACTATCATTCAAATTCTTAAACCTAAGCTACTTTTAGAATGAAGATTACATTTATTTATTCTTCCTTGTATTTATATTACAAGCACTAGTGAAACATGCTGCCGTTTATCTACATTGCGTCACCAATTGACTTACGTCAGCTAGTAATAGGCATGTGACTTTTGAACACTTTCAAAACAATGTCAGATCAAAATGAGAAATAATTAGCGATCGATTTCAATCTTTTTTCAAGACGAACGTTTGGCGGTTGGTATCAAACTATACCACATCCACGTGTGTTAGCGTCACGTTATATTTTGTATGTGTTTGTGCCCATTTTTTTTTATCAAATGAATAATCACTTTCCACTCATAAAATGATTGCTCAATCGATCATCATAAAAAAAAATCAATGTAACTTTTTGTAATCGAATGGCAATCCTAGTATAATTATTAGAAATTGGTACATGGTTTTTTCATAGCAAGTCAGACTATTCAGTGACATTTTAATCCATTTCAAGGATAAGTACCTCGAGAGATTTCATTCCGGTATATTTCTTGTAGTGAGATCGCGTATATGCCACGCGCCATAACAAACGGAAAAGTTGGGAACAAACAAATACCATAATACTGATATTGTAATTGGAGATTAGAATTTGGGGATCAATGCTGTCTACTAATTACAACAATGTGCACGAGTCGCTACCTAGTAATAAGTTGGAACTAGTAGCTTCTATTTTTTTTTTTGCATTTAGGATGTGAGAAGTAGATCTGTGGTCATCTATTATTTTGAAACATTGTTTTTTAGTGCAACAACGGTTTGTAGAGCAACAATATTATGTTACCGGTAAAACAATTAAATAACGTACAATAGGCCTACGAAACCTTAATTTATATTTTTATAAAAATGGTGTCCGTAACCGGTTTAAATCTACGCCTCATCTACCCCCTGCATTTTCAGCTGTACTTTGGATTTCCAAATTCTCCAACTAAATTCATCCCTTTACTCCCCAATTGATTTAATTTTGAGAAAAATAGCATCAAAATTACTTTTATTCCCATTATAGCGCTTACATCGCCTGAACATTGAAACAGCGGAATCAGACATTTGTAGCGCTTTGTTGCCTATTTAAAAACATGATCAAACAACATCAAATAGATTGAAACATGAATAAATTACGTGTATTCAAGCGCTCGGAGATTTCTTCGCTTTTATCGCATTCGGTATTTTTACATCCTCTCATTAGACCTCGATGTGTTGACCAGGTAACAGAGGTTCTCGAATCACTCTTCGTAATTTAAATAAGAATCTGAAATATGGTTCAACCAAAACCAACATTTGAAAATTTTGCCTAAAAACTCAAGGTTGTTGCGGACTTACTTCGCCCTTCCTCCGACAACGTTCCGTGAGCTAGCTGTCAGCTGAGCCCAGACCCGGTTTCGACAAGTTCAAGGTCACGTTGCCCACTTGCCATTTGTCTCAAAGTGAGCGACGCAAAGAATTGTAAAATATCTGACGAAAATCGTTCATTTAATTATGTGTCGCCTGATTATAGGCCCTGATCAAAATAAACTAGTCATGTAATTTATTGTTCTCAGTGTTCTGTTATTGATTTTCTCTACTGTGGCTCTCATTATTATCCAATTTATTTATTTTCGAGAAACTGGCTCCATGACCAAAAAATATTGTTGACCCCTGGGCTAGAAGGAGCTGATTTCCAAGCTACAGAACCAAACTAGGATGATAAACATATATCTGTCCGAAAATACACCTCGAGCGCCGTAACGTTCTATTTCCGCAGCTCCTCGACAAGTTTCTGGATATCTGAGTAGAATTCTAACGCCGTCTTGCTCGCCTTGTTTTTAATCGTCACGTCTGCCCCATGTTTGATGAGTAGTGTAGCGACCAGTAACCGGTTTTTCAGATCAGCGGCGTTGTTCGGCTCATCAGCTTTAGCCCGATCAACGGCGTTCTTCTTGCCTGCCCAGTGGAGCGCAGTCTCACCTTTATTGTTGACGGCGTCTACGGTCTTCTTAACAACGTCCGCGCCCCTTTTTTCGCACTCTTCCAATATGACTCGAGCGGCGTTTACCCTCCCACCTTCGGCGGCCCACATCAGAGCCGTATCGCCTTTATCGTCTTTGTAATTGATGTAATCAGTGACTTGATCGGGCAGATTTTCGATTTCTGATCGCCTTATAGTTTCTTGAATGATCGATCGTACTAGGTCTTCGTTGTCGGTGACAGTCGCTTCGTGCAGAAGAGAGGGTTTTATAGTGCTCGGTCTGCGGAAGTCAGGTCTGTCTAGCGGATCACCATTTAGATATTGGGTTTTGTTTTTCAAAAGATACGTGGCGACGTCGACGTTCACGTATTCTTTCGACGAAGATCGGAACAATAAAGTCGTGCAATTGTTTTCCTCACGAATCAGGTCGCACCCGACGATCTGTTTTAAGAGTTTCTCGACAAATTCTTTGTTCTCTTCTTGACCGGCCTTTTCTATCAACGGGCATAAATCGCTATTCGGATGTTTCATTTCGATATTATCTGTAAATTCTTCCAATTTGTCTTTATCGTAGCCAGTACTTTGAGCGGCCATTTCGACTTGAAGTGCGCAGTGTTGCCAATCGTAGCTGAAGAACTAGCGGGTATTAGATGATGATGTTCGTCTGCAAAATGAAGAAAATGGTTTCGTTCTTAAAATATATATATTTTTTTTTTTTTTTTTTTTTTAATAACATCGAAACTTGATACAAAATCATTGTTCCCCAATTAAGGCTATGGATGAAAGATAGGATGGTTTGGACGGGGCACCACAAGGGCGATCTTACCACCCCATTTTGATTATTTAAAACTAATGGTCTTCAACACCAGGACTGCGCTGTCTGTGACCATAATTTTTCGCAGTAGATAAAAGTCTTTCAGTATAAACACACGAATGTTGATATCTTCCACTTTGAACTAAGTCTCTAGGGCAATGATTACTTCTTTCCCTTGACAGCAGATGTAAAATTGATCATTATACAAAAAGCACAAATTAAATTAGTGATAGGCATAATTAGGCCTATCGCTCTACTAATTAATATATTTAAAATATTGATATATATTATAAATTCATGGGTAACACTATAAAATATTACTGTTGAAAATGCGGCTTAGAATACGGCAATATAAAAGTGGCTACAACGATTGTCTTGAACACGGCATACACGTTCAACATTACCTGTCAACATGTTGACATCAACATATTGATGAGGTAATAGAGCATGTTCAATTCCCGGCATTATGTTGACGGCAGCCATCAACATATTGCCGTCGTGTATGGGCAAGATCAGAAATACGGGTTATCTACTAGCTGTCAATATGTTGAGTCAACATGTTGACGGGTAAATGTTGATCGTGTATGGCGTGTTTCATGACGTAAGCAATCTTGAAGGACATCATCACCCTGAAACTGGAATTTGATTAACAATATCAATGTTTATATCCCTAATTTTAGAGATAACTAGAAATCATCGACTCAACTTCAGAAATTAGGCCTGTATTATGTACATTTTTTTTTTTTGTAATCCAGAGATCTTGAGTCGTGACGTAGGCATTACCGATTCTGTATACAAACTTGAACAGAGTCAAGTAATGTCCACGTCATGACTCAGAAAAAGAGCCGGGTCCTGGAGGACAAATAAATTAATTTTAATAACTGAAATTGAGATTATTTCTAGTTTTCTCTAAAATTAGGGAAATGAATATCGTCATTATTCGTTTAAATCTAGTTTCAGGGTTGCGATGTTTATCAAGGAGAACTTGGCTTATTTTTTTAAACTGGGTTTTAATGACGCACTTTACTGATGGCTAGGATCTATTGGCGTCGATGAATGATGAATGAGATGATGAGATGAGAGGTTATTTTATTAGGTAGGTGTTTTGGATGGTGGGATGGAGTCGGTCGTGGCCTGTTGTTAAGGTACCATCCCAGTATCAACCTTAACTACAGAGGGAAACCACGAAAAACCCATGTCAGGATGGTCGACCATGTCAGGAATCAAACTCCGGTCTCCCTCCCGAATGACTGATCAGTGTGTTACCACTCGGCCACGCGTCTCGGTGAGAACTTGACTTCCCAGCCTTGTAAATTGCCCGCATTGTATTTCTAGGGGGGGGGGGGGACCAGGTGAAAATCCTATCTTTGTTAATATTGATTGTACACACTTCAAATTTTGCACATAGATAACTATCACAAAAAAACTTGAAAAAAAATGGACATGATTATTTGGTTTCTACGAATTTTTAAACAATGAAATTTATTTTTAGTGTTTCTCATGAATTTTTTTCCAACTCATTTTTTCACGAAAATGTTGCTGAAGGTATTGTTCAAGGGTTGGATATATAATTATTTTGATATTCCTGTTATATTTAAAGATATAATGTTATTTACGATGTGTTTTTTTTAAATTGAATTTTATATGAAATGTAGGCCTATCTAGTATTCATTTTTTTATTTCCATTGTTGGATGAGATATCAAAAAAGCGATATGTCCAACCCTGGGTAAACTGATAATGAACACTCACAAGAACAATCGAGACAATTCAACAGCTTTTATAGATAGGCCTATAGCACAAAAAACAAATTCTTGTTTTGTGAAAAAAAAGTATTGCAGAAAATGCCCTATCAAGATTGACAATGTAAATTGCTATATTGAAAATAAGCAGACAGCTCGATGCAGTGACACTAAATAATTTATTTCTGGTATGATTATTGATATTTTCAAATATTTTGAAACAAGACTCGAATAAACATACAAACCAATAATTATTTGAAAAAACAAAATGTTTAAGTTAATGAAAATTTCACCTGAGTCACCTTAACGTTTTAGCTTTTTTGGGTACAAGCGTTACGATTATTGAAAAATAAAATCAGTTTGTCCCGATTTTGAAAGTAGAACAATGTGAACACACTAAATAAGCAAGTGGGCTCAACATTTGTGTGGGAAAATACAATTTCATTCATTTGCTTCTGGAATATTAATTTATTAATTTTTTCAAGTTTTCGAGTGAAAGATAGAGAATTTGACAGTTTTCATTTCCTTGGTAAAGACTAGACGGGCAATTTTTCAAAATTATTTTTCAAAATTATTTTTCAAAACTCAGTAGGCCTATTGTATCTGTAAAGGTAGGCCTACAGTATCTGGAATATGCTCACAAAATATCTTTTTTTTTTTTCAAGTAATGCAAGACTCAATTTAGTCACTTCAATATGGTTCCTGTTGGATTTGATTGCAAAACAGTTTTTATAACAGCTATTGAAGAGATTAGGTGTGTGAGAATGACTGATCATTTCAGAACAAAGTGCTAGGAACATTAGGCCTACATGGGATTTATCAAGTCATTCTATGTCAATTAATTGAAGTGAATTAATTAATTTCAATTGAAATGAAATGTGTGACTTTTTATTCTTTTACTCATATCGGGTTTCACGACGTATTACACTGATGACTAAGGTTTATTTGCGTCCGTGAATGATATATGAGATGATGAGAGGAATGGTCATTTTATTGGGTATTTTTTGATGATGAGAAGGAGTCGGTCGTGACCTGTTTTGTAAAGGGCACCATGCATAAATATTTGATTGAAATAGGTACCTAAATAATTATAATATAAGTGCAAAGTCTAGAGTGAGTTACATACAGCATATAAACTGCGAAACCTTCGTTTATATGAAAATACTTTGGGGGGTGTGTGGGGGGAAAGGCCCTCTCATTACGTCCCCCCCCGCAGATACTCGTCAATTTTTCTATATTATTTGGTTTTGGAATATAATTCGATCACGAAACCGCGCTTCGATTCCCGCCGGTCGGTCACTTTTTCCGACTGAGGTTTTTCGGGTTTCCTTCAGTCGTTAATATAATATATATATATATATAATATATATATATATATAATATATATAATATATATAATATATATAATATATATAATATATATAAATATATAAATATAAATATATATATATATATAAATATAAATATGTATATTATATATATATAAATATATATATAAATATAAATATATATAATATATATATATATATATATATATATATATATATATATATATATATATATATATATATATATATATATACATATATATATACATATATATATATATATATATACACATATATTATAATAGCCTCAATTGTTTATATTATTTATTTATAATATAAAACTATATATTATTAATAATTTATAACATTTTTTCCATTATTATTCATATTATTTATATATATTATTTATTATTCATATATATTATTTATTTATATTATTTTTTCATTATTTATTTAATTATAATAGCCTTATAGTATAGCCTTAATTGGGGAACAATGATTTTGTATCAAGTTTCGATGTTATTAAAAAAAAATCCTTACCAAGACGCAAAAAAACGTTTACACAATTCTCAAACGGACTTACCCACGGTTGTTGACGTCTATTCAGTTGAAAATAAAAAAAATCTAAATCTCGAACATCTTACTTATATTATAAAATCAAACTTATTGGATTTATATATTGTATTATTCCAGATCTAGACTTGATATAACGTTTCCAGCTGGCGGTGGATTCGATACTGAGACTTGTAATGGATCACTCTCCTATATAAGTAATTGTATGACTCAATGAAAGGCATAATTTGTATGCTATTCATCTATCATGACTAAGACTATGTCATGACTACAGGGCCGTATTTAGGTTTTGCGCCGCCCTAGGCAAATAATTTTTGGCCGCCCCCCCCCCCCCCCTCTATATTACGTAGCAAATAATCTAGTCAATGCTGTGGTTAAATCACTATAATGTAGGCCTCTAAGGCCCAGTATTACCAAGGCCAGTTAGTAATTATCTGAGAGTTGATGAAAACAAATAGCACAGGTAACCATGGTGATAACAAGTTTGAACTGTCAGATAAAGACTAACTGGACTTGGTAATACCGTGCCTAAAACTGTTGACGTCGCACCTTCCTCGCAGCAAAGTTGTCTATAGTCTCATCGTAATCTACTCTACGACTTTGTGATTGTGACGACTTTCATGTAGGCCCATGATAAGGGAAATTTTGAAAATATAGACATTTTTCAAGTGATTTTTGCGATTCATCAAGTGGTTTTGAAGTCTCATAATTGCATCATCATGGACATTTTCAAAGTCCTACTTTTTCGATTTCTCCCAGTAAAGCCCAGCAGGGAATTTTTTCGAATAGACCTGTCATTTTTCAAGTGATTTTTGATATTCAATGTCAATCAGTCAACCCCTGCGACCTGTGGAGTGCCCACAAACAAAAACAAAAAAAAAAAAAAAAAACAGACAAAGCCCCATAAGAGTAGGATGGAATCTTCGCTTACGCTCATCTAATAATATAATATATATAGTAGAGGTAACATGAAATTATAAATTATTAATAATAATAATAAATAGAACACTCATAAATGATCCATTTAGTAATGCTAATATACAGTATAATGAATCAATATGATAATAGGATTGTGGCAAGTAGCAATAATATGAAGTTTATTGATGTGATATGGTACTATTATTTTATAATTATTACTTATATGAATTTTGCAACTATATTTCGAAAATTTCAAATGTTTCAAATGAAATTCTAAATTTGTATATAAGATTCAAGAAACCCACGTAAGACAAAGTCTTGTGTGCGGACTGTCTTGAAAATATAAAAGTGAGAGTATGGTAAGAGAACTATCTTATTTGTGATGAAACCAAACAAAAAAGAAACAAGTGCCCCCATCTATTTGATCTATAGTCATAGATTTGATGAATAAAAACCGTTTATTATATTATTTTCTTAACAGCAGTTAGTGATCGTATAGTGTGAACGGGGGTATAAGAGTGATGAAAATAGTTTCATTGTGCTTCAGTCGACGGTGACAGAAATGAGGAGATATTTCGAATTTGCTCTTCAAGAGGGCGCAGGCGCTCTACACGGGAAACCTGGAAAAACACCGTTCATAATCTCACGCATGCGGGCCACTACGTGGATAAATACTGAGAATTTATAATAATATCACCGCGATGCAGGGTTACGTACAACATACTGCATCATAATATAAATAGGGTGTACTCACTCCCATACTAATAACATGGACGGTATTTGTGGTTTCTTGCCGTCAGTTCAGAGCTAAAGGTCCCGATTGCTTGTCGCGATTTAGCGGATTCCATCAAGAACTAGATGTATAGATAAGAGTGGCTACGGTACCGGTGGCATTGTTTAGCATTGTTGATCGTGTATAAAGTATGTTGGAATGACTACATCGTGTTACTAGTACATGATGCAATGTACGGTATTTAAAAGTGGTGCAAAAGTGTGATGCGGCCAGTTTGTTTGACACTCGTTATGGCCTGTTCAGACGAGGCACGATCGTGTCTATCCTATGATGTCGAGCAATACAATGCGAGCTTTGGGGCATTCACACACAAGTTTGGCACCACGCATCGCGTTGCTGGAAAGTCTCAGTCAGGTGATAAATGGACCAATAAAAAATTCTGTCTAGGCGGCCATATTCAATCGATTTGCTTTGTTGTGACTATATCGATCACTCGAATCGAAAATACTGTTCTCCTATTGGTCAGTCATGCATAAACCAACACGATAGGATTGAAATATAGAGCTCCTGTCTATCTGAAATTCGACGTGATTCAGGCGCGCAGTGTTGACCTTGACGCGCTCACATGGGGTCTTTCATTGCTCGACAACGAAGGATTGGCACGATCGTGCCTCGTGTGAACGGACCATTACGTCATTTTGACGTCTGAGATTACATAATATGATCGTGTGGACGAATGCGCTGCCGTCTTGGCACTGTGCCAGGCTGTATTACGTTCGATAAGGTTGAGCTGGGCAAGACCGTACTACAAAGCGAATGGTTGATGTTGAATGCAATCAATTCATTCCTCTGGGTCACTCCAAACAGTCAATTGACGTATTATATAAGGGCTGGTTAATAGACCTTTTTCAGAATTCAATGCGCAGGCGCGTCGGCCCGCTTATCCACAGGATTAAAGGCAAAACCATTGATGGCAAAACACCGAGATATATAAGCCAATAACTTGCGATATATAACTTGCATTATCTCTTATTTTACTTTCTCTGACAGTGTGTTATTCTCTCAGTATATATAGTAAACATATAAATGTTGAAACTACCATAATATTATGAGCAAATACGTTCACTGCTAAACGCACAATAATATAAATTATTCGTGCTAAATAGCATTGGCAGCGTAGGACTTTCGACTGCAGGTAATAATATCCCGTTCTAGTTCAAACTTCGCTGCTAGATGGCTCATTCTTTTCGAAAAAGGTCAATTGAATGGTTTACAGTTTTCTCATGTCACAATCGACGAAATTATCCGAAATATCAGTTTTTTGGTGATAACTTTTGAACGGTATAAGGTATCAAATTCTAATACGCGAGAAACACAGGTAATTATAATAGCTTCAAGATGATATAAGTTATAACTATTCAAGTCATGTTGCACAACAGTCTGTCAAGCCTATAGAGCTAAAAAATGTTTTTTTTTTTAGCTGTATACGCTTGACAATTATGCGACATGACTTGAATAGTTATAACTTATATCATCTTGAAGCTATTATAATTATCTGTGTTTCTCGCGTATTAGAATTTTGATATCTCACACCGTTCAAAAGTTATCACCAAAAAACTGATATTTCGCTGAATCGACTCACATGGACTCTTAATATCGCAGAATTATTCGAAGTGACGCTTTAAACTGTAATCAGTAGATAACAGCAGGCTATCTTGTATAACTGCTGGAAACAAACAATGCTGAGCCTGAGAGTGACGAACAGTTCTACAGTTCAACATTGATACATCACGATTGCTGCGACGTTTGACATTGAAATCAACTATTTATAATTTAAATGGCGATGTTAATTGACAGCATCCTATTGGCTGGATCAGACCACGTGGACTCTATTCGATGAATATGCATCCCCCAGGCATTTAGAACCAGTGTTGAATCCAGGCAGTGTCCCCCCAGTGTTGGGGGGCAAAGCAATATATGAAAATATATTGGGGCAAATATATATATATATATATATATATATATAATATATATATATATATATATTTATATATATATATATATATATATATATATATATATATATATATATATATATATATATATATATACATATGAATGAATGAATATTAGGGTTTTAAGGCGCATCGACAGCGAGGTCATTTAGCGCTATATACATATATATGTATATATATAAATATATATATATATATATATATATATATATATATATCGTATATAAATATATATATATATATATATATATATATATATATATATATATATATATATATATATATATATATATATATAAACTATGTATGGCGCAAAGAAGTATAAATAATCGATAATCGGAAAGATGGTTTGTGAAATATGTGTAAGCCCGTTTACAACGGAACAGTTTGCACCACATGTTGCAACGCTCGTGATTGGTCAGCCATGTGGAGATGACGCATGCGCCTGTCAGCCATGCGGAGATGACGCACAGTACGACCGAGTCATGTTCCATTTCTAGCTCGCTGCGTTGCGCACAACGTTACAAGACGGATAAAAGTAAAAGTAACAGCTACGCTCGCGGCGGCGAATCGGTGAAGCTGTGAGATGAGGTCGCGTGGTTACACGTGGGTTGTGTTTACACGTAAATTTGTATAAGGATGGCAACTTTTTCGCCAACAAAATCTTCGTTATGCAAGAGGTTTTGTTGTGTTCCTCAATGCTCAACCAAAGCAAAAACACACAGAGGATGCTCTTTTCATCGTTTCCCCTTGAATAGAGAAATAATATCCATCGAAACGCTTCAAGTGGTCCGTAAAAAAACAGTGGGTGATGTATTGAAAATTGAAAGCTGATGATTAATTTATGCTAAATTACTCTTATACGGGCTTCTCTCTATTCATTTACATTCCGTTTTATTCACCTGTGTATTACTATTTTTATTATGTACCATTAACTTGTCATTATCATTTATGTAATGTACTACCATTGGAGGGAATACAAAAAAATGTGTTTAAATGAAATTAAATATTATGAGTTACTGATTTAGGTAAGTCAAGTCAAAGGCCTACTCTTAACATGGTTCAACTTCAAAGGTCATGACGACTAGGGGCCAAGGCCTGATTGTCAATGAATATAGAATAGGCCTAATGGCAGATGCTAGGCCTAATATAATTGAATAATTATATACCGGGTCGGCCTAAGCCTATAACCCTTTATCTTATAGTTTTGAAAAAAAAGTCCGTTTTTGAAATCCAATGTTGATCTATATTTGGTATCTAGATATTTTATATTTTGGATAGAATGTGGGTCATCTGTCATTGCCAAAGTCTGCATGCACAGACTCATTACATGTATTTCATTCTTATTTCTTATCGTATTCGTAGCCCCACAAGCAATTAACAATCCTTCGTTGAGTAGGTACACACTCTCCTTCTCTCAAATATCGCGAGTCTTGATTGGCTTCAAGATGGCGCATAATTTCATTAATTAATAAAAACTTCTGCTCAAATGCGCGTATCATATCCATTGTGAAGGCTCAGCCAAAGTCAGCCTGACCTCATCTGGACGACCATTTTGGATAATCGAGTCGCGACACTAGCGACTCTATCGGTACTTTTACAGGCGAATAAACTATAGACTGAGCATTGCTCGTAGGGAATGAAGCCAGCATGCGCGCCAGTGCGGGGTCTGCGGGGTGATGGTGACTGGTGAGTCACGTGATTCGGGCTTGGGACAGTGTTGCCAGATGCAGGGATTTATGCCTGAATGCAGGGATTTTCAAGGTTAACAAAGATGAAGGGATTTCACGGCTCATTCAGGGATTTTCCCGATTTTCTATATTTCATACAATTTAATACATTTTTAAAACTAGTCTCACAACTTACAAGTCTCATAAATTACTTGATAATAATCATTTTTGGTACAAATACTAGGTATAATAATAATAATAATAATAATTCATTTATTCCGTGAAACATTTCTGCATACATCAGATATACATGTTTATAGAATAAGTCAATATATAGTTCGTAATGATACTTAAAATAGTTTGTAATATAAATATAAAATACTCTTTGTCAGTACAGTTTAAAAAGTTTTTTTGAATGATTTAAATTCCTGAATACTGTAGAACACATTGTCAATTAGGAATGTTTTTAAAATCTGCTTGAAGCGTACAATATTCTTTTCTTTCTTAATCCAGGAGGGCAGGCAGTTGAACAAGTATGGTCCGTTGTAGTTGGGATTGTTATTCGACATTGATAGATTGGTTGACGGCAGGTGGTAATCGTCGTTGTTTCTAGTGAGGTGGCTATGGATTTGATTGTTTTGAATGAGATTTGAATTTTTTGATTGTACTGTTAGGATCGAATGGAAAATGTATATGCTTGTCACAGTGAGTAGTTGAAGTTCTTTGAATAACGGTCTGCAAGATGTTCTTCTTTGGGCTCCCACCATAATTCGTACAGCTCTCTTCTGTAGAGTGAAAAGTCTAGACACTTTTGGAGATCCCCCCCAAAATATAACTCCATACGAGAGGTGAGAATATATTGTTGCATAGTAGACTATCTTCAGTACGGATGTTGTAGTGACCTTCCTCAGGTTACTCAGGAGGTAGGGGGCAGGTGCTATCTTCTTTGCAACGCTGTTGATGTGCAATGACCAGTCAAGTGTATTGTTTATATATATACCCAGAAACTTCACTTCTAAGCTCTCTACTAGACTGCGATTCCGGAGACGTATTAGCGGACTGGCGTTGATTAATTTCTGGCTTGTGTGAAAGTTTAAGAAAGTGGATTTACTATCGTTTATAATCAATTGCGCTTCTCTGCACCACAGTTCCATATTCCTAGTGGCATGGTTAGAGTAGTCAGTAAGAGTCTGCATGTTGCTAGCTGATATTGAGTGGCTTGTGTCATCCGCATATGTAACCACAGTGCCAGGTCCAAGATTGGCTGGTAGATTGTTCACATAAATGATATATAATATTGGTCCCAGCACCGTACCTTGAGGAACACCGATAACTGTGGTTCGTATATTGGAACGTATACTTCCTTCTTTGCTTGTATTTTGACAGAAGTGAGGTACTTCCACGTATTGCTCGCGGTTAGATAGAAAAGAAGTTATCCAGTTTAAAGCTTTGCCACCAATACCCATTGATGATAATGTACTTCTGAGTATTGCATGATTCATGCTGTCGAAAGCCTTTGTCATGTCATAAAACAGCCCAATCGTAGGCTGCTTTTTGTCTAACGAGTTGTACACATTCTCAAGGAAAATATTTATTGCATGAGTGGTTGATTTTCCTTTCTGATAGCCAAACTGCTGATGTGATAGTAAATCAAACTTTGAGAAGAAATTGAGTAAACGGTTGCTCAGAGCAATCTCAAAAATCTTTGAAAATGAAGATACGATTGCAATTGGCCTGTAATTCTCAGGTATCGAGCGGTCACCTTTCTTGAATATTGGAATTATTTTCGCAGTTTTCATTTGTGATGGGAAGACACCATCTTCAAATGAGGCGTTAATGATATCAGCAAGGGGATAGCTAATGTAACGAGCGCACACTTTCAGCAGTTTACTGGGTACTTCATCTCTTCCGGATGAAAGTTTCTTGCAGTTGGTGTTTATTATATTCAGTACCTCATATTCATCGGTTGGAAAAAGAAATATTTGTTTTTGACATCTACTGATAGGAGCACTCTCTGATACTTTTTGCGAAGTTGGGAGTAGTTTGTGAACTGCATCACAAAAGTAGTCATTCAGGATGTTCGCACACTCCTTTGGATCTGCGAGACTCTCGTTGCCTGATTTGAGAGATAAAGATGTTCTTGCAGTCGGAGGTAGGTTCCTATTATTGTTTATAACTTTCCATGCCGCCTTACTCTTGTTCGTTGCATTACCAATGATCTGGCTGCTGTGTAGTCGCTTTGCATCTCTAACTGCTTTAGCATGCTTCTTCTTCTCATCATTGTAGCCGACGTCATCGCCCACAACGGCCGAGTTTATTCTGTCTGCGTGACGCTCCCTTAACGCAGTTGCTGATTTTATTATGTCATTTGTAATCCAATTTTTAGCCTGTTTCTTATTAGTTCTGACTTGCTGCTTGGGGAAAGCGCAGTTGAAAGCGTGCATGAATAAGGTTAAAAATGAGTTGAATTTTTCCTCTGCAGATTTGTTCACGTGAACATTATTCCAGGAGGTACAGTGTAATAACTGCTTGAAATATTCTATGTTGCATTCTGAGAATATTCTCTTCTGAACCGATGTAGATATTTTCCGACTGTCTTCAGCATTAATAGGTATTGATAATTGTAGAAGTTGGCCATTGTGATCTGATATGTTCATTGGAATAGATCTTGATTGTCGATATTCTGGACTGATATTAGTCAGGATGTTGTCAATTACAGTTGCCGAGGACTTGGTTATCCTAGTTGGAGTATGTATGGTGCACGTGAGATTAAACGAGCCCATCAGGTCCAGTAGTTCTTGGAATATCACATTACTGTCGTCTGGGGACATATTAATATTAAAGTCTCCGCAAATTATAATTTTTGCTTCACTCCCAAATTTCCTTGTTATTACGTTTAGCGCCTTTTCAAGTTTTTGAAAGAATTTGTTCATCCTGCCATTCGGTGATCTGTATAGTGAGACCAAAATTACTGTTGACAACCCACTCGATGACCATTTTAATGCTGAGCATTCAAAGTCCTTTTCTAGGCTCAAATCTGTTACTTGTTTAAACTCAGAACAGTTTCTAATTAGATCCGATTTGATCATGATAGCTACTCCACCTCCTTTCGATATAGATCTGCAGTAAGAAGACATTAATGTATAGTTTAAGATCTTAGTTATTTGTACTTCTTCTTTACACAGCCAGTGCTCTGATATACAAATTATGTCTGGTGAGAGTTGATGCATTTCAAGTTCAAACTCTCCAATCTTATTCCGTAAACTGCGTACGTTTATTTGAAGAACTGAATAGCCCGTAGATTGTTTACAGAATCTGTCATTCGAACTTGTTACTGAATCTATAGTTTCTAAATCTTGCCTTTTCCCTGTCGCCTGTGATTTCAAGTCTCTTCTATCATCTTCCTTCGCATGAGAAAAAATCTCCTCACGGCCGCACCTATCGGCCAGAAGTCCGGATTCATTAGTTCACTCAGTATGGTGCTATCCGCTCCTATTTTAAAAGAACCATAAGTCTGGCTGTAATCCCCTTGAGAGATTAGCTTTTCTACTGAAAATTCTTTATTTGGCAATCTTTTCTTTAAATATGCTTCAACTTTCTCCGTGTTCACTTCTTTAGCAATCCTGCCTAGATGGATCCATATCTTACTGCTTGGTACCTTCAGATCATCATCTCCCACAACGGATGTTTGTTTTCCAGTACCAAAAATAACCCCCGTCTTGCGTTCATGTCTGTGTCTACTTGTCTTCTTTTTCACGAGAATATAATTATCTTGAGAATCTTTTTCCGATTGAATGTCATTTGCCATTCCCGCATTTGTCTGGGTTCGTACTTTGTTCGCCCCTAACTCGGTCGACAACTGTACTTTGTTCACCGGTTGCTCGGTCGATAACTGTAGCTTTGGTGGGTTTTGTGTGGTATCTTGCCCGAGAGCTTTGCTCGCGCTGTTCATTTGGCGGGAAGTATCAGCTGGCCTATGAGGTTGAGAATCAAGATTGGATCTAGTTTCAGCAGGTTTAGCTTCTGCCTCTAAAACAGGTACTACACTTACCGACGTGAAAGCGTCTGGCGCTACCTCGAGGCAGATGTTGGAACTGTTTGTTCTAGTACCTTGAGTAGTACTACTGTCAGTTTTGACGTTTAAAATAGGCCGAGACGATTTATCATTGGATTTCACCTCATAGGCTATTTTCTCCCTCAGGAGTAAGTTGATTACTTCTTGGTCACTCACCCTCTTTTGTCTTTCTATCAGCAGTATGTCTTTTTCCTTAATGATTACCTGCAGAAGTTGAATTTCTCTACGCAGTTGCTCGCAGTTCCCCGTACACGCCCCTTTCTGTGGACGTCGATTTGGCGTGCCAACAATTACATAAAGTTCCTTGTCTATGGCCGTCTTCAGCTTCTCGATTATATCTTCTTTCTTGCCTGCCTTATCCAAACCTAATTTCACACACTCTCTTTGTAGTTCAACTAGTTTCAAATCACCTAATTTGTTCAATAGCTCCATGAGCTCCGTACGATAAACCTCACTGTCCGCCATCTTTGGATCTTGGATGATCTCATATGAAATCTATATGAATCTATATGATCTATATGAATGATCTCAAAATTATAAAAAGATTCATTTACTTCGCATCATTATTCGAGCACTATGGAAAAATATGAACCTCAAATTCACATTGAGTAAGTTTGCAGCAATAATTAGCTTGCAAGCAGATTTGCAGGGATTCATGAGAAAGAAAAGAGATTTTCTGATCTTGGTGGAGGGATTTTCAAGTCAGCTATGGCAACACTGGGGCTTGCAAGCCGGACGGAGAATTTCTTCTGACATGTAATCATTAGGGCGTCGCTTCTGAGTCAGACCAAATACGTGACTTGATTGATTGATTAATTGATTCCTATGACTTATATAGCAATTCTACTGAGAAATGAATACTATAGTAATCAGCCTATCTTTCTGCGTCTTTTTATGTGACAAACAGAATTGGTTGATGTAATGATGATGCGTGTTGTGTTGAAAGATGTGACATAAAGATGTTTTCGATTTTTTTCGATTTTTTCTCCATTTTTTTATTTTACTCCATTTTTTTCATCTCAAGTGATATTTTGGTATTTTTCAATTATCTTTACTTTTTTGATCTCGAATGATTAATTAATTTCGAGTGATTTTGATCTCGAGTGATTTTTTTTTTATTGGAATGATTTCATATTTTTCTCGTTTTTCCTCCATTTTTTTATTCATCTTGATTTTTCCATTTCAAATGATTTTTCATTGAATAAACGAGGGATTTTTTTTCATTTCGTGTGATTTCTTTCGATCTCGAGTGATTTGTTTTTTCATTTTTTTTTCGTTTTCCTTTTTTTTTGATTTTTTTCAATTTTTTCAGCTCGAATTTGTTTCATCCCGAGTGTTCATTTTTGTGATTCAATTCTTCTGGAGTGATTTCTCTGAGCTCCAGTGATTTGTTCTAAGAGATTGTTTCTCAATCTCGTGTGATTTTATTCGATCTCAAGTGATTTACATGATCTCGAAAAAAATTCTTTCCTCAATTTTTATATGTCGAGTGATTTTTTTCTCCCGATATTTTCGAACTCAAGTGTTTTTTCTTTTCTTTTTTTTTATCTCGGATGTTTTTTTTTTCGATTTCTTGTGATTTGTTTTTCGATTTTCTGATCTCGAGTGATTTCTTTCGATCTCGAGTGTTTTTGTATCATTTTGATTTTTTTTTTCATTCACTAGATTATTTTTTCATTTCAAGTATTTTTTTCGTTGTGATGAAATGCATCAAGTTTCGTAACTCAGATCGCTATATATAACTCCCCTAGTGCAGAGCTTACTGCCTTGCCCCGACTCGTGCGATTTCTTGCCTAATGTCAGTGCCCCCACCTTCCTCCCCCCCCCCCCCCCCCCCGCAGCATTCACTTCAAAAACAATTCATAAAAAAATACATATTTCAAATCAATGTGTACTAAGCTTTGTTGTTGATACTATATTCTTGAGTTGACATCTTGCAATACGAATATATAAAATATTAAATCCTTTTTTTAAAATAAATATATGGCTTTTTTTTTTTTTTGAGTCTCTTTATTGGATAACATGAGCTTTCACAAACTGAACATGAGCTTCATTTTTGTATTGTTATCAATTTTTTACAGAAATAATAAATACACTAAACAGTACAAAAATCTACCAAGTCTCCCAGGAAGACTTGATTGTGAGAGAAAAAATAATAATATAGTCTGTATATTTTTAATTTTTGATTTTATATATCGATTTATATGCAAGTAGGCCTATAGGCGATTAAGAAAATGTAAATATAATTGATAAATTGAGTGACAATTGACGTCCAGTGATTGACCCGCCCACAAACGTCACAGAACAAAACATCCAATCAAATGGACTGTTTGTTATGTGGGAGAATTGACATTGCCTATCAGAGTATCTCTAAATGCCCACATGAAGTATAGATCTAGGTGGCCTGCCGATAAGCCACGCCTATCACTAGTGGTCAATTGACTATGAATGAAAAAAAGAAGAAAAATGATTCATACAATAGACTGTAGAATAAATATAGAAGAATTGAATTCAATAGAATAATGTTTGTTTTTAGTGTAAGTGTGTTGATTGAGATTTGGCGCCCTAGGCTCGGGCCTCTTGGGTCTGTACCTTGATATGACCCTGAATATAACTGATTTTTAATTAGATGAGCGTAGCGAAGATTGGAGCTTTGTCTGTGTTTTTTTTTTTTTGTAAGACTGATCAACATGAAACTTTTATTTTGTACGGACCAACTTTTACAACTTAGAAATGTATAGTTTTGGAATGAATTGGTCAGATAGATTTTTAGAAATATCATGTCAAAGTTTTTAAAAACCCCATAAGATTAGGCTGGGTAAGAAAATTCGAAAAAATGAAACCTCTCCGAAAATAATAAAATTTTCTCTGAGTGTTCAAACATGAATGATACACATAACCACCATTTTGTAAGCAATTCGAATCAGCCGTTCCGAAGAAAAAAAATTCAAATAACTGTTTTCATTCATCAAATATGGAAATGAGCCAAGATTCACTGCTTCCTAGATTCGATATTTGCTCAAGAATAAACTATTCTTTATATTCGTCAAGGTGTATAGAATACCAGAGAAGATAGAGTAGCAATTAAATGAAGGACCAAGTGTTTATAATACCAGAGTCGATAAAGTAGCAAATGTAGGACTGTTATTATACCTTATTCAGATATCTCGCTCATCTTACAACGCATATTTCGCGTTTGCCTAGTTAATTTTTACTCACGTTTTCTGTGTCCCTGACTTCGCGTTGCTTACCCTAGGTGCTGAAGAGCGAATACTGGAATAGACATATGTACTATACCGTCTTCCGAGAGTGAGAGTGGGCTAGGCATGTAATAATGACGCACGAACTACTATTTCGGGCAATTATTTAGAGCGCAGAGGAGCTGTGGTTAGGATTATTTGGATCAGGTTTTGATCGTTTCCTCGAGTAGCCACATCCTCTTTCTTAGTAAACACGCCAAGCCCACGTTCACTCTTGGTGGGAGGGCGAGGGATGGGAAGTAAAGTAAACGCAAGATTCTTGAAGAGCTATTACCTCGAACGCATCAGTAGCTTCAAGAATCATTTATAAAGTAGTCTCTTAAGATAGGCAACGCCGTATGACAGAGTCTATTAGATGGTCTATTCTCGAAATGAATGAGCCATCTAGCGGCGATCGTTTGAACTAGAACGGGATGTTATTACCCGAGTTCGAAAGTCCTATGCTGCCAATGCTATTCAGCACGTTTGATTTATATTATCTTGCGTTACAGTGAACGTATAAAGTTATAATATGATAGTAGTTTCAACATTCCTATGTTTACTATATACTGAGAGGTTTACACACTGTCAGAGTGAGTAAGATGAGAGATAATTCAAGTTTTATATCTTAATGTTTTGCCTTTAACTCTGTGTATAAGAGGGCTGACTTTTTGAACAGTACTAAAATTCCCAGAATGCAATAACAGCGATCTCGGCTGCTAGGAGGCGTGACGCGCCTGCGCATTGAATCATGAAAATGGTCTATTGCTCATCAACAATGAAAAAGTTGGCTTGACCACAGCGCTCCTACACATTCACTTGTAACAGTGCTCTAGCAAATGGTATTTTGTTTGTGATCACAGCGCTCCTAGCAGGATTACCAGGCGTAACACTACCAGAGTCTGTAGACTGTTTAACCAGAGAGCTGCCACTCTATCCCGTATGATACTTCTTTACTAGATGCAAGAACGAAGGAGCTAGTACGCATGTGTAAGGTCTCGACCCGTCGCATCTGGTCACGCCGGATGCACAAAACGGTAAATATTTAAACTAGGCAAACGCAACATATGCGTTGTAAGGTGAGCGAGATATATGAATAAGGTATCTCATCGTTGAAGTAGTTTCATCTGTGCCACTTAATCGACTTCGGTATAATTGAAAACTCTACACACCTTGAATCCTATGAAAAATTCGGTGAATATCAAATCCAGAAAGCAGTGAAACACAGCAATGCTTCTGCAATAATTTTCCATCTATTTGTCGAATAAAAACCATTTATTAAATTATTTTCTTCAGAACGGCTGGTCCAAATTGCTTACAAAATTATCATTATGTGTATTATTATTGTGTTCACATTCAGGAAAAATTTCAATTTTTTTGGAGAACTTTTATTTTTCAAATTTTCATGCCCAACCTAATCTTATGGGATATTTAGAAATTTTGAGATGATATTTCTCAAAATTGGTCAAACCGATTCATCCCCAAAACTACACAGTTCTAAGTTGAATGAGTTTGCGTTTACACAAAAAGTTTCATGTCGATCAGTCAAACCCTGCGACCTGTGGAGTGCTTACAAAAAAAAAAAAAAACACGGACAAAGCCCTATAAGAGTGGGATGGAGACTTCGCTACGCTCATCTAAACATTGCAATTTCGCAACGCTGTAATTAAAAGCAATGCAGATGTGGTGTGGTTTCTGGCTTATCGGGACGTTAGACATGACGGCGCCGATCGACCGTCTACACTATACATTGGTACTAACGGGCAGGAGTGTCGGTCGAGTTATGATTTGAATGGTAGTGTTCTCTCTTCGACAAGGATAATACAGTAGAACCTCTTTTAAACGTTTTTCAGGGGAGAAAAACTTATTAATGAAACTAATCAACATGTGGACCATTTGGGTTGGATCAAAAAATAAAACTTATAAATGCAATAAATAAATAAATATAATAAATATATATATATATATATATATATATATATATATATATATATATATATATATATATATATATATATATCGAGTTTAACGACGCACTATAATGACGAAATGAGATCTTTTGGCGTCGGATGAATGATTAATGAGATGGTGGGATGATGAGATGAAGGTTTCTTATGTAATGGGAAGAATAGTGGGAAGAAAGCGGTCGTGGCCTATATTGTGGGAACCATCCCAGCATTAACTATATAGACTAGAGGGAAACCACAAAAAAAACTGTAAAGATGGACGGTGACGGGGATCGAACTAGGTCCGATATGCTCCTCACCTCCCGAATCACATGAAGCGAGTTTCTGCGCTGCATTTGCCAGTTCTCATATTTATATCTATTCATATCACTTTTTAAATTTACTATAGCTGTAAGCCTGTATTGCATCTATGCCAATAGGCTACTATAGACCTAGATATTGAAGCTTGATAAAAAAAAAGTTTGTAGAGCTGATTATTTTTTTCACTCCACCAACAGCTAAATTACACGGGGGTAGGGATGAGCAGGTGATAATGAAACTAAACTATAAAGTGATGATAAGTAAAAGGACGTTGACAAAAACCCATGCTTTATGCGGGATTTGAACCCACGTCCAACGGTAGCGTCAGTCTCTAAGCGGTGCCTCAGCTGACCGAGGAGTTTGTGTTGCTCTTCAATAAACAATGGCTACTCTTGACAACCTGCTCCTTTCAGAACCAAGGCCGAACTGAAGGTAGCGTGGCAACTCAGTGACCGGCGAGAACTGGAGTCCAAGTATTGAACCATCACGAGCAACTCCGTTTTCGTTTTCGATGACGTTTTCGTCTTGAAAACGTAGTTTATCTACATTTGGTAGTATTGAGCGCCAAACGAACCTAAACACCGTTTTCAAATCACCGTTGTTCCCCACGAACAAATATCTCGTGGTTTCATCGAAAACAACGTTTTCATCTGTCAGAATTCTAAAAATGGCGTACGGTATAAAGAATCTGGAAATTATTGAGAGATGGAAGAGAGATTTTTGGAGATGGGAGATCGGTTTCATGTGAGAATTGATCCATTCAAAATGTATGAAATTATTTCGCCTTCATAAGCTATTGGCGAGAGAATTGATAGAAGAATTGTCTAAATTCAATCCTCCCCGTAGCTCGGCTATTGACATAAGCGCCTACATTTTTTTTCTGGTAGGCAAATTAAGCCTCAACATTATACGATTTCATTCATTATACGATTTTTATACGTTGGGTTTGGCCATTGATTTTGTAAGGTCTGATCTATAAATTCTATTTCTTGGCCTAGGCATTGATGCATTCACCATTTGATTGACGCATTGGCCTAGATGTTTTGGTTTGATTCTAGGCCCTAGTCAATAATACATCACTCAAATGGGCCTACTCAATTGAAGAATAAATAGGCTCTAGGCCTACTTGGGTTGGAGTATCTGCCAAACGTTCCTTACACAATAAGTCTATCCTGATTTGACTGATGTTACCGCAATAAGTTTCAACTTATAATAATTAGCAGTCATTTTACGAGTGAACGCAACGTTTTGTGAAAAGAGGTTATGTTGTTGTCTATTTATTCAGTTCCTCTTCCTTCATACTTCGATCTCAGCGCTGCGCGGCGTAATCTTGGCTCGTGATTGGTTGGTGGTTTGAATTTCCACTGTCATCTAGAGTAACTCAGATAACTTCGAGAGAACTACCTCATAGGACTAACCGCAAAACCGATTTGAAAACGCTGCGGAAGCTCATTTTTCAATACTAGCGTTTTGCACACAAGCGCTACCCACTCCGTTTTGAGATCGCGTTTTCAGCTCACCACACCGCTGAAAACGTAAATCTCAATACTTGGACTCCAGGATGGAAGCCACCACTCCCAACAAAACCTGCGCAGATACGTTATAGACGAATCTAGTAGGCTGTAGCACTGTTTAGAAGGCCACGATTTTCACCGTATATTTATAATTCACTTGCCATCGATATATATATGTTGTTCCTCTGAACTAATTTAATTATAGAATTATTTCTTACATGTATTCACTGCTGTGCCGGTTTCCTGTATAAAGTACGATACGTAACTGTTTTGACGTCAAAGATGTCGACTACTCATAGGCCTACTTGTTTAGTTGTTTATGTGCATTCGCAAAGGTTCAAGTTCAACGAGCGATGCCGGCTGAGTACCAACCAGGGTTGCCAGATTGGGCGATTTCTCGGAATTTGGGCGACTTGATATTACTTTTAGCGACCATAGAAATTCAAAAGTCTTCTGTTATAATTTGGGCGACTTGTAAAAAAACAAATAAACTCTTCGAAATACCTGTAGAATTGTATTAAAAAAGAGAGAATTACAAAAATTTCCCCTGCGGGACTTGATTCCCTCTCCCTTTCATTCACCTGAGAGATGAATGACAGATGTGGGAACAGCTAATAAAATCTATGTTGTAGTCATAGGTTGTATGAGTCCCAAAACATACCTGATCTCAAAAGTGAATTCAAAAAAATCCCTGCGGGGCAGTCCGGCCTCCCGGCCCCCTCCCGGCGATCGTTCGCTGTTATTTAATACAAATGCAGGCTTCGCAGTCTATGTGCCTTGCTCTCGACTCCGCACTCATATTATTAATTTAAATGTAGGGCCTACATCTTCATCACAGGTTTATGCATGGTGCCCATACAAAATTCCTTTCCCCTGACGCAATATATTTAATACGCCACTGTGTGGTGGAGGGACATCCATCTCTATATAAGTACCGGTACAAGTTAACCGAATCTTTTTGCATAACACATTCCATATTGAAAATGGGGGGTAAAATGGAATTTCGGCGACTTTGGGCGACTTCGAGAACTAAGTTGGCGACCTGTGAGTAAAGTAATCTGGCAACCCTGGTACCAACACTTGAAAAGTCGAGTTTCATTTCAGCTAGAATGACGTGATAGCGCTAACCACGATTTAGCTACTTTGAGACATCCGTATCAAGACCTGGGCCCGGGCCTCGGGCGGCACATTTTTTATTGGCGTCAGCCTCTTAGACATTTTTCAAAAGATCGTACATTTTCATATAAAATTCATATATATATATATATATATATATATATATATATATATATATATATATATATATATATATATATATATATATATGTATACATATATACATATATATATATATATATATATATATATATATATATATATACATATATATATATATATATATATATATATATATATATATATATATATATATATATATTTATTTATTTATTTATAGATGATGATTGAATTTCTTGGATGCGATCCAAAAGTTTTTCGGTTCAGGTTATGATCGTTTCCTCGAATAGGCCATCTTCTTTCCAAGTAAACACGACAAGCCAAGTTCACTGTTGGTCCTGTGACATTAATTTTGTCAAGTAATAAATGACAAACAATATATACTGGTGGACTACCAAACATTGTTATTGGTAAATTCTTATTGTTGGACGGGGGCCTGAATTTACTAATCAGCATGTTTGGTAGTCCACCATTTGTTACTTGACAGACACAGGTCAACAACTGGTTTTAAAATACGACCTTGAAGTAGAGCGCATGCGTGGATGGTGATGGGGTGGATGGGGGAGCCGTCCTTATCAGAAACACGTGTGGGCTAACAAAGTGCAACGTTGAACATGCAACGTTGACCCAGTGTTACCAGATTACATAAAGGGAAATCACAAAAATTCCCACAGTTTGATCAAATTTCCGACACATTTCAAAAAATCCAAATTGCCTATCAAATCTACATTTGATGTTATTTTTCTACATTTTCACGTTTGTTAGGAGAGGCATGCAAGAATTTCATTAGCTGAATTGAATTATTTTTTCAAACAGTTGACCGATAATATTATACCTGATCTCAGTCGTTACAATTAAAATGGATGTCAATAAACCATGAAGAATAGATTTCGTCTAGAAAAAAATAGGCTTGTCGGAATCAATTCAGCAAGATATCATGCAGTTTCTTGGTGATAAAGATTTGAACGGTATGAGATCATTGGCGGAGGGTCAGGGGGGGGGGGGGGTCAGAATGTGATAGGCCCAACTATAACCTCCGACCTCTCAATGCAATTGATTATTCAAATTGATGTAATTTAATTGAAGTATATTATTCAGTGGGCCTACTCTCAATTAAATTAATAAAATGAAATAAATTCATTACGGTATATGAATAGACCTATATAGGCTATATGTATGATAAAATTAAACGAGTTTTTCCCCAACACATATTTTTACCTGTTGCAAGTGTGTCTATAATAATAATGTGTAGTTTATTATTTCTTCCACTTTGGTCCAAAGTGTTTTTAAAAAAAATTGAACATCTGATACATGCAATTATCAATCGATTGCGCTCCCCCATCCGATTATTATTATTATTATTATTATTATTATTATTATTATTAATAATAATGGGCTTTGTGGACAAGTGAACCTTATGTTTTATGTAAATGAGTGATGATAATAATAAACAACCTATAACCACTAGAAAAAAAAATATATATATATTATTATTATTTTTATTTTTTTAATAACATCGAAAATTGATACAAAATCATTGTTTCCTAATTAAGGTAAAGGTTGAAAAATAGGATCGTTTGAACAGGGCACCACAAGGGCGATCTTACAACCCAAAAATTCTTAAATAATTATTCTGAAATCTATTTAAAATCACGCCAATATAGCCAACTACCCCACACCCCGCACCCTTTTCTATAACTCGATAGCTTGATGATCAATCTTGACTCCCCCCCCCCCACTACAATAATGTTAGTGCTCCGCCACCTTCGGAGGAGATATCAAAATTCTAATACACGGGAGAAACACAAATATTTTAATATCTTCAAAGTGGTGGGAAATTAAATTTTTAAACCTTGTTCTAACATTTTCCTTCATATACATCTAATAAATACGTGTATTTTCATGTGTATTCGTGTAAAAATTAGGCAATATAAGTTGAATAGTTTTGTATGATAACATTTAAAAGGTGTTACAAACATCTGTGTTATCTCATGTTATCTCATGCCTTATCACCAAACAACTGATAACTCGTTAAATCAACTCCCATCCGTCAAACAATATATCCAATTGTACATGAATGTTGTTTCCTGGTACACGATTGAGAAAGAAAGAGAGAGATAATCGATAAGGTGAACTGATAAGGGTAATGAATTCAGACCGAGACGCGTGGCCGAGTGGTAACACACTGAACCGTCATTCGGGAGATCGGGGTCCGATGCCAGCCATGGTCGACCATCCTGACAGGGATTTTTCGTGGTTTCCCTCCGTCGTTCAGGTTGATATTGGGATGGTTTGGGTTTGGGTGGCCACGACTGACTCCTTCCCACCATCCAAAACAGCTAATAAAAAATAACCTTTCATCCCATCATCTTATTCATCATCCACCGACGCCAATAGATCGTAGTCATCAGTATAGTGCGTCGTTAAAACCCAATATATTTTTAAAAAATGAATACAGAGATGCCTCTTTTTTTTAAGTTGAAATTTCCTCAATTGATTCCCAATATTAATACATGACACGTTCACAAAATGTCCTCAAATCGTGATACAGGCTTGTCTGTGGTTTCAAATAAATAAAATATAATGTTGGATATAAAATAAATGAATAATGGTGAAAAATTAACAATTTATTTGACAATGAAGTGCGAAATATTGAATGACGCATTTGAAGAAATAACTTTTTTTATATTGGATTTTAACGACGCACTAAACTGATGACTACGATCTATTGGCGTCGGTGGATGATGAATGAGATGATGGGATGACGAGATGAAAGGTTATTTTATTATGTGTTTTGGATGGTGGGAAGGAGTCGGTCGTGGCCTGATGTTAAGGAACCATCCCAGTATTGACCTGAACGACAGAGGGAAACCACGAAAAATCTCTGTCAGGATGGTCGACCATGGCGGGAATCGAACCCGGTCTCCTGAATGATGGCTCAGTGTGTTACCACTCGGCCACGCGGGTCTCGGTAAGATATAACTTATCTGAGTTGAAAGAATGAGAATGAGGTTGGAGAGAATGGAATTAGATAGTGCTTCGAGAATGATGACAAGAAATTGAATGTTCACATTTCTTGGAAGGCGATAGACGTCAAGTTATATTCATATTCTTGCAGTAATTTTCTTTGAATCACATCTTGAACAACTTGAACCCGTAGTAAACTCAATGTGACTGAAGCAGCTGCTACAATAAAAGCTATATCCTACCGTTAGTGTCAACATGTTCTAATTTAATTTTCAAAAAAAAAAAACGACTACAAAAAGCCGACTTTTTTAAAAAGTCGATACGTGTTTCATGTAAACAATTATTCAGAGAGTTTGGTATTTCAACTACTCCAGTTTAATATATTTAATTATTCATGAAACAATATATCTCATTAACATTAGGAAAAATATATCTAATTCTCATCTAAATTCGGACATACATAACCACATTTCACATGACAAGATCTAGAGTCAATATCCGTAACACATTCCATAGAACAACGTTATATCGTCGAGATTGTACCTAATTTTTATAACATGCTTCCTCACTATATTTTATGTTTTGTCTCATTAACTCTTTTCAAAATTGAATTGAAGTTTTAATCTACAGCGGTTTTTATTGTGAAAGTTGATCTGAAATCACTTGAATGAAATCTTCCTGAAGTCCCTTAAAATCTTCTTGAAATCCTGTGAAATCTTCCTGAAATCCTTTGAAATCTGAAATCAGCTGGGTGTACACCAAATTTACCAACTCTTTGCGAATTACACTACGTTTTTAGTTTTTTATATATACATTGCACTAGCATTTAATGTTGGGATAATCGAAATTATATATTTGATCACCTTATTTGTTTATTTATTTATTTATTGAGAAGGTTTAACAACTCACTGTATACTGATGACCAAGATCTATTGGCGTCGGTGAATGATATAAGAGATGATCGATGGGATGATGAGATGAAAGGTAATTTTTTAGGTGTTTTTGGATAGTATGAAGGAGTCGGTCGTAGCCTGTTGTTAAGGAACCACCCCAGTATTGATCTTATGACAGATGTCAGACAGTCAATCACTCATCTCAGTAAGCCTACTCTAAATATAACATTTTTCATTATAGACACAAAAATTGACAGAATGAGAGGTTAACAATTCCTGATATCTGGTCATTGATATCTGGCTACCTGAAATCCCTTGAAATCTCTAATCAGAACCCTTATTCTCGAGATTATGAGATTAGATTATTTAGGTGTAATTCTGGTAATCTCACTGAGAATGCTATGAAAATACCATAGCATAATGATCTCATCTCATTATCTCATCTCATAATCTCGAGAATAAGAGGCTGGGGGACATTCATTGATGAGCGTAGCAAAGTCTCCATCCCACTCTTATAGGGCTTTGTCTGTGTGTTTTTTTTTTTTTTTTTTTTGTAAGCACTCCACAGGTCGCAAGGGTTGACTGATGAACATGAAACTTTTTTTGTAAACGCAAACTCATCCAACTTAGAACTGTATAGTTTTTGGAATGAATCGGTCAGACCGATTCTGAGAAAAATCATCTCAAAGTTTTTAAAAACCCCATAAGATTTGGCTGGGCGGAAAATGTTGAAAAATAAAATCTCTCCAAATGAGATGAAATTTTCTCTAAATGTGTATACATAGATTTTACACATTTTCACGATTTAGTATGCAATTCCAATCAGCCGTTTTGAAGAAAAAAAATAAAATAACTGATAATATTCATCAAATATATCATGAAAATTGTGACAGAATTAAGTTGTCGAGATTCACTGCTTTCTAGATTCAAGAGTTGACCAACAATGAAGTATTTTTCATATACATCAAGGTGTGTAGAATACCAGAGTCAATAAAGAAAAGGAGATTAGAACTACTTTAATGACTTTTATAGCTTATTCAGATATCAAGGTGTGTAGAATACCAGAGTCGATAAAGTAACAAGGGTAGAACTACTTCAAGGACTTTTATACCTTATTCAGATATCTCGCTCATCTTACAACGCATATTTCGCGTTTGACTAGTGTAAGTCTAGCAAAGATGCTAGCGGTCGCAACTTGCGATCATCAGAAACCACCCCGCAAAGTTGATAGCAAATTGCCGCCATGACAGTTGTCAAACAGGTTTCATGCCTTGCTAGAGCTTGCTGGACGTACATGAATGCCCCTCTCAGGTGTACACAGAGGGGTAAACAACTGGTAAATTTGGTAAACAACTGATTTCAGATTTCAGGGAGATTTCACGGCATTTAAAGATTTCAAATGATTTCAAGAAGATTTCATGAGAAGTGCACACCAAATTTACTAGTTGTTTACCCCTCGCACAGAAAGGCAAATATACGTATATGTTCACTTAATTTTTTGCGCAGAATTTCTTCAGTCTATATGCAATGGAGTATTTTTTTTTGTGGAAGATATCTCGTGCAAATCTGGAAAAAACAGTTCACTACACGATCAATAAAATGTCGAGTACAATATCACAATAATATGATTTGCACTTTATTCAACACGCGCGAAAGTAAAAGATCCAACAGTTCACTCTCGTGTCTGCCAGCTCTGGAGTGAGTCTGCATCAGGAATAAGCTTGAGCTTGTTGTTTGTTTCATCTTTTACGCCTTTATTGCTCGTACACAAATAGATTCGACAGGAGTCGTGTTTGAATTCGGTGATGGGAAGAGCCGTTTCAATAGGTCTGCTTGTTTCTGTTGCACTATACCTGCACTGGTTCTTCACAGGGGCGTCGTTAGGGAGTCTCAGGGTGGGCGCCCCCCCCACCCCCACCCCCCAATAACTTATCCTCCTTGAAAAATATATAATGTTGACCTACGAATAAGCACACAATAAAATATGATGAGTTGATGACTTATTAATATGGATTGTATCAGTATACACTCAACTACTTTACACTCCCTTTTTTTCTTTTCGATAATGATTCAATTATTAGATTCCGAAACTGCTCGTGAATCGCAAAAATCACTTGAAAAATGACCAGATTTCGAAAAAATCACTGCTGGGAATTCTGGTGGGAGATATCGCGAAAATAGCTTCGAAAATGTCCATAATAATTATATACTAATGAAAATAACTTTGGTAATGTCCATGGTGATTTAATCATTGGACTCCAAAACCGCTTGTAAATATCAAAAATCACTTGAAAAATGACATGGGTCTATTTCAAAAAATTCCCTGCGGGACTTTTCTCGGAGGAATCGCAAAAGTATAGCTTTGAAAATGTCCATGATGACTCCAAAACCATACACTCGTGAATCGCAAAACTCTCTTGAAAAATGTCCATGTTTTCAAAATTTCCCTGCGGGGCTCTGCTGGGGGGCTTCCACCTCCCAGACCACCTTTTCGCGCGTAGCAGGTTTGCGGTCATTTTATTCATGTAACCTGTGCGCCCCCCCAATACACAAATCCTAACGACGTCCCTGGACTTCTTCAGTTCTTGCACTATCGTGTTTGTTTGTCCCAGTTCACTTGCACTAGTTCAAGTAGTTCTATACCAGCTACGGAGCTGGTGTGCTTAGTTCAGTTCAAGATGGCAGGCGCTAAAATCAAATTGTAGGTGGACACTATGTTGGCTTACAAGTTGTTGACGCTTAAATTTGTTACAATAAGAATGAAAAATTATATATTTTAATGAGGATTGTAATTATTCACGATCAAGTTCACATACAGAATTATGTCTCCGTGATTTTACCCAAATAACTTTTTCCATTTTTCAAAATATGCGTTTGGGAACCGTTGAAATCGGCACTATCGTGTTTGTTTGTACCTCAACATTTAGGGATCATTTCCTGCACGAAACCCGTAATACGACGCATTTCCTTCCTGCACCAGCAGAACTTTAGTGCAGGTTGGTGCAACATAAACAAACAGCCCTAATGTTTCAGGGGGGGGGGGGGGAAGAGGGGAGAACGAGGGGGGTGGGTCGGGCATTTGTGATCACGATCTGGTTTAACACTGTGGTTTTAAAAAACCTAAAAAAAAAAAGCTAAGCCATCATAACTATAAATTGTGCATTCGAAACATATTTCAAATTTTCCTACATAAACCGAATTAATTTCGTTACATTGGGAATAAATTCTTATGTGTCCCTTTTATCATATTTGAATTGGAAGAAATGATATAGAGATATAAGTATAGGTAAAAGGTAAAGATTGTGACCAACTTTGAGGGGGGAGGGGGGGGCTATCCAAATGTGAGAAAATTTGACTTGGTGAGGACAGGGGGGGGGGGGGGGAGATTGGCTATAAAGTAAGACATCTTCCAAGTACAACATCTTGACTGATTTTACAAGTGCAGTATTTGAACACGATAATAATGATTGGATGAGCGAAGCGAAGACTCAATTTGATAATAGGCCCTACTTGAAAAATGGATTTTTTTAGTGCTCCACGGGTCAAACGAAAGGTCTGTTCGATTTGTCTGCACCAAATCGGAAATTTGTCAGAAATTTACATCATTTTCCAACCCTGTGATTGGCTGGAGATAATGTCATAACCTTGCAAGGGCTAATATAAAGGCAAGGGAACGGGACAGGTGAACAGTTTAGTTCACTCATAATCAGCCTCGAGGTAGTTTGAGATTGTGACTGAGGTCACGACCTGCAGTGGTTTGAAATGGAGAGACGGTATGGCGTATAGAACAGTGGTGATATGAAGTTAAATGTAACAAAATAAGTGTCTTGGTACAACGAATGATGGCGGCGTGCCTAGCAAGTGAAGAATAATAAACTCAGTTCTTTTTCTAATCGTTTAAATTGTTATCCTGCGTGAATCTTATATTTAAATATTTAAGCGAACATATTATATTATACTTGTAGTGCAACATTAAGCATACTACTAAGTATTCACCAGATTGAAATGTTCAATCTATTTTCTGAGATAAACATTCGTCATACGTACACGTCGCCTATCATCACCGTTCCAGGAACAGCTGGCATTTAAACTTCGAGACTACCGTCTTCATCGCCAACAAACCGTCCGTCCTATCATACCACAACGCTGCATGACGTAATTACAGTTCATCGTCTGGAGAGCTCTACCTACCCCCTTCAAGACCCCAATCGTCGCTTCCCCTCACGTCACTGAAGACACCCACCCACCCGGCCACCCATTCTTCATAATTATCGTCGTAACCTACGGTACACATAGTAGATCTGGACCGAATCAAAACAAGGTATATTTAACATCATATGTAACTGTGTAATGTAAAAAAAGGGAAGACAAATAAATATCAAGTCTAAATAAAATTGATGGGTGATTACTTAATTTAGAGTCTCATGTTCCTGCCCTGAGCGAGTTGTGTCACAATACAAACCCAGTGGTTAATTTGTACCGGAACGCACCGGAACGGCGTTCCGGATCCTTTTTTGAAACCGTACGTGGTACGCACGTTCTGGTTTCAAAATAATAAAAAAAATCGATGTCAAAGTGAATTTTCATTCATTCATTAATACTTTTAGCATGACATATAATTTTTACAGACGAATGAATATCTTCTCATTCTGAGATTTTTTTTTATTTCTTTTTTTAATAAAAAATAATATACTAATATAACTTTATACTATAATATACTATAGTATAATGTCTTTTTTTTATTTCTATTTTTTTTTTTTTTTTTTTCATTTCTGTCTTTTTATTTTTTATTTTTTTTCATTCAACAGTATGGGACGTAAGTCGGATCGCGATCCATCTTCCTATTCGAAGATGAAAATAATTTTGAATATATTCTCTTGAATACAGTTTAGGGACGAACAATTTATCGATTCTTTGTATTTGCTTGATGATTTTTTCTCGAGGTGCTGGTGATGGTGGGGGGGGGGGGGGGGGGTAGAAAGGTTGGTTTACTTCAAGGTGCGTTCCGGTTCCTGTTTATTCACAAATTAAGCCCTGTACAAACGTATAGTTGCTTTATGGATATGCTTCTAATCTAATTCTAAGGCCTCTTAAATAATACCGGCTGGCCAATCCTGTCGCATCTTCATCCTCTTCCTCTTCATCCTCTTCTCTCTTTAGAATCTAATCTATCACCATGAAGCGAATGTGTGTGTCAGTGCGGAACTCTGCCCACGCATACTGTCGTGCTATATCAGGCAGTGGCGGATACAAGGGGGAGGCGATAGGGCCCCCCTCATGAATCGGAAGTGACGAAAAAAAGTAGAAAGAGAGAAAGAAAGAAGATAAAGGAAGAGAGAATAGTAAGGAAATAAATATCGTATAAAGCTATGTAGGCTTCGATTTCATATTTTACATAATTGCATTGAGGAATAATTGAACGAACTGTTTCAAAATGTAATATCTAGTAGGCCTGGCCTATATGTAGTTTAGTTAGTAAGAATCAACAAACAACACTACCGTGCTTCTTTCAGGTTTTGAATAATATATTACGATTTTTGTAAATAATGATGATAACGACAATGGTCGTTTCTAGGGGTGGGCGAAGAGGACAGCTGTCCAGGGGGCAAATTTTAGGGGTGCTATTGGCGTACATTTGTGACTTCTATCAGTAGGCCTTAATCGTATTCTATAAATCAAATTCATGTCATTTAATTTAAATCACCGGGTTGAGTAGGCATAAATGTTCTCATATTCAAATATCGTTGTTATGGAATTACATAGTTCAATTCAGCGTTTTATTTGCTTGGAACGGCCATTTGGCAAAATTGGTCTTGTCAAAATCCATGTATTCCAGAAATTTTGTGTAGTTCCTGAAACCCGTAGAATCTTGTTAATAAAGTGAATGTTCAAAAATTTACCTGCGAGGCATGGCTCCCTCTTGGCATCCACCTTCGATATGCACACTCAGTTTTGGGAGCGCACAATTGAGTTCTTGCCCGGGGCGCTAAAATGACACGAAACGACTCTGCAGCAGCTACAAATATTGGTTTTGGAGCCATTATCAATTTCATAAGTAGAATGATTTCGGCATCTGAACCTCATCTGAAACACGCCAAACCGTTTTAAAAATGGGTGTAATTTTGAGAAAAATTCCTGCGGGGCCAGATGAGGGTCTTCCCCCTTGCTTCCCGCGGGTTGCCGGCTTCGTGATAAAGGGCCGTTGCACAACTGTTCTTACGTGGCATTTTCCTTTCCAAACTGAAATCGACCCCCCCCCCCCCATGAATATGACCTGGATCCGACACTGATAACAGGTGGACAGTTATTCATTACCAAAGGTGACTCGGCGAGAGCTGAAGACGTTATTTTCGACAGGCTGTCTTGAAGGTCATGTTTTGCATGACAGGGCCCTCAGTATTGTTGGATGAGCGAAGCGAATACTCAATTTCACCATACCCGAAAAAAAAAACTTTTTTTATTTCACGCTCCACAGGTCAAACAAAAATTAAAAATTAGTTGAAACTTGGCACACACAAGTATCCTTATCTAATTCGATACTGTATAGTTTTGAGGTGCGATTGGTTGAACCACTTCTGAGAAAACTCATTTCAAAGTTTTCAAAAACCCCATAAGAATAACCAATAGAAAAAAATTCAGGAAAAATATTTCATCCGAGAGAATTCAAATTCTCAGGGAATTTTAATCTGATGATGATACACATTATTCCGAACTTCCACTCAAATCGGATCAGCCGTTTTGATGTAAACAAATATATAACATAATTTTTATAAACCATTCAAAGCTATTAAGATACCAATTAAATCCAAGCTACAGGTGACACCACTTAATTGTAAGCGATTAAAACAAAGCCTTCTTTATTATCATAGAAATTAATAATAGAAAATAAGATGGCAGTGGAACCTCAGTCAGAACCCTCATCAGACATCATGGGGTCACGAGGGAATGTCAAAGAAGCATCTAAATTTTGATCAAGAAGGCCTTGAAGATTTATGTCTGAATCCATAGGGAAGTGTAGTAGGCCTACCCGCGCAACTTTTGGGTTCTTTCACTTGAAACACGCCCATTTGATTAACATGGGTGTACATCTTTGAAACGCCACAGTTTCTTTATTACTGCACCTACACGAAAAAAAATTACTTCGTCATGTTCACTGTATTTTTCTCATCATTAAGAGAGCAATAAAACAATCCAAAACATCAACAAATTTAAACTATTTGATGAACAAAAACACCTTGTAATTGCAACGTTGCCAAGCGAACGTATGAGAGAGATAGACGAAAAGCAGTTCCGTTTCCTGTTGTTTCGTGGATCGTTTTGAACAGTTAAAAGCATAGCTGTGTTGTATAGCACAATAATGGAATTCTTCAAAGAAGAAAAAAAAATGCAGGTGAGCGCTTACCTTATAAGTTTCATCCATTTCTTACACTCTCCTTGATCCGTAGGAAATCTGTAAAAGCTCTCTGTTGAATTTGTGCTTGATAATGGACACTCGAGAACACAACAACACACCATTTTGAAATAAGATATAATGATGCCTCCTTGAACGTGTGATGCGCATGTCGATACAAAAATATCGTATGGGCCGTGACACACAGAAGAAGCAGTCGGGAGACGCTTGGCATCACCGTAATTTGAGCGTTGCAATATTTCGAGTTTTCAGTCACTAACGTGGGCGGAACGGAGCGGTTGAGTAGAAGTTTTCGACCTTGCAATTACAAGGTGTTTTTGTTCATCAAATAGTTTAAATTTGTTGATGTTTTGAATTGTTTTACAGTAGAACCTCTGTTATAAGTTTCTCGTTTATACATTTATTACATTTATAAGTTTTGTTTTTTGATCCCACCCATATGCTCCACATGTTGAATAATTTCATTTATAAGTTCTTCACGTTTATACATTTTTTTAGTCTGGTCCCCTGAAAAACGTATAAAAGAGGTTCCACTGTATTGCTCTCTTAATGATGAAAAAAATACAGTGAACATGACGAAGTAATTTTTGTGTGTGTAGGTGCAGTAATAAAGAAACTGTGGCGTTTCAAAGATGTACACCCATGTTAATCAAATGGGCGTGTTTCAAGTGAAAGAACCCAAAAGTTGTGCGGGTAGGCCTACTACACTTCCCTATTGTTCTAGCACTATGTAGTGATACCAACCTATTTTATCATAATATAAAGAAGGTGACCCAACTCGGGTCTTGAAAGTGAAATATTTCCGGGGTCAGAATCTGAGTCCAGGGTCCTGATTGCATGTAGCGCACCTATGGCTTTTATATCGAACTATATAAAACAACAATGCCCAACAATGCTACACACAGCCTAGTAGAATTATTATGTTAGCAGCTGCATTTGTTTTTACGAAAATTGTAGATTTTGTTATAGTTCAACAATGCCACCGGTACCGTAGCCACTCTTATCTACATCTAGTTCACAAGGGAATCTGCTAAATCGTGACAGGCAATCTGGACCTTTGGCTCTGAACTAACCGTAAGAAACCACAAATGCCTTCCATGTTATCAGTATGGGAGTTGGAGCACCTTCTTTATATAATGATGAAATAGGTTGGTATCACTACATCGTGGTTCAAGTGTTTCAAGTTAACTGAGGAATTCACAATATGTTAATTTAAAGTGCTATTAATGATTGTTATTAATAATAAATGATAATTAATAATAATAAATAATAATTAATCAAGTTCAATGAATAAGTTTTTATAGCTTGGTACTTTAGTGAACTACTAAAAAAAACAAGAGCTAAAAATGCTACATTTCACATATGAAAATAGACAAACAAAACTGAATGTGACTTTTATATTCCTACAGCTCCATGTATTACCAATTACCAGCATGTAATAAAAACGTAATACGGCTCGAGCAGTTTTAGAATACTTTGAAGAGATTCAGAAAAAAAAATGTATGATATATTGAAGAGTGTACAAAATGCTGCAAACATACTGGTATAGTGATGACATTGGAAAGTAATTGTAGTGCAAGACCTCCATTTTAGAATTCAAACCATAGCCATTGACCAATTGACTATCAATTTTTATATCGACTCCTCAATTTGATATACAACTTGGTAGTTGCTAGGTATTATCTATGACCAGGGGCGGATTGGGGAAAAAAAGCAGCCCGGGCAAATGCACAAAAGCGGCCCACATTGCATCGGCCTCTTTGTTGATATTTCGCCCCTCCCCCCCCCCCCCCCCCCCCCACCCCCACCTCGACCAAAAATTAGAAACGTTTTATCATGGACTTTTAATAGTAATTGCTATTCAAATTCCTTGGTTTTATAGTGAATTTACTTTCTGAACATTATTTTCATAATAAAGTGTAATCTCAAAGAATCGCCTTCATCTAAGATGCAATATAAATTATGTCTGGTTTGTAGCCTACGTTTACACAGTTATAAAAGTAACTTCTTTCTTAACAAACTACTTTTCGCAGCGAACCTGTCAATAATTTTGTCGTTGTCCAAATGTCTTAATATTGATTTTTTGCTGGCCATCAACATAAAAGCTTCATTCAAGATGTTCTTGTGTAAAGGTGCTGCAAAGTCGTTTTTTTTACAAATTTGAGAGTTGAGAAGCTTCTTTCACATGCTACTTGTATCGAAGACAGTGAGAATAACAGTTTATATGCCAGGAAAATGGTCTTATTTATTATTATTATTATTATTAACTCTTGCAGTTGCACATAAATGCGCGGTGGCAAGTTCTCTATCAATCCTATCCTATCGCCTCCCTAACCTTCTGACGGAATATCTTCAACCCTATTTCATCCTCCTCAAGTATACTTCTACTAAGCCCATTCCAATCCCTACCTGTCCTATTCAAGAAAGAGAACTTACCGACATCTAATCTAGCCCCCTTTATAACTACTGCTCTATCATGACTTCGCCTACCCCCATACCCTGACTCATTCCTTTCAATCAACCTATTCAACTCTCCCCAGCCCCCTTCTCCTTCCATTACCCTGAAGAAATTACAGATCCGATCCTCCTTTCTCCGTATTTCCAATTCCCGCCATCCCAAGTCTCGGATCATCTCAGATGGACTCTCCAATATTCTCACCCTCTCCCCCCTTTCATTCTCCCCCCATTTCCACCTCCTAACCCTACCTGTAACCCTTCTAACTGCAATCCTTTGCACCCTTTCCACATCCCTTATCTCACCTAATCTATGAGGATCCCAAACTGAACTAGCATATTCCACCATGGGACGCACTAACGAGAAATAAGCCTTTTCCTTTATCTTCATACTTGTCCCCCTAAGCTGCCTCATTACAAAGTTTAGTGCATTTATACTCTTTTTTACTATTCTCTCAATCTGACTCCCCCACCCTAGACGTCTATCAAATACCACCCCCAAGTACTTGTAATTTTCCACTGACTCAAGTGACTTCCCTCCTACATCATACACTACATCAGCCCTCACTCTCCTCCTACCAAAGGTGACTAACTTACACTTCCCTTCATTTAACCCCATCTTGTTCAACTGAACCCAACAATTAAGTGCCGTCAAATCTGCCTGAATAGCTACTACATCCTCCTCTGTATTGATTTCCCTATATACCACACAATCATCTGCAAATAACCTTATTCTCGAATTAACAACCCTAGTCAGATCATCTATATATAAATCAAATAATAACGGACCTAGCACACTACCCTGTGGAACTCCTGACGTAACCTTAACCTCACTTGAAACCTCCGAACCTACTCGAACCGTTTGAACTCTATCCTGAAGAAAGTTTCCAATCCAATTAACTAACCCAGCATTCCCAATGGACAGTTTCAACTTCCCTAATAGTATAGTGTGATCTACCTTGTCGAAAGCCTTTTCAAAATCTAAAAACACTGCATCAATACAGCCCCCCTTGTCTACTACCCCTGCCAGCTCTTCCGCAAAACCTAACAACTGTGTCTCACATGAATACCCCTTCCTAAACCCATGCTGCACTTCCGAAATACCCCTATGTTCATCTACTTTCTCCATTATTCTCTTTATAACTACCCTTTCCATCATCTTACATACATGTGACGTTAAACTGATTCCCCTGTAGTTGTCTACCCTGCCCCTTTGCCCTCCCTTTGAAATTGGAACCACCTCCGCTTTTTTCCAATCTTGCGGTACTCTACCTGCTGTGAGTGAGGCTTGGAACAACCTTAGCAAATAACCTACAACCCCCCTACCCGCTAATTTCAGGAGATCGCTTTGCACCCCATCTATGCCTGGTGACTTCCCACTTTTTAGTTTCCTCAATACATTCCACACTTCCCCCTCTGTAAGCAGGACTTCTTCCCCCTCCCCCTCCAGTGTTGTTTCTCCCTCCCCTATAATTCCAGTCACATTGAACACTTCCCCGTAGAATCTATTTAATGCTGCTGCCTTCTCCTTATCCGTTTTCCACTCATTCCCTCCCTGATCAACTAAGGTGGGCAACTCCTTACTACTACCCTTCTGACTAGAAACAAACCTGTACATTCTATTCCAGCTACCCTGTACATCACGTTCATTAAACATACCACCCATGAAGTTTTCTTTCGCCTCCCTCTTAGCCATGTTTAAGTCCCGCCTCAGGACTTATAAGCTTCACTGAATAAATTATACCACCTAAGAAGTTGGAAAATGCACTGGGCACAATTTTTACACGATCTGCACGAGCGATTTGCAGCTGCACTCTCGTTGTTGCGATTGCTGTCAATAATCCCGTCTTCATCGTTTTCGTCGTCAAATTCATCGCCATTATTAGCAGAACTCACTGCAGAAGCATATGTTTCTGGCACTGTTGATTTTAAATTTTTCCAGTTTATCGCCAAGTTTTGAAGCTCGTTTTAAAGATTGGTGGGTGTAGCTGTTCTGTCGAATTCAACTAAGAGACCACTTAGTTTTTCTAACGAGTTTTTAGGACAATTATTGATCATGTCTTCAAAATTTTTAGGGTCTAGACAGGCAAAGTCAGCGTACAAAGCACCATTTGTTTGAAACCTTGACTGCATACTCTCAACCGCTTCATTTGATATAACGTTGTGGACTTCAAGTTCATACCTTTTCTTTTGCCTTTTTTTCGTCGGGTGTGCGTTCGTTACAATCAGATCGCCGCCGTCGAACTCGAATATTGGGTAAAACGTTGTCGACAACCACTGTTTCGTACTCCGATTCCGAATCGTCGCTAACATCACCAAGTTTTGCATTTGCCCATGACACAAAATTATTTGCGGCTAGTTGTTATTTCTGCCATATATCTCTGCATAGCAACGTTATTCGCCGAACCATCCCGAACGAATCCGGTCGGTGGCCCGCGACCCACTCGTCTACTCGGAGCAACGATTCTATGTAATTTTGTTATTAATTTTTTTGTCAACGTGGCCTTAGTACTTTGTAAAATTGCAATTTTGCCATTTTTCCCCAAGTAAATCATTCTGTTGAAGAGGCCACCGCACAAGGCGGCCTACCAACAGACAACAGGCGGCCGGCCTGATGAATAACACGAATAATGCGGCCCAAATTCAAAGAATAATTCATCTAAGCTCCTCCATTTGAATTAAACCTAATGGCCACTAAGCGGCCTTTTCGCCTTCAGCTGTATTAAAAATAATCATAATTTCATCAATGACGGCGAAAAAAACAATAACTTCAATTATTATATATTATGCCTGCCAGTTGTACTAAAGTTTTCGTAATTTTTAGAAATTATAATTATTTTTAAGTTTTCAAGAAATTATAAGCGGCCCAAATTACGTCCAGACCGACCGGCCCACCGGGCATTTGCCCGGTTGCCCTTATGGCCAATCCGCCCCTGTCTATGACTATCAATTCGTTATTGATAGTCATAGGTATTATTGAAAAATAGCATCCAACATTTACATAATTTCCTAAGTATGTTTTTGTTAGTTATTTCGTGTTTTTTTTCCATCTCACCCTCAACTGTACTTATCATTTGAATGTTTATTCTATTATAATTATTATTATTGATCCACTTGAAGAAAAAATGTATTCAAGTAAATGAATAAATATGAAAAGGCAAATTGCATGCAATATTTTTGTACTCCATATTGTAATCACTGATGAGGTTGTCATTAAAAAGTATGATTGTTTTCATTGTTCAATATTGGTCCAAGGTTTCTCTTATAGAACCTTATTACATCTTTTTTTGAGGATATTTCACAATATTTATAAACAAGTACGATTGATCCACAGTATCAGCGTATTATTTAGCTAATGACTGTCGATCAAAAGGTTCACTGGTTGGTGTTAGTTTAAAGCTCCATTACTACGTCAAAGTCCCAACCATCAATGGAGTCCTCTTTCGTGGGCCTGCTTTAAGCCAAATAGCAAGCCCGGGATAGAGGTCCACATAGAGTCCGTGAACCAGACTCTATGTGGCGGAGACCCAACAAGCTGGGCTAGGGATTGAACCTAGCCCTAGTGACAATGACCCGCTCCAAAAGGGAACGTGTCATTTCACCGCTGGCTACCTTTATAAGCTTAGCTCTTACTCAATGAAAGGCTTTACGGGTTTTTAAGCCACGCCAGTGAGATTTCATTGAGCAGCAGCTAAGCTTATACCCAATGAAGGCTTTACAGGTTTTTAAGCCACGCCAGTGAGATTTCATTGAGAAGGCAGCCAAGCTCTTACTCAACGAAACCTTTGCGGGCCCTCAAGCCACGCGCAGATTTCATCGAGCAGAACTGTGCAACATGTGCATCGTTTGCTTGTCAAATTTAGAATGATTTGATACTCTAAAATTACAGTATCTATAGTTTTGGTAACTTGTTATTTATTTTACCATTATTGTTGATTATTCAATTCCACTGTTACCAACAATAACAATGGCCTGTAATGTTGTGAAGAAATAGTGTAAATATTGTTTCAACAATTGATGGCTCCTCCATTTGAATTAAACCTAATGGCCACTAAGCGGCCTTTTTGCCTTCAGCTGTATTAAAAATAATCATAATTTCATCAATGACGGCAAAAAAAACAATAACTTCAATTATTATATATTATGCCTGCCAGTTGTACTAAAGTTTTCGTAATTTTTAGAAATTATAATTATTTTTAAGTTTTCAAGAAATTATAAGCGGCCCAAATTACGTCCAGACCGACCGGCCCACCGGGCATTTGCCCGGTTGCCCTTATGGCCAATCCGCCCCTGTCTATGACTATCAATTCGTTATTGATAGTCATAGGTATTATTGAAAAATAGCATCCAACATTTACATAATTTCCTAAGTATGTTTTTGTTAGTTATTTCGTGTTTTTTTTCCATCTCACCCTCAACTGTACTTATCATTTGAATGTTTATTCTATTATAATTATTATTATTGATCCACTTGAAGAAAAAATGTATTCAAGTAAATGAATAAATATGAAAAGGCAAATTGCATGCAATATTTTTGTACTCCATATTGTAATCACTGATGAGGTTGTCATTAAAAAGTATGATTGTTTTCATTGTTCAATATTGGTCCAAGGTTTCTCTTATAGAACCTTATTACATCTTTTTTTGAGGATATTTCACAATATTTATAAACAAGTACGATTGATCCACAGTATCAGCGTATTATTTAGCTAATGACTGTCGATCAAAAGGTTCACTGGTTGGTGTTAGTTTAAAGCTCCATTACTACGTCAAAGTCCCAACCATCAATGGAGTCCTCTTTCGTGGGCCTGCTTTAAGCCAAATAGCAAGCCCGGGATAGAGGTCCACATAGAGTCCGTGAACCAGACTCTATGTGGCGGAGACCCAACAAGCTGGGCTAGGGATTGAACCTAGCCCTAGTGACAATGACCCGCTCCAAAAGGGAACGTGTCATTTCACCGCTGGCTACCTTTATAAGCTTAGCTCTTACTCAATGAAAGGCTTTACGGGTTTTTAAGCCACGCCAGTGAGATTTCATTGAGCAGCAGCTAAGCTTATACCCAATGAAGGCTTTACAGGTTTTTAAGCCACGCCAGTGAGATTTCATTGAGAAGGCAGCCAAGCTCTTACTCAACGAAACCTTTGCGGGCCCTCAAGCCACGCGCAGATTTCATCGAGCAGAACTGTGCAACATGTGCATCGTTTGCTTGTCAAATTTAGAATGATTTGATACTCTAAAATTACAGTATCTATAGTTTTGGTAACTTGTTATTTATTTTACCATTATTGTTGATTATTCAATTCCACTGTTACCAACAATAACAATGGCCTGTAATGTTGTGAAGAAATAGTGTAAATATTGTTTCAACAATTGATGGCTCCTCCATTTGAATTAAACCTAATGGCCACTAAGCGGCCTTTTTGCCTTCAGCTGTATTAAAAATAATCATAATTTCATCAATGACGGCAAAAAAAACAATAACTTCAATTATTATATATTATGCCTGCCAGTTGTACTAAAGTTTTCGTAATTTTTAGAAATTATAATTATTTTTAAGTTTTCAAGAAATTATAAGCGGCCCAAATTACGTCCAGACCGACCGGCCCACCGGGCATTTGCCCGGTTGCCCTTATGGCCAATCCGCCCCTGTCTATGACTATCAATTCGTTATTGATAGTCATAGGTATTATTGAAAAATAGCATCCAACATTTACATAATTTCTCAAGTATGTTTTTGTTAGTTATTTCGTGTTTTTTTTCCATCTCACCCTCAACTGAACTTATCATTTGAATGTTTATTCTATTATAATTATTATTATTGATCCACTTGAAGAAAAAATGTATTCAAGTAAATGAATAAATATGAAAAGGCAAATTGCATGCAATATTTTTGTACTCCATATTGTAATCACTGATGAGGTTGTTATTAAAAAGTATGATTGTTTTCATTGTTCAATATTGGTCCAAGGTTTCTCTTATAGAACCTTATTACATCTTTTTTTGAGGATATTTCACAATATTTATAAACAAGTACGATTGATCCACAGTATCAGCGTATTATTTAGCTAATGACTGTCGATCAAAAGGTTCACTGGTTGGTGTTAGTTTAAAGCTCCATTACTACGTCAAAGTCCCAACCATCAATGGAGTCCTCTTTCGTGGGCCTGCTTTAAGCCAAATAGCAAGCCCGGGATAGAGGTCCACATAGAGTCCGTGAACCAGACTCTATGTGGCGGAGACCCAACAAGCTGGGCTAGGGATTGAACCTAGCCCTAGTGACAATGACCCGCTCCAAAAGGGAACGTGTCATTTCACCGCTGGCTACCTTTATAAGCTTAGCTCTTACTCAATGAAAGGCTTTACGGGTTTTTAAGCCACGCCAGTGAGATTTCATTGAGCAGCAGCTAAGCTTATACCCAATGAAGGCTTTACGGATTTTTAAGCCACGCCAGTGAGATTTCATTGAGAAGGCAGCCAAGCTCTTACTCAACGAAACCTTTGCGGGCCCTCAAGCCACGCGCAGATTTCATCGAGCAGAACTGTGCAACATGTGCATCGTTTGCTTGTCAAATTTAGAATGATTTGATACTCTAAAATTACAGTATCTATAGTTTCGGTAACTTGTTATTTATTTTACCATTATTGTTGATTATTCAATTCCACTGTTACCAACAATAACAATGGCCTGTAATGTTGTGAAGAAATAGTGTAAATATTGTTTCAACAATTGATGGCAAACAATAGATTTGAGGACATTTTTGCAACTGAAAGAAAAAACAAATGTCCATGTGATCAGTTACTATGTATTGTATTGTATTGAATAGCATGTATTGAATAGAATATTGGAGAGTCCATCTGAGATGATCCGAGACTTGGGATGGCGGGAATTGGAAATACGGAGAAAGGAGGATCGGATCTGTAATTTCTTTAGGGTAATGGAAGGAGAAGGGGGCTGGGGAGAGTTGAATAGGTTGATTGAAAGGAATGAGTCAGGGTATGGGGGTAGGCAAAGTCATGATAGAGCAGTAGTTATAAAGGGGGCTAGATTAGATGTCGGTAAGTTCTCTTTTTTGAATAGGACAGGTAGGGATTGGAATGGGCTTAGTAGAAGTATACTTGAGGAGGATGAAATAGGGTTGAAGATATTCCGTCAGAAGGTTAGGGAGGCGATAGGATAGGATTGATAGGGAACTTGCCACCGCGCATTTATGTGCAACTGCAGGAGTTAATAATAATAATAATAATGTAAATTCTGTGCAGATTTCCATTGTCGTCAGCACAAACACTAAAGTTCATGTCAAAGAGAGATGAGTCTGGCATCAGAGCTTTTTTCCTCGCCAAGGTCCGAACCCTGACGATGAGATCGTAGGTCTCGATCGTAGGTACGGATCGGGTACGGATGGTAGGTCGGCTGGGATCGTAGTTACGAAGCGAGTAGTGGGGGAAACTTGGCAGGGAAAAAAGCTCTGAAATTACTCATCTCTCCTTGACATGAACTCCATGACTCCTTGACAGAGTCATGTATACCTTCAACAGCTTCACTGTAACTTTTCCAAATTATGACCCAAACTCCGATTCACTCACTAAACCAAAACCGTTTCTTTCATTGTAATTCATCTCTAAATTAGCCTTTTGTGTAGATTTCATAATTCTTTTGTTTTATTTGTCTATTGTATTTCTATTCTTATGAATTGTTCTGTTAATTTGTCGTTTTTTTTTTGTATTGCTATCATGTCATGTATTTTGTCCTGCATTTCACTTTCTATTACATTACACTTGTGGAATACTTTTATTCTGTTGACAATAAATAAATAATAACAATAATAATAATAAGTATAGTTCATGTCATTGTCTGGCACACATGCAAACGCTCTAATGAACAGCCATCATATAAATATTTTTCTCTCTTTGTGTTTTCCAGCGGATCCAACAGTAGACGATTGTACGGTGCTCTTTCTTTATCGGTCCCGTATTCTCTTGTGACAACAACGCTAGCAGAATGGATGACGTCACGACTTTGTCACTCGGCAGCGTCAATGACGTTGACGCACTACGCAAGGTTCTCAACACCAATCTTCTGAATGCTGTACGGGAAAATGATCACAAAGAAGTCATGAAGTAATAATACAAAATTATTCAACAACTTTAATTTTTTTTTTTTTCAATAACATCGAAACTTGATACAAAATCATTGTTCCCCAATTAAGGCTATGGATGAAAGATGGGATCGTTTGGACGGGGCACCACGAGGGCGATCTTACCACCCCATTTTGATTATTTTAAACTAATGAACTTCGACACCAGGACTGCTCTGTCTGTGACCATAATTTTTTGCTGTAGATAAAAGTCTTTCAGTATAGACACACCAATGTTGATATCTTCCACTTTGAACTAAGTCTCTTAGGCAATGATCACTTCTTTCCATTGACAGCAGATGTAAAGTTTATCATTTTACAAAATGGACAAATTAAATTAGTGATAGGCCTATAATGTTATAACTAGGCCTATCGCTCTATTAATTAATGGTCGTGGCCAATTAGTACTTCATCCAAGCATTTGCTTCGAGGACTGTGGGGACTTTTATTTAATTAATTATACTGAATATTCATTTTCAACACATTTTTAATTAGAGTACAATTGTTTGATGCGTAGGACAATTTGCCAGGGTCGCTCAGGTATAAATGAGGGGGTCGGACATTTGCCAGGCTATGTTTGATGGGTAGGACAATTTGCCAGGGTTGCTTAGGTATAAATGAGGGGGTCGGACAATTTGCCAGGCTATGTTTGATGGGTAGGACAATTTGCCAGGGTCGCTCAGGTATAAATGAGGGGGTCGTACATTTGCCAGGCTATGTTTGATGGGTAGGACAATTTGCCAGGGTCGCTTAGGTATAAATAAGGGGGTCGGACATTTGCCAGGCTATGTTTGATGGGTAGGACAATTTGCCAGGGTCGCTCAGGTATAAATGAGGGGGTCGGACATTTGCCAGGCTATGTTTGATGGGTAGGACAATTTGCCAGGGTCGCTCAGGTATAAATGAGGGGGTCGGACATTTGCCAGGCTATGTTTGATGGGTAGGACAATTTGCCAGGGTCGCTCAGGTATAAATGAGGGGGTCGGACAATTTGCCAAGTTGTGTTTGATGGGTAGGACAATTTGCCAGGGTCGCTCAGGTATAAATGAGGGGGTCGGACAATTTGCCAGGCTGTGTTTGATGGGTAGGACAATTTGCCGATGGGACTTGATTTACTGGATTTACTAATGTTGAAGTAGTTCTAACTGGCAGTTAAGAGGCCACAGGTGTTTGCTAGGCATGTAAGCTTCCATGCCATGATGTCTAATGACCACACTTTTCAAAATACTAGATTTGCTTTTGTTTCACCTTGTTACTAATGAAAATGCCAACACAGAATTTTGATAAAATAAAATTATGGAACCAGAAGCGCGATAGACCACGCAAATGATTGGTTTCATATCGCGTCCTCGGTGTCTTTGTAATACTTTTCAAGTTACACTATCTTTCCATCGACTTGAGAATATTAATTTCAAGCATTTCTACTGGCCGAAACATAGCGCAGATGCTACTAATGTACGCCAATGGGTCAATGTTACAATCGAAATTTGGATGCCAGGTTCTGATAGATTTGGATGAGGGGTGTAGCCAATGATATAGAAATAGTGGCGCTTACTTTTAAACAGTGAGAGGTTGGTTGTAGGATCGTGAAGGTGTAAGTGACGAAAACAGTAATTAAAAAAACAATAGATATTTATTGATAGTTATTTACAAACAAAACAAGATGATGGAAATAGTTGAGAATAAATCTGACGTCTAACGAAAAATGCATCTACAGCGGACCGACAATCTTACAATTTTGAAAAGAGGGAATTAAAACGGTCAACCACGACCGATACTTAGCCCACGAATGCAGCCCTGGCCCGGGAGAGTACGTCGAGAGGGACAGCGGCACGCTACGATGTTAATAGTGGCCCTGTCGAATCGGTTGAAAAGTTTTCTTTGGAAGGAAGTGTTGGTAATTTACGTGGTATCGCCATTTCAGGGTCAAGTAAAAAATTGAAATATTCTCATTCTCTTCCAGATATCTATCAGAAGGCGCTTCCCCGGACGCTACCTGTCGCTGGACTTCTCGCTCGGCACTTCACCTAGCAACTTTCCACGAGGACGCCTCGATCTTGAGTAATTGACCTTGGATTATAGCTGTACAGACAACTGTAGAAGACTGTTAAGCAACACATGCTAAAAGAGTCCACGAGAGTCGATTTATCGAAATATCAGTTTCTTGGTGATAACTTTTGAACGGTATGAGATATCAAAATTCTGATACGCGAGAAACACAGATAATGATAATAGCTTCAAGATAATATTAGTTATAACCATTTAAGTCATGTCGCATAACTGTCAAGCGTAGACAGCTAGAAAATGTGTTTTTTTTTAGCTGTCGACGCGTCACAGTTATGCAACCTGACTTTAATAGTCATAACTTACATTGTCTTGAAGCTATTAAGATTATCTAGGTTTCTCGCAAATTAGAATTTTTATATCTCATATCGTTCAAAAGTTATCACCAAGAAACTGATATTTCGATAAATCGACTCCCATGGACTTATAATCAAACTCTCTCCAGAGCAAGTAGGCCTAAATATGAAGGTGAACTGTTAGATCTTTCAGTTTTGGGTGTAGATTCAAATTCAATTTATATTGAAATTATATTGTGAATTAGATTATTTTTATCCCTGATGTTAACTTGGTTAAGTGGTGAACCATTTTTTTTTACGGTTTGTGTGAGATGTCTTCATCGTAGATACGAATGACGGTCTTGACGTGAACATGTACTTCTGGTATCTAATGTCACGCATGAAAAAGATCATCAAGTATCTAATCGAAACAAAAAATTAGAGGCGCAGTATATAATGATGATTGGAGTTTTATGGCACGTCAACGACTGTGGTTATAGAATAAATTTGTGTAATTTGTGCAGCGGTGGTAGGACCACTTTTTTGTTTTTGGTATTTACCGGTAGATGGTTCCACAGCTTTGGAACATTGTTGCCTATCCATCAGTTCGATAACTATAATCCAAGAATTAACGCAATGTCGATGCCCTCCGTAGCGCAATCAACTAGGACACCGCTTTGGAAACTGAAGTCACTGTTGGGCGCCAGTTTGAGCACTGAATAAGTCACGAGTTTTAGTAAAATGTACTTTCACTCATCACTACATAGTTTCAATAACTCATGCTCATTTTTAACCCCAAATAACCTGGCTGTTGGTGGGGTCATCAAGCAAACAATAATCATCAACAATTTAGTGATAACCATCCATGAAGGTATTGAACATTTAGGTACTAGTTATATTTATAATCAGACGTATATTGAAGTGACATGAAGTTTAAACAAGATGGACAACTGGGCCGATTTGGGGCCAAACGACGCCATCTTCTATTTTGGTGGTGTTCTGGATTGTGATTGGACAAGAGAGAATTTTGGTACGAAATCGTGTCGGACGATAAGACCTAAAATCGGAGTAAAGTCTGCTTTACTTCTGAGTACGATCAAAAAGATTATCACTTTTTTTCTCCTTTTTTTAATGATCCCACCAATAGCTAGGTTTGACGGGGTACGAAAGAGCAAGTGATAATGAAATGATGAGGTGATGATAGGTGGAAGGACATTTGCAAAAACCTATACCTTATGCGGGACTCGAACCCACGCCCCACATGACTTCAATTCCTAATGCAGTTTGATACTTGACTGCGATTATGTGACATGGGGACGTCGTAAGATGGACTGTGGCGGTGATTCGACCAAGATTCAATTTTCCCCTCGACTTTTAGATCACACGAAGCGAGCGCGTTAGCAACTGAGCTACGTAAACCGTCGTTAATCACTTGCGTTCAGCGATCATTTTAGGATGTCGGGGAATTGCACAATATGAAATGTAGAAGAGATTTGGTTAAACAAAAAAAATAGTATATTGAACAGCGATTGAGAAATACACTTCAATCAAGGTGATACTTCGATGTTATAATTGATTTATATTCAATGTTACAATGGCAATGAATAGCTATGTGAGATATTTAAAACGTCCCAGTCCAAAGTTCCTGCCCGGGGAATTTCCGAACAATAAATAATAAAACTTGAACCGTGCAAAATCATCAAATTAATAATAAAATACAGAACGATATTTGTCGAAAACGCTGGCGAGTTGAATGTTATGATGATAAAGGTGGATATCAATTGTATGACAAAACAGTAACACCAGATATTCTTGCCGTCGATTTTCACCTCGCCACAAACCGTTACACACAAATAACACGTAATGTGAATCTTTGTTAAGGATCGAAATTATTTTAGAAAATACTCCTCTGAATAGTGTTGAACAGTTTCACTTCAATATGTTCAGACGGGAAGTCCTTACACGAGTTTATAACTTACGTTGACATCGAAAATGTTATGCCCTGGGTAGGTCCCACTCAAGATGCATTGAGGGTTGCGTTGGTTTGCCAGTTGTAGATGGTGACCTCACTTCCTATCCCTCCTATGTTAAAAATATGTTCCAATTCACGAGCCACGTTTAAAGAACTATTGAGAATGCGTAGATAAGTGGTGATAAAAGTAACTAATTACATTCTTGTCGACTCAGCTAATAACAACTGTCATCAAGTTTGTTAGCCTATCAGCTGTTTCTACAGAAAACACTAGATGGAGGCAGGGATCAATATTTCTCTTGAAAATACTCAGGAAATGGTACGTGTTTTCAAGTTGAGTGAGGTCACCATCTCCCGGCGGCAAACCAACGCAACCCTCAATGATCTTGGTCCCACTTAACGATGAAAAAGTAGCTTCAATGGACTATAATAACTAGGCAAACGCGTTATGTGTTTCCGCGTTGATGGATGAGCTGGAATTGGTTATTATATATATATATACACCTTGAGATCCAAACCATTACATCACTGCCATCTTATTTTCCATTATTAATTCATATGATAATAAAGAAGGCTTTGTTTTAATCGTTTACAATCAAGTGGTGACACTTGTTGCTTTGATTTAATAGGTATCTTAATAGCTTTGAATAATTAACACAAATTACATTATATATTTTTTTACATCAAAACGGCTGATCCGATTTGAGTGAAAGTTCGGAATAATGTGTATCATTATCAGATTGAAATTCCCTTAGAATTTGAATCCTCTCAGATGAAATATTTTTCACGAATTTTTTCCTCTGGGTTATTCTAATGGGATTTTTGAAAACTTTGGAATGAGTTTTCTCAGAAGTGGTTCAACCGATTGCGCCTCAAAACTATACAGTATCGAGTTAGATAAGGATACTTGTGTTTGCCAAGTTTCAACTAATTTTGAATTTTCGTCTGACCTGTGGAGCGCGAACAAAAAAACAAACAAAAAACAGGCACTTTTTTTTCGGGTATGGCGAAATTGAGTCTTTGCTTCGCTCATCCAATTAAGAGTGAGTCAGGTCAGAACATGATTGGTCTGGAGGGTTATCGGTGAGGTTGGGAGAGTGAGAAGCAGCGGAAAAATATGAAAGTAGGTGGGTGTTATTATTTACAGAGTATTTATTCATTATTTAGGGTCTACAATAAACAAACCTATTTGTACAGACAGTGTAGGCATACACAATACGGTACACAGAGCATTTCATTCGGTAAAACACATGGTGAAAAATTTAAAATATATTTTTAGTATTTATAAGGGTTGCCATTCAGTAAAAATTGCAAACGATATCAAAACTTTATTATCGAATATTGATCTAAATTTACAATTTTCAAAAGATGGCAGGCTGTTACCAAAAAGTGTTTGAATGTCTCATGATATTTCGGTTAGTTCAAAGTTGATATCGAGAATAGGTTAAGTACGAAACTGTAATTTACAAATCTGTCTGCTCGGTTAAGTAAATTGATGCTATCAAGGTCTTGAAATATTATTACAACTAGTGAAACCTCTATGCATCGTTCCCAGATCCATCATTTTCCTGCTTGTATCATTCATTTTTTCTCACCCCAGTCATATATAACCAGTGTTGAATTTTCCTACATGGATGGTTTTATTTTCCTGGTCCCTTGCAAAATGATAGCCATAGAGGTTTCACTGTAATTTAGTATTTTAATGGGAGGGCGAGTTCTATGTAGCCCGCATACGGGTCAACTGAAATATCATAATACAGTTCATTATTTTCTAAAAGATTTGTTTTCCAACACATTTTTCAACATTTCTACCAAACAGTTAATAGCATATCGGAGGATTATGCTCATCTGTTCCAGCTGTGAAATTTTTCAATTTCAAGGATTTCAATGTGATTTTACGGGTTATACAAATTATGTGACACAAGAAATATTCAAGTTCTTCTGTGGAAATTGTTGGAAATAATTTATGTTTATATTGGTTATACCCTTCCAATTGTAGTGCATTATGTAGGCCTATTTTGAAACCCTGCGTACCCTGTACATGATCCTATAATACAGAATTCAATGTAATTTAGATTTACATACTACATACTGCTAAGATCTACTCAGCATAAAATATGCAACAAAAATGAGTAGAATAACAAAAACAGTAACTATACCTTTTTTCAAAATTACATAAGAAGTTCCTTTCACACTTCTTATGATCTCGTTGTTTAAAACAAAAACCATTTTACTCTCCTCAATTAACTTGGACTTGGTTTCTTCATCTAATTCATCTGCAATACTGTTCATTGCCGCAACTAGTTCTCGTTTCATTTTCGCTATCTTGAAATCTCCATAATCTACGACAGCATTTCCACCAGTTTGCGGACCACTTCGAAATAGCTTACTAAAAATTTCACGTTTCCTTTTCAATATTTGGCCTCCAGAAAGCAGTCCCATGTAGAGATGATAAATGTAGGCCATAAGTAGATTTGGATCTTTAGTTTCCAAATGATGAAGATGAAGAAGATATTTAGCTACACTCTCTCGTACATTATAATGTTTGGTCCACTCAGGAGTCAGGTAGAACGCTAAATCTTTCTCGAAAGATTCGGTTCTCTTCATACCCTCGATGCGCAGTGTACCAACGTGAGTATTTGATAACCGCTCCATCGCTTCTTCAAGATAACGAAATACTTCGTAAAATACTAGAAGTCCGTCAGCCCAAACGCGATCGTCAGACGCAGCTGCAACAATCACAATTAAATCTAGAAAAAGTATCTAGAAGAATGCCCATGTCCTCCAAAGTTTTGTCATGAGATGAGCATACTAGATCACAAATGCTCCAACTACAAAGTATTATTGGTCTGAATATTTTCCTAATTATATCCTTGGATTCGGTAGCACTCATAGAAACAGTATTATCAACGTGATGGAATACAAGGAAATCTACGCGCACTAACTGCACACAAAATATACCGTACGAAAGCCAGGCGAAAATATAATCAACGGTAATTTCCTACCGTATGCAATTACAGCAAATTTGAGAAGTGGCTCAATATTGTGTTGAACAATAATTGTGATTCGAGTTTCATCTGTTACTTCAAATTGTAGGCCTATGATACATTTCGTTAATGGCGTGGGTCCACATTATGGTGCAATGTAGCCATTATTTTCACCAACAACTTATAGGAATGAACCTCGACTATATGTAGGCCTAGGGCTACTGTACCTGCCGGTACATCTGGTTTGCTGACTTTCGAAAAAGGAGAATCTACATTAAGCCGTGCCTATCTGTTCTAAGTTTACATACGATTGTGTTTTTTAGGGTCTTACGAATGATTAGGGCATGATTGGGGTTATATGTAAAGGTACATTGATAGTCACGTTGTTAGGCTATATTTCCCGGCCGGCAATCTTGACAGGTGCCATAGGGTGTCAAATGATTTGTACCGTTCATACTACCACGGCAAATGATCGATTATACAAGGCAATTATATATCGAATCGATGCGATAACCATGGCAACGCCGATAGTGATCGAGCTTGACAGTTGATAGTCTGTACGCAAAACCAACAGTTTGAGTATAAACATGGCCGTGATATCGTCTACGTCGTCACAGCAAGTCTGTCGGCTGGCAAAAAGTTCAACTTCAACCAACTTTCAAGGCCACAGTGAACGACAAGCCCGGCAAGTCTGTGATTGGCTCGTTCATTTTGCCAGCACGACAAATTCGTGCTGCCGTGGCTCTATGAACGTACCTTAAGGTAACACTATAAACTCAATGGTAGGGTAAGGTTTGTATCGAATGGACAACCAGGCCGCAATTTTGTGGTTCAAACCTTAGGCCTACCACCTAACATAACCGTAAAACGGATTGGCTCAACTTACTATAAATTCACCCCCAAAATGATATCCAAATTCACTGGCCCTAGTTAAATTACATACTTGGGTAGACCTGTATGCTAATCTACGCAACAACTTACCAAACACAAGTTTTGCATTCACAAGAGCATCACTTATTGCATGAATTTCCCTTGTAGCTTTCCTCATTTTCTTGGTGAATGTTTCCTCTGTCATTTTGGGTTGAATCAAATCACAAGGTACTGTATTAAAAAATATAAAACTTGAAAGAATTAATAAATTATTGGATGAAAGTGACGTGATAAAGCATTGTTAAAGATTATTCCATCAACTGTCAATTAGTGTCCACAATGAATAATAGGCCTAGGCCTAGCACAGCACAGCTGATTTGCTAACAGACACTGTTCCAACAACACCTTGCTATCGATGACGTCATAGTGACGTACCAACCAACCACCAAACAAATGAATTCAATTCAATTTTGTTCTCTACATGGTATACAGGAAATGAAGTTATAAAAATGTCAATTCCCCAGTAAGAGTAAATCTTGGGGAGACTGAAAAAGACTGAAAAAAAACAATATTAGTCACTGAAAAAAAATCATTCAGCCCCATAACCCGTTATCAAAAGCATTTTTTTTTCATCAGCTCCACAGGTCAGAAAGTGTGTTTGATCAACATGAAATTAATTTGTGGACAAGCAGACTTGATCCAACCAAGATCCGTATATTTTGAGAAATCTTTTGAGAAAATTATATTCTGGTAAATATCAAGTTACAGAAAATTACTATTCTCCCATATCTGCTGAGCAACTATGGACGTTTTCTGAATATATTTTATTTAATGACCACCCGCAGCACTACTATCGCCCTCCTTTAAGGAATCATTATTTTAACATTACGTTGCCACTGTTCCTGTCGATAAGCTTTACGGACTAGTGGGCCACTCTCGGTATAGCTCAGTCAGCTGAGGCACTGCTTAAGGAGACATTGTAAGCCCTATCCCTTCCATGTTGAGAAACCAAATTTTGTGTACCTTTATCTCAGAAACTACTCCACTTAGAATACTCATTTCTTTTATACATGCACCTTTGAAGTTTGTGTACACACTGACAGGATTTTATAATCATATTGCAACAATGCTCACAACAATGGAATTTTAAATAATGCTCCAAAATTTGCTACATTTTTCAACATATTTTTAGACGAGCTTTAGCGAGGATTCAATTTGACATACTGAAAAAAATTGGTGTTCGTTTTTATGTTTTTTTTTTGTTTTGTTTTTATGTTTTTTTGTCGGTTCTCCACAGGTCAAACGGCTACAGCTATCAACTTCAAACTTTTTTTCGTCATGGTTCCTCATCTAACTTAGATCTGTATAGTTTTGTGGCATTATCGGGTGGTAACTTTTTTTTTATGAATTTTAGAAATTTCAAAAATCCCCATTAGAATAACCCGGAGGAAAATACTTGAAAAATCAAAATTTTTCAAGACCTCTCAAATTTTCGCCGAATATAAAGGAAACTATTAAGCACATTTTGAGAGATTTTTCGCATCAATCGGATGAGAAATAACGAAGAAAACGCATTTATAAAGCATTTTCCCATCAATTTAGGCTATTACGGGAACCAATTAAATCTATAGCAACAAGTGTCACCAATTAATTCAAAACGATTGAAATGAATGAAGAGGAAGGCCGTGACATAACTGATTCTCGTAGGGTTTTTGAACGTTTGGAGTGATCCAAGGTCTGTAGATGTAGATTGGGTTGACAAATTATTTTTCATTCTAGATTTCTATACCCCTAAGCTCGTCTAACAACGCGCATCCCGCGTTTTCCTAGTAATTTTTTTTAATACCATGTATTTGTTGCAGAGTTTTAAAATCCTGTCCACATGTGTAGTACATATGTATAAATAAACTGCGAAAATTTCAAGGGTCCAGCTTCAACAGATTTTGAGAAAAAGGTACATTTTTGGGAAAATATTGAATTCCAAGATGAATGCACTTGAAAATGATGTTTCTTGGATTTATTCCAAAACACTCAAGACAATAATAGAATCTGGCATGCTATGATATTGAGATGTTTTCATGCATTACTAAATATTTTATTGTAATTAAACTGTATGCGTTTTTTGAACGAATCTTTTGATGATCAGTTGGGAATGGACCAAATTATTTTAAAATATAAAAGGAAAAAAACAATTTTTGGCTCACAATGTCCCCTTAAGAAACTGAAGTCACCGATGGGCGTGGGTTCGAGTCCCGCATAAGGCATCGGTTTTTGCAAACGTCTTTTCACTCATAATCATTTCATAGTCTCAACTACCTGCTCATTTATACCCCCGTATAACCTAGCTGTTGGTGCGATCAGTAAGCAATCAATAATCAATCAGGATCTAGTCGGCAAGCCATCGTGTGAGTTTGGTTTCCCTCGTTGGATGATTTTTTTTTTCAATGGTCACACATTGAATACATTATTACATGAAACATACCTAATAAAATCCTACAAAGTCAAAAATGCTGGCTTGACTCTTGACTGTAGGGGTAAGATAGCATATGTTTGAACATATCGTGTTTCACCCCTACTTGAATCAAAATCAAAAATTAATAAATACACACACAAATATAACTTGGCATAGCTTGAAAGTAGTACTTCACAGTTTCTCATTTTAAGGGCAAGTCCAAGAAAAGAAAACGATTTTTACATGAACAAAATTGTAATAAAAAATTATTCAGTACATATAACAATTATTCTTAGTTATAATACATTGATGTAAACAAGAAAATTAAGAATTAAGTAACAGATTTTTCAACTAGGGTTTCATAATGGAGTATTTGTCAAGGATTTTTATAGGTGGATGAATAGAATTCAATATAGTGGGAACTGCGACACTTAACTGCCTACTGCCATATTTAATAATGAAATGAGGAACTAAATATACATCAAGGAGCTGAAGGCGAGTGTTTACATTATGTGGTGGTAATATTTTAAAATTTTGATTCAAAAAGTATTTTGAAATGAATCTATATTTGAATAACTTGACTAATGGCAGAAGGTTACAGAAATGGTACAAGCAATCCACAGAATCAGCATTATTTGTTAATGCAAGGAGTTATAATCTTAACCATGCGATCCTGAATAGTAATTAATTTTGTTAAATGCCATGAGGATGCATTGCCCCATGCAAGTAAATCATACAATAATAAAGATTCAAATAAAAAATCAAATGATTTAAAGAATTAATGGCACTAGAGTGCCATTGATTTGAGAGTTTTATAAGGTAAGATACGACTAAGGTTATACAGTTGAAAAGAACAAGATCGTAAACGATTACATAGAGCATCAATATGTGGTTTCCAACGGAATAAACGATAGACTAGTCTAGTAGCTTTACTATCATAGAACAATAGCAAACTAAACGAGATATAAAAGCCGTGTGGTGATCGTATCGTAAACTCAATTCCGCGGTCCACAATTATCGAGACAAACGTCAGTGCTTGACACGTCATTTTATCCTAACGGATATAGAAAATCAATCAAATCAATCCCTCTCGTTCGTAGACACTCTACTCACGGCCGGTGCGATACTCCGCCGCGTGGATCAAGATGGCCGCTCTCCACTGCACTCGGCCGCCCTGCTCGGACATGCAGGTTGTGTGGTGGCTCTGACTGGCGGTGACAAGGTCATCTTGGAGCTGACGGTCGGGGAGTTGAGGGGGGAGACGAAGTCGGAGTGGTTGGAGAGCAGAGTGCACGTAGACATGGCAGAGGAAGCTAGAGAGAAAGTTCCGGTAAGTTTGATCGCGAATGATTCAAGTTTGAAGGATACCACAAGCGTGAAACTGGATTTTAGAAATGATGATGATATTCAATACCCTAATTTTAGAGAAAACTAGAAATCATTGTCTCAATTTTAGAAATTTAATTTTTTTTGTCCTCCAGAGACCATGATTCATGACTTGGGCATTACCGATTCTGTAACGTAAAGAAACAAAAAAAATCCAGTAATGTCCACATCAGAACTCAGAAAAAAGGTGAGGTCCTGGAGGACGAATAAATTTATTATAATTTCAAAAATTGAGATGATGATGTCTAGTTTTCTCTGGAACCCTGATCTTCATTTTCTTCAATTCTTCTTGACTCTTCTTTCTCCTTTGTTCTTGTTTTTTATTACAATATATTATCAACGGAACATTTCCAGTGGCGTGGTCCACTTGACTCGGACGGAGTCTGGAGGGGTGAAACGGCGCTTCACATTGCCGTGGCGAAAGGTCGTACTGGATCGGTCCAGATATTGCTGGAAGCTGGAGCTGACGTCACGACGAAGACTGGCGTTGGAATGATCGAAGGAAATACCGTACTACATTTAGCGGTGAAGAACGATTGTGTCGAAGTGCTGCGCTTACTTCTTGAACACGAACGCATTGGTCAGGTAATTTGAAGATATTGCTTTCATAAAAATTTATTTAAATGAAGCCAAAAAAATTTAAAAAAAAATTAAATAGAATAGATTGGGCCCTGAAGTAGAGCAGTGATAGAAATTTGGAAATAAAAGTTGCTGATGTTATAATAAATAGAAAAAAATGAAGATTTGAGAAGAAACAGAGGAAATTTGAAAAGAAATTGAAGAAAATAAGACGATTGAAGAAATTCACTCCCCATACATTGAATTATTCAGTAACTCTGAAATTATAACCTCAAGATATAGGGTGGATTGCATAGACGGAGTTTAAACCCCGGCCTACCTTAGGCGCCGTCTAAGTAAGAAATTGCATTGCAGCCACAATGCAATTTCTTACTCAGACAGCGACTAAGGTAGGCCAGGGTTTAAACCCCGTCTTTGCAATCCACCCTTATTGTTTGTTGAATGAGTTACATTACATTACGATGAATTATTCTTTTGGAGTGGTAAGATCGCTCTTGTGGTACCCCGTCCGAACGATCCTACTTTTTATCTTTAGCCTTAATTGGATAACAGTGATTTTGTAAGTTTCAACATTGATAAAAATGAAGAAAAAAATGTATTTAGGAGATGTCTTTTATCTCTTCCAGAAATAGAAATAGAAACTTTATCCATCATATATTAGAACGTCAGTACCGGGTCAGTCAGCTGACCAAATTCTTCAACCTAACTTGAAGAAAAGAACCATGAATAATGTAGAACTTGAATTTCACAAAATAGCAAAATAAAATAACTAACTAATTTGATGCAAAACAGTTTCAACTCAATAATAACGGTTAGTTCATAATATGATTTTCTTTTTCCATCTTTAATATCTTTCAACACAGTCTCTTCATTCTCATGTTTTATTAGAGTTTTGAAACAAGTACAATAACTTTCAATATCATCTTCACATCTTGACCTATAAGGTGAAAATCAGAGCAAATAAAGAAATAGAATTTAGATTATCTATAGATATTAGAAAACATACTATTTTCTTCATTTGTGGACAGCAAATGCTGGATAGACTATATTTCTTGTTTTAGATTATCAACGAAGCTGACCATTGTGACTTACTACCGATACATCACGCTATCTTCAAAGAAAACGTCGACTCTCTCAATTTGCTCCTAGCCGCAGGAGCAAACGTCGACATAACCTTAAGAGGTCGTAACATTCTTCATGACGCTGCCGAACTCAACAACGCCGCAATCATCCGAGCTCTATTCCATCACCATCCAGTATCTATGTCCGCTATCAAAGACGCTACCATTCTGTTCCTTTGTAACAAGCAAGATCAATCGTATCCTATAAACGGAACTCCCTTACATATATCATCCATGAACGGGAATATTAATATTACCAGGTTTCTGATAGACATGGGCTGCGATCCTTTAGCGAGAACTCTCGGCTCTGAAATGTACATCCCGCTACACTTGGCTGTATTGTACGGTCATTTAGATATCGTTCGTTATTTCATCGAACAAAATTCGCGATTAAGTGCGGTTAAAAATGCTGATGGAGAAACTGCTCTCCATTTAGCAGCCTTGTTGGGTAACAACGAAATTGTACAAATTTTGATAAATCGCGAAGAAAATTTGTCTGATTCAAGGGATAATCATGGTAGAGCTCCTATTCATCGAGCCGCAATGGCGGGTCGAGCAAAAGTAGTAGAGTTGTTTCTGAATCAGAATACAAAGTTGGGTTATGTTCGCGATGAAGGTGGCTGGACGCCGCTACATTTGGCGGCTGTGAAAGGACACCGGAACGTTGTCGAGGTGATGCTGAATGTGGACGGTCAGCTGAGCGGTGTTAAGGATGATAAAGGACGAACGCCACTCGAGCTAGCGAAAGGTGGAGGACATGTAGACGTAGTAAACGTCTTTGTTAATCAGGGAAAAATATCAAAGTAGCAAAAAAAATGTATTCGATGGGCGTTACCAAAAATGATCTGATCTCAACATCTCATGTACAAATAATAGCCGTAGGTAGATTGAATTTTTCGAATTTTTATGATACTCTATTCTGCAAAGTTTTCAGAATTATGGGCCTACCCAGTAATCCTAATCAAATACCTAATCAATATGATTCATTGATAGTAATATATATCCTTTACAACATTTTGATCTATATAAATTGAATTGATACATTTTATGTCATTAAGTAATGTTGAGAATATGTTCAAGCTGGATGGATTTAGGATTTAATAGAACAAGATTCACTTAAAAAAGAAGTTTAATAGACACAAAAGTATTTACTGTGTTGGACAACAATTCGTTGTCGTAGAAGAAAATGCACTAAAGCCACTGACATTTCATGGCACTGTTAGGGTACAAGAATAGAAAACAGGAACCGGAAATTACAACTACTAGAGTCAAAAAAAGAAACTAAGTCAAGACATACTTGCATACTAGAACTGTAGGTCTACCAACCTAACATTTAAATTGCTACATTCTTCACACTCCGCCTCAATTTAAGGACAAAAGAGCAAAGACCAAAATTACAGTGAATACACAAAAATACAACTCTTCAATTTTCTTGTACTCTTGCATCGTCTCAGTTCATGCCAATTGAATTCCGAGTAAATTTCGAATCAACACAAATCGTGTTCCGAGCAGTCCCTTCGTAAATATGTCCGCTTTCTGATCTTCTGTAGATATGTACACTGCTTGAACAATTTTCTTCTCGACCAAGTCTTTAATAAAATGGTACTTGATATCTACATGCTTAAGGCGCTTGTGTTCCCACTTTTGCAATAAGAAAATACAAGCCTGATTGTCTTCGTACAGAGTTACAGGTTCTTTCACAATTACACTTAGGTCTTTCAACAATGCCTTCAACCACAAGACTTCCGTCGCTGCACCAGCGAGTGCAATATATTCTGCTTCGGTTGATGATAGAGCCACCGCTGTCTGCTTCTTCGAGGTCCAGACTACTGGACAACCGTAGACTTCCATGAGATGACCCGATGTGCTCCGCCTGTCCTTAGCACCAGCCCAATCGGAGTCTGCATAACCAACAAGCGGCTTCGCTTCTTGCTTCTTCTCGAAGAATAGACCAAGGTTGACCGTACCTTGTAGATAACGTAGAACTCTCTTCAACCCCTTCCAGTGGGCTTCCGTCGCATTACTCTGAGCTTGACTGTAGTAATGAACTGCAGCACTGATGTCAGGTCTGGTCGTGGACATTGCATACATCAAACATCCAATTAGTTCACGATAAGGCTTCTTCCCAATGATGCATTCAGTATCTTCGCTTGCTTCACCTTCACCTTTTCGCTCTTGTTCCCATGGAGTTTTTACGGGTTTACAATCTTCCATGCCAAACTTTTGTAATACTTGTTTCACATAATTCGCCTGACTTAGAAATAATCCATTTTCTCTCTTCTCGACTTTGATTCCGAGAAAGCATCGAACATCACCCAAGTCCGTCATACGAAACTCATTGCTGAGAAGTTTCTTCAACTTCTTAATCTCTTCTTCTTTTCCAACGATTAAACAATCATCTACATATAGAAGAAGATACAACTTTGTATTCATATACAAACACTGATCATTAACAGAACGTTTGAAACCAAGATCCAACAAGAAGTTGTTTATCTTCAAATTCCAGATCCTCGGTGCCTGTTTCAGACCATATAAAGCACCTTTCAGTTTGCACACCTTCTCTCCTATTACAAAACCAGGAGGCTGCTTCATGTAGATTTCTTCACTTACAGTTCCGTGCAAAAATGCATTCTTTACGTCCATCTGGTTTACAGATAGTCCTTCATGATTCGCGACTGCTAGAAGTGTTCGAACGGTTGCCAATCGAGCGACTGGTGCGAACGTCTCGTTATAGTCAAGTCCCTTTTGTTGAGCGCACCCTTTTACTACCAGACGTGCCTTGTATTTGTCTATTTCACCATGTTCATCTCTCTTTACCTTGAACACCCACTTGTTTGAAATTGCCTTTCTTCCAGGAGGTAGATACGTTAACTCCCATGTGTTCGACTGTTTTAGAGCAATCATTTCCTCTTCTACAGCTTTCAACCACTCTGTGCTGTCTTCTCTGCCTGCGATGTCGTCATACGTTTCTGGTACATCGTCGACATAACCACACAAAGCGAAAGCTGTGTATTCTTTCAAATACGTTGGCGGCTTGACTACGCGACCTGTTCGAGTCTTCCGCAGCTCCGCCTCCGGTGTTTTTTCTGACTCGCTCTCCAGTTCCGATTCGCTCACCAGTTCCGATTCACTCTCCAGTTCCGGCTGTGTCTCACAGCGTGTTTCCGGTTCGTTTTGAACTCCGCTTGAATCGCTGTCGTAGGTCATCGGTACACTCGGAGAATCACTCGTAGTATCGAAGTTCGTTTCATCGAATACGACATCTCGCCCGAAGATGATCTTCTTCTCGAGAGGATTCCAGAGCCGATAGCCGTTGCTACAGTATCCTACCATGATGCACTTGATCGAGCGCGATTCCAGTTTTCCACCAATAAGCTCAGAAGGTCGTTTCAGATATGTCTGGCATCCGAACACTCTCAGCTTATCGACACTAACCTTTGCACCAAACCAAAGTTCTGCAGGAACTTTATTTTTCAGGGCAGATGTTGGGCTCCGATTTATTAAATAAATCGCGGCGTTAACTGCTTCAGGCCATAGTTCCTTGGTCGCTCCGCTGTGAATAAGCATGCACCTAGCTTTCTCTATTATGGTGCGATTCATTCGTTCAGCAACTCCATTCTGTTGCGGTGTGTAGCGAATTGTGCATTCGTATCGAATGCCTTTACGACTGAAGTATTCTGCAGTTTCCTTGTTGACATATTCAGTTCCATTATCGCAACGAAAGCGACTTATTCTGTATTGAGGAAACTGAGCAGTCACCATTGCTTCGTACTTCTTTAAATGTTCTAGCACTTCTGCTTTCGACTTCAAAACAAATGCCATTGTGAAATGGGTGTAATCGTCAATGAATGTTACGATATATTTCCGCCCATCAGCCGTCACAGGGTTCAATGGCCCCATCAGGTCACTGTGAATCAATTCAAGTGGACGCTGCGCGCGCACACGCTCATGAACATGAGGGAGTTTAGTCTGTTTACCTTCCACACATGTTTCACACACGGTTTTGAGGTTTCCTGACAACTTTATTCCGTTGACGATTCTGCTTACGGTCTTCAGTCCGATGTTACTGATATGTCCGTACCTAGCATGCCACAACTGTGCGGTTGCACACACTACTTCATGTGACTTGTCTTTTGAACATAGTTGAAAAGTTATTTCATACATCTGACCGACCCTCTTTCCTTCAATCACCTTCAGCTTGTCTTTCCAGATAGTAGCCTTTCCACACTCAAATACCACTCTGAATGCACGTGATTCCAGCCTGCTAACTGATAGTAGATTAAACTTAAACGGTGTTACCAGAATGTCTTCGATGGTCAGCTGGGTGTGTTTGCCTCCGTAGTTCACCCAAACATCAAGTTTCCCTTTCTTCTTGACTTCAACTCGTTCTCCCGAAGCAACAGTGATGAAAACTGACTCCGATAGTGTTTCCACATCTTGGAGTAGATGCTCACTCTTCTCACTAAGCATGTGTTGCGAGGCTCCTGAGTCGAGGTACCAAGTGACGGATTCCAAGCTGCTATTTTCCCGTTGCATGGCCGTAACTGCCGAAACTGCTACAAATGTCATCTTCTCTGCAACTTGAGCGTTTACTTGCTTTCCTCGGCACTCAGAACGCTTGTGCCCTACTTTTCCGCACCCATAGCACTTGTACTTAAAACTACTGTTCTTGGCAGTTTGTTGTTGAAACTTTTTCCCAGAACCAGCAGCGAAGACCATCGTTGATTCCGTATTATTCTTCGGTGCTTCTGCAGACTTCCCTTGCCTTTTACTTTCATCTTCGAGAAGACGATTTTTTACGAAAGCAAGTGTCAGGTTCTCAGACGACAAAGTTTCTAGCGCTGTGACAACTGCATCATAGTCATTCGGCATTGTCAGCAAGAGATGACATACAATGTCAGTCTCTTCCAACGTTGCACCAGTACTTTTTAGTTCACGTACGAGCTTGTCAAACACAAGAAAATGTTTTTCCAGATCACACTTCGACGAGTTGAATTTTAACAAGAGTAACTTCTTCCTCAACAGAAGTTGACTGGCTACTCCTTTCCTTTCAAATGTTGTCTCCAACGCTTTCCATATTTCGAAGCTTGAGGTATGATCCCGTACATATTCTAAATGTGAGTCTCCTATGCGCATTATAATCTGAGTCCTGCATTTCTTCTCTTTCTTCAAGAGCTCTTCTGCCATCTTCTTATTCGTGCCATCTTTCTTCATATCTTCTTTTTCCATCAGTTCACTGACTTCAATTACGGCATCTTCACGAATGCAGATCAAGATTTCCAACTGATCAAGTAACGTTTCCATTCGGAACTTCCAACTAGAAAAGTTTTCTCCTACAAACAGAGGAATTCGAAATTTCTCATCTGTATCCATCTTGTTGACTGAAACGTAGAAATTGTTCACACTTTCCTAATCAATCTAGAACGCCTGGGCCCATAACCTGTTGAGAATATGTTCAAGCTGGATGGATTTAGGATTTAATAGAACAAGATTCACTTGAAAAAGAAGTTTAATAGACACAAAAGTATTTACTGTGTTGGACAACAATTCGTTGTCGTAGAAGAAAATGCACTAAAGCCACTGACATTTCATGGCACTGTTAGGGTACAAGAATAGAAAACAGGAACCGGAAATTACAACTACTAGAGTCAAAAAAAGAAACTAAGTCAAGACATACTTGCATACTAGAACTGTAGGTCTACCAACCTAACATTTAAATTGCTACATTCTTCACAAGTAATAAGTTTTTTATCTATAATTGAACTATTATTACTACGCTTAGTTCAATTATAATTCTTATTGTTATACAATTCTTTTTTCTACTAATTGTGATTAATTTGTAGTGAGAGTGAGTATTCTCTGAAATTATCACCAGGTGAGATTGTATATAATCTCGTATTATGAAACTGTAAGTGTACTTGAGTCGCTCAGAAGCAAAACTTGCCTTATCCACTTTTTTCTCAAATAGAGTTAAATACGTCATTTTTTTCGTCTGGTTGACGCCTATCCTATTCTAGAATCAGTTTGCAACAAAACTTGTCTAATCCAGGCATAACAATCATTTAAACTTATGCATTTACTTCAAAACTGGTCTCATCCATCAAGTTGTAGTTTTCAAAACTTGTCTTATCCATCTAACCAATCGGCATGCTTTAAATTGTTACGAAATCCCAAAGCTATATACATGCACCACCTTTGAACACTTCTTGATAGTTTGGATTCGAAACATTTATTGATTAAAAACTCGTCTTATCCAAATTTGTAATAATGTTATTATCAAAACTTACCTTATCCAACCTAAAACAATTAATTTAAAATAAATTAAGCCATTTGATCTGACTTTCAAGATTTAGGCGAGTAGAATTAACTAACTCACTCAATATACTTCAAAATAGGATTAATATGCATTAAGGAAATATATGCAATTTTATTTTCCCGTTCATCTCAGAAACTCCAGAACTGGATGAGGCGAGTTTTGCTTCTGAGCTACTTACTTGCAAGATGTAAAGACACAGAAATCAATCATTTTGAATTGATAAATATCAATATCATCTTTTTTAAGACTGAGCTGAGATTATTGAGTATTCAGAAATAAGATAGCAAGATTTTGCAAGATATAATAGAAAAAATCATTAATGTACCATTTGTATCTTGAAAATGTGATCTTGAATACACATGAGATTATAGTTACCAGAATGTAGGCCTATTTTTTAAATAAAAATGAATGATTTTTTATTTTTGATACATTGAATGACTTTATCACTGACTGTTGATATTCAACTCATGATATATGATTGTTTCAATTGACAAACTAATCAGTAATCACTAATAAAGTAATCAACAAAAATAGTTGAATTATGGTATTTTTTATAAATTATATATATGTATTCTTCTTAATGTAAGATGCAAATAAAGTTAGCGTAAAGACTGAGATGTGTGACTGAGTGGTTAATACACTGAACCGTCATTTAGGAGACCTGGGTCCGATTCCTACCAAAACCCCTAATAAAATTACCTTTCTCCTCATCTTCCCCTTATTTCATTCATCATTCACCGACGCCAATAGATCTCACTCATTAGTCATTATTATATATGTACCCACCCAATATGAATAATAAGAATAGCAATAATATATATATATATATATATATATATATATATATATATATATATATATATATATATATATTTATATATATATTCTGATTGCGCTCATAGAAAATAGCAACATTCGATTTTATAGATTCTCTAATTCAATTATTTATAGTTTCTATAGACTTCATTTTATAATTCATCAAAAGTTCAAATCAACAAAACTCAACAAAACAGAAACACATCAACAAATCGGTGGGCTACAGTTCAATAGAATTTTAGTTCGATCAACTTAGCATTAGTCCCTGGAGACATATGCAACTTATACAGCAGCAATGTATTGAAAAGCACCTAAGAAGTAGGGGCTCAAATATTTCAACTCGGGTGGTGCGCATGCGTCACACAAAAGGGGGGGACAGAAAAAGGAATGACCGAATTTCTACCCCATGTAAAGTCGTCCAGTGTGAAACTCGTCCCTAACGAAATTCTTTTCTCATATAATAAAACATATTATTAATTGAACAAGAGCTTTCAGTCTTAATACTTTTTTCCAACAGTCGACACCTAAGATATATTTTTATTATTTTACATGGGAGAACAAAATCAGTACAATTTTTTTAAATTTTCAATGGAAACTAATTGCCCGAGAAGTTATGAAGGAACATCATGACCTGAACCACGTTATAATGGATAATGACGATGTTTATTTCCCTAATTTTATAGAAAACTAGAACTCATTATCTCAATTTCAGAAATTATAAAATTTTGATTTATTTGTCCTCCTCGACCCGGTCGTTTTTATGAGTCGTGACGTAAACATTAGGCCTGCTCGATTTATATACAGAATCTGTAATGCCTACGTCATGAATCATTGTTATATGAGAACCAAAACATTAATGATAATTTCTTAAATTGAGATGATGATTTCTAGTTTGCTCTGAAATTGAGAGAATAAAGACCGTCATAATTAAGTTATTAACCAAAATATAGTTTCAAGGTCCTTTTAGATATACCTTATTTCAACATGAACTGAGGACCCTTATTCTTGAGATTATGAAATTATGAGATGAGATTATTAATTATTTAGGTGGAATTCTGGTGATCTCACTGAAAATGGCTGATTGGTATTCCCAAAACACTAATTTCACATTTCATGTCATTCCACATTTTACTTGAAAATCTCACCACCCATTTGGTTAGTGAAATCCACAGCCTTCTTCATACAGATCATCATTCTTCTGAATGATTTGAATAAAGAAGGCTGTGGTGAAATCTATGACTATCAAAGTGCGTTGTAAAATATTGTGCATAGCACTCAAGAAATCTTTGCATCACTGCCACTAGGATAATTAACTAGGCCTAGGGAAGACAGTGTATCCTATTTGTTTACATTTTCACGAGATGCTATTGACTATAATCTGCTAGCCTCCTAAAGGGTATCTCTTATATAATAAAATAATTCCATTCCATATTTCACGATTTTTCAACTCGGGAATAGCAAACCGGTGAGAAGTGAGATGAAAAAGTGGAATGAGACAATAATCTCATCTCATTCTACTCATCTCATAATCTAAGGAATGAGGAATAAAATCGCATCATGACCACATATACTACCTCGTGTTACGTCATAAGTCTCCTGCCTGATCTTATAGGCCGTGACGGTCGTCATCATTAAAAGAAATCCATTGTAGCGTTCGAAATTTAAACAATCAGAACCATAGATAGCCTCGTTTCAGGGGTAGTTATGTAGATGATCTGAAAGTTTGATAAATAGTTCAGGTATTTATACTACTTTTTATTGCTCTCCATATACACATTGTAGCTAAAAGGAGGCATAATTCATTCATTTCATTCTTTGTTTCCAAGTTTGGTGTAAATGTAATGCTATCTGTTTATGCTGCTTTGAGAAGTGATTTTTACTTTTTAAATTGTAGTAACATGCTCTTTATTAATATATTTTACATTAATGCTATATTTAGATTACTAAGGCCGAGTATTACCAACGTGGGAGTAGCTCCAACTGGTAGATAAAAGTTGTTATCACCATGGTTACCTGGGATATTTGTTGTCACCAACTCTCAGATAACTGCTAACTGGACTTGGTAATACTGGGCCTTACAGCATTCTTGTGGTGAATATATGTTCTTTAATTTAAAAAAAAATATATCAGAGAATATTTAATTAATGGAATTGAAAGGAAAATCTCGAAAACTTGATGTTTCACAAACTGGCTATTTCAATAATTTATTCCAATCATTCATTTAATTTATGTATAATCTATTCAATAATATCAATATTCAAGTGGGACTCCTTAGAGAGGCTAGGTACTGGGGAAGAGAGTGGCCAACTTGACGACTGTTTTCTATTGGCTACTGAAATATCTCTCGCTTGGGCGCCATTTTTTGCCCAGAATTCAGATCAGATGTTTGAGAGCGTGTGTCAGACTGCATTACATCGGCGAGGAAACAACTTCAGTTGAAAGTTCTGGCATCTTTTTGACTAACTGGTAAGTTTACGACACTTTTGGACAAAAAATTTAGACAAAAGATGGCGTCCTGCGCGGGTGGCCACTCTCTCCCCGTATCTAGCCTTTTTAGGACTACCTATTGAGTTTCAAATCAGCTGTCAAGCTTTAAATGAAACAATAATATCAAGAATAAAAACAACAAAACAAAACTGCAATTAAAAGTGTGTTGGCAGAATACCGCTATACTTTCCACGAGTATTGCTAGGTCAACACCCCCGACCGTTTCTGCTAATAGATAGGGAAGACGGCCGATCGGAATCATTACGATCTAGCACGGAAGTATATGCATTATATTAACAAGGACTTCCGGTACACTTACTCTCATCTTTAGCATTGTTTTATGGTTTCATCCGATGCATTCTAAATTTGAAAATAGATCATTAAGTGTACAATATAGAAGAAATACACGAAAGTAGTTTGCATTCGAATAAATACATATTTTAGGACTAACTAACAGCTATAAAATGATCTGGTTTTCTTTACAGCGTTTTGTTGTTTCCCGCATTGCATTAGCAGATTCCACTTACTTTCAGAACATATGGAATAGGATATATTTATTGTCTTGGATCGGGGGGCTTATACAGCACCTAATCACAATTGATATCCCCATGAAGGTCGACAGGGATGGGGGGCCATGTGCCCCATTAGAATTAAAATGAAAAAATATTATATTCATCATATAGGCCTAATATAATACAATTATATAATATTAATATTATATTGAAAAATAAATATTAAAAATATTTTTCAATTAGTAGAGTGATAGGCCTAATTATAACATTTATAGGCCTATCACCAATTCATTTTGTCCATTTTGATTTTTGTATAATGATAAACTTTACATCTGCTGTTAATTGAGGGAAGTGATCATTGCCCAAGAGACTTACTTCAAAGTGGAAGATATCAACATTCGTGTGTTTATACTGAAAGACTTTTGTCTACGGCGAAAAATTATGGTCACAGATAGAGCGCAGTCCTGGTGTTGAAGTTCATTAGTTTTAAATAATCGAAATGGGGTGGAAAGATCGCCCTTGTGGTGCCCCGTCCAAACGATCCCATCTTTCATCCTTAGCCTTAATTGGGGAACAATGATTTTGTATCAAGGTTCGATGTTATTAAAAAAAAATTGAAAAATTGAATGATTTCATTTTATATAATACAGCTGAAAATACATTTATAGCCGTACAAGCTCGACAGGAATGCCAAATGAGTTATAGGCCTATATTTATGTTTTATATATGGGGGCGCTGAAGAGCGAATTTTGGAATAGCGATACCACCAAGAGTGAAGGAGGGCTTGGCGTGTAAAAGCTACCAGGGCTTTCCAACTGGCGGCCCGCGGGCCAACTCCGGCCCGCGGGACCTTTTGAAATGGCCCTCGGTATGATCTCTGCCATTCTGCATCAATCATGAATTCATACAAACTCTGCAATCACTGCAATTACGTAAAAATATAATATTCTGTGCAGTCAAATTGAGAATATATCTGGCATCGTTGAGCACTCCCCCCTTGCGCCATATCATCAGTTACAAACACCTGAATAAAGACATAAAGGCAAGAAGTGCAATTTTAAGTGAATTAATATTGATCCGAAAAAATCAGTTTCAAGAAGCTTGAATATGTGTGTACCAAAAATATGATTTTTATATACGGGCACACCATATTGAAAACAGGTCAAAAATTAATGAAAATTATCGGACAGTTAATTGTGTGGCCCACCTCAAATTTCCCCATGAAAAAATGGCCATCTGAGATATCTAGTTCGAAAGCCCTGCCGGGGCTACACTATATTTCGGGGCATTGGTTAGAGCACAGAAGAGCTGTGTTTAGGGTTATTTGGGTCAGGTTTTGATCGTTTCCTCGAATAAGCACATCCTCTTTCTAGGTAAACACGCCAAGCCACGTTCACTCTTGGTAGTAACTCTATTCCAGTATTCGCTCTTCAGGCGCCCCGTTTTATACCATCTTGAAGGTATTAAAAATAGCTATGTAGCCTTCAAATTAGATTGTGATATCTCATACCGTTCAAAAATTATCACCAAAAAAATATATTTCGATAAATCGACTCCCGCGAGTTCTGAAAGAAAGTAAGTCCTCATTTGAATTTGAATTTTGAAAAAGAACGTTTTATGTGACGGTAAATGTAGGTATAGTATGTAGGTGGTTAAGGTTAACGCATGCGTAGGTGTTCGCTGTCCAATCCCAGCAAGCGTGCGACCGGTAGTGTAACAGTGCCTCCGTCTTAACGGTACCATTACCTGCCGTGACGCATTAACTGACAGTTCGAAACCAACGTTCGACTATCACTATCATATGGTAGGGATCCCATGATCGAAAAGTCAAGTGATCATCTCTTAGACCAAGGTGGTTGTATGTTTACAAGGTCGGAGTGGAATTTAATGTAAGAGCTGTAACAGATTTAACAGAGCTGTTAATTACCTGTAGTTTTCGGTTAGGTTATGGGGTGGTAAGATCGCCCTTGTGGTGCCCGTCCGAACGATCCTACCTTGTTATTATTAACCTAATTGGGGAACAATGACCATGTTTTTCAATTAATAAGTTTTCACTGTTTATAAAAAGAAGGTTATATTCGGTGAGTTCTCAATTCATAATTTTATTCAATAAAAGTTGAATAAAGTTGCGCGTAATAAAAATAACAATTTATTAACAATCCAAATTTTTACATATTAATTTTTTAAATACAAATATTCTATTATATGTCTTCATATTTACATTATATTAGAATAGAACGTAAGTCCGACGCCAATAGATCTTAGTAATCATTACAGTGCGTCGTTAAAACCCAATATAAAAAAAGCACGTAAGCATTTTTAGATGAGTAAATCAAATCATTCATTAATTAAAATTATTTGCATAGTAATATAAAATGATTCTCCGTGAACATAGTCAACATGTTGCACGGATGCTTCAATAACAATTGTTTGTTAATGTAATTCTTGATAAGTCGAGATATTAGCGGACTTTTCTCACAAATTGAAACGATCTACCGTCGTAAAAGTGAATTCTATAGTTAGCATGTACAGCCAAAATAAGTCTTGTTTAGTAGTAGTTGTTTATTATTATCATCATTCATTTACATAAAACATAAGGTTCACTTGTCCACAAAGCCTAGCACAAGGCTTATCTGTGGATTATACAGAGAATAATAAAACGGAGAAAGAAAACACTACATTTGTATATGAAAAATAACATTGCGCTTAATTAAATTAGAAAGATAGAATAATGGGGAAAAAATAGGATAATGGTGGATACGAATAATACACATTAAGTGACAAAAAAATCAATTTGCAGAGTAAAATAATTACAGAGTACCACTCAAGGAGTCTAAAAGCCAGTACTTAATTTCTTTTTGGACAGAACATAAGTTTTGAAGTTTCAATAGATGTTGAGGAACAGAATTAAAAATGAATGGAATGGCGTACATCAACCGCCTTTTACCATGCTTATTATTATAGCGGGGAATTACATAGCTAATTATAAGTTTAAGTTAATTAAGTTTCTATCTGGCTTTACCAATCAACCAACCTTCTGATATTGCATACGGTTTAAAAAGTATCAGAAGAACAGAAAAGAGACTTTTAATCTTGATTCGAGCTATACTGCGGTGATCACAACCATGTAATTGCATACGATACCGCTCCAATCTCTTCAACATCCAACCTCCATATTACCTATGCGAAGTAGGCGTAAGCAACGAATCTCAGTTCGGTTCAGTCAACGTCTGACGTTTCACAGAGGAAGACATACTCAACTGAAATGGGTGAGTTTCGATTCATTGCTTCGATTAATTTACATTCAATTCGTTTTATTTACGTATTATCAGCCGCTGTTGGTATTCGTGTACGTTGATTAATTCATAATGTAAATGATCGAATGTATTGTTAAGACGTTCGATTTTTAAAAGAAGAAACTGAAGATTTGCTGTGATGTTCGTGCGTTGGTATTCCGTATTCCACGGTGACCTCGAGCTGAAAAATAGAATCTTCTGTTGATTGTTTTTTTTCTGTCGCGCGCTTTCGTATTTAAGAAATTAAAAGATATTATTGTGGGTGTAAAAGAAAGTGGATTTGTGGTCATTATTGATCCGGGAAAGTAGTGTTTGAGATTAGAATTAGGAAAACGAGATTCTTGTAATCAATTTGGATAAGTTTGCGAATGTTGTTGGAAAAATACGAAGATCCAGTTGTTTTGTCTATCAAAATGGTTGAATCGATAAAAATGGAAATTCGTCATAGTAGCGCACGGCCCTCTTATGTTCTCACTGTATATACAATATTTCACTTCTGTTTAAATGATCGGTATTACTTTTTAGCCACGAATCAAGTAAATTAACTCGATCTTGATGTTTTTCCATAGGTTTAATGAACCAACACTATAAAGGAGGTTGTGATAAAATCATTACAAAAAAAAGATGTATTTTCTTAGTGGGTGATAAAATTTATATCAAATAATGATTTTGTTTTTATAAAATTCAGTAACAATATTGAACGATTCAAGTCCTAGTTTACAATTATTGAAAACAGCTAAGAGCCAGTTTTATCAATCTTATAACTCCGGATTACCAACTACAAATAGCGTTATTCTGAAAGTTAGTGAAAACAAAGCACTGGTAACCATGGTGACAAGTAACAACCAACTCTAACTCCCAAATAGATGTGCTCCTCTCACATTAGTAATGCGGACACTTGGTGCAGAAATTACCAACGTGGGAGTAACTCTATAACTGGTGGTTTAAACTTGTTATCACCATGATTATCTGAGGTATTTATTCTCACCAACTCTCAGTTAAAGGCTAACTAGACTTGGTAATACCAAGCCTCCGCTAACTCTTAATTAAGGTACGAAAATAACATGCGTTACCAAGGGTGATGACAAGTTAATCCGCAAATTAACTATCTCTTAATTGACTAACAACCATTTGATACCCGGGTTAAAGTGTAATTAAACCGTAAAAAACGCTTCTGTCACTTCTGTTGACATCACCCATTGTCGAAAAAGACTGAGAAGAGTGTCAACAAGAGTTCCCCAGCTAGTTCACTTTGTTGTTATGGTAACAATTGTTAGTCATTTATTACTTGAAAAAAGCGACTAACGACATATAAATAAGTACTTCCAGTTGCTAACGTACTGAACCGTCGTTCAGAGGAGACTGGGGTTCGATTAACGCCATCGCCATACTCGACGATTCTGACAAACGTTCCAGTGGTTTCCCTTTACAACATTGAAAGAGAATACTGGTATTAGACCACGACTATTTCCTTTCCCATGGTCAAGGAATTTAGACAAGACACTTCAATCAATTTGATCACATTCATCAATCACCGACGCCAATAGCTTGTAGTTATCATTAAAGTGCGTCGTTAAACACAGAAATCCCAATATAAATTGATTAATTGTCGACTCGAAATAGGCGTGGCTTCACCAGTCAGCCAGTTGAATCTATATCATTTGTGGTCATTTGAAGATACCCCGATTGGATATTTGAATTTCACTATACAGTTATGGCAGCCCTGTTGATTGGACGGTCTGATTTGTGACGTAAACGGGGCGGAAACTACGAGTCGTCAATTGCAACTTATAGATACGTATATACTATATAACGACAATATTGTACTTCATCTAGGCTTGTAAGCTTCTCTCAAATGACGTCACACATTGTTGTAATAAGGGAGAAACAAGGTTTCCCAAATTGTGTTCTACAATCACAATTCCAGTATTAATTATTTGCTTTCCTCAACTTCTTTAGTTGCCATGGTAACCTATTTCAGATATAGGATAACACCTATAACACCCTCGATAGCTCAGTCAGCTGAGGCACCGCTTCAGAAACTGAAGTCACACCGTTGGGCGTGGGTTCAAATCCCGCATAAGGCATGGATTTTTGTAAACGTCCTTTCATTTATCATCACTTCATAGTTTCATAATCACCTGCTCGTTCGTACCCCCGTATAACCTAGCTGTCATTGGGTTTATTTGGGTTATTGGGGTTATTGAAGTGGTAATACACTGAACCGTCATTCGGGAGACCGAGGTTCGATTCCCGCCATGGTCGACCATCATGACAGGGATTTTTTGTGGTTTCCCTCTGTCGTTCAGGTTGATACTGGGATGGTTCCTTAACAACAGGCCACGGCCGACTCCTTCCCACCATCCAAAACGCCTAATAAAATACCCTTTCATCTTATCATCTCATCATCTCATTCATCATCCACCGACGCCAATAGATCGTAGCCATCAATATAGTGCGTCGTTAAAACCCAATATAAATAACCTAGCTGTTGGTAGGGTCGTTAGGCAAGCAATAATGATCATCAATGTAACCCAACACCGATGCCATCACCCTATAAAGAAGTCAAGGAAATGACAGTGCATACAAGAGACACATGTCAACATTGAAACAAGAAGAGAGTGGCTCAAGGCCTACTTCATTGACTATATAAATGTTGTACGCCGATCGACCGTCTCCCCTATAGATTAACACTAATTGCCGGTTGTTTCGATACTTCAAATACTGAACTGTGTTCACTAATAATATGAAGTAATAGTTAATAATACAGATACGTCATTGAGAAATACGTCATTATTACAAGTACAGGAGGACGTAGCGTCATTGGTGTCATTGACAATCATTATTTATTTATATTGTGTTTAACGACGCACTCAACTGATTAACTACATCTATTGGCGTCGGTGAAAGATACGAGATGAAGGGATGACGAGATAAAAGGTTATAAAAGGTACTTTTGGATAGTGGGAAGGAGTCTGTCGTGGCCTGTTGTTAAGGAACCATAGTATAGTTAGTATATACTATAGTTAAGTATATAGTATTGACCTGAACGACAGAGGTAAACAACGAAATACCCCGTCATAATGGTCGACCATGGCGGTAATCGAACCCCGGTCTTCTGAATGACGATTCAGTCTACATGAGCATGGGCGGGGCTACAGCAATTGGTTCACCCCATAGAGCTTCAACTAGAATATTGTAAGAATTATATATATATATATATATATATATATATATATATATATATATATATATATATATATATATATATATATATATATATATATATATATATAATATGTATATATATATATATATATATATATATATATATATATATATATATATATATATATATATATATATATATATGTATATATATATATATATATATGTATATATATATATATATATATATATATATATATATATATATATATGTATGTATATATATATATATATATATATATATATATATATATATATATATATATATATATATATATATATATATATATATATATATATATATATATAGTCATTTTCAGTACAGAGCTTTGAATAATACTCGCAACCCGACTCAGTAGGCGGCATGTTTAGCGTTTTCCTAGTTATATAAACGTAAAGAAATTAAAAATAAAAGTGAAAAACACTAGGTACATTTTTCCTAGTTTCATTATGCATACCCGACTGAGCTATATAAGGCAACATACTTGACTATACTTGAGTGGTCTACTGATTTACTATCCACGATTGACCGTCTCCCCATTCTATCAGTATTAACCATCGGGTGTGTCGACCCGTCAGACACTCGGTAATCGAGTTGTGAAGGTTCAACGACCGTCTCCAACGTACCACATACAATGTAACGATTGGGTGTTTCGTGCCGGCATATTTCAGTTTTGTCTGGTCAAGTTCCTTGTTGACCATTACACTATTATGGACTGTCACTTTTACTTTTAGCTTTGACGATTGGTTATTACTCAATAGTTATAATGGTACACCTTGCGTGTTTACACCTTGCAGTGACTGGTGAAGTTGAAATTTGCAAAGTGACTGTAGACACGAATTTTGGTGTCTGTGTTACGAAAATCTGGATTATTATGGTTTCTAAACTGTAGACCGAAAAAAACTATATATATACGAATATTCGTGGGAATTAAAGTTTAGTTGTGTAATGTTAGATTGGTTTACAAAACATTTACCAAACAACTTGTAGTGACTGGAGAGGCTTCATTTTGCAAAGTGGCTATTGATACGAATTTTCGTGGCTCAAAATTTTTGATATTTACTTAGTTGGTGTTAGGGTTTGAAGGCACGTCGTTTATGAGGCATTTTGCGCCTAGGTAGAGAAAAACTATATATATATATATATATATATATATATATATATATACATATATATATATATATATATATATATATATATATATATATATATATATATATATATATATATATATATAGTTTTTCTCTACCTAGGCGCAAAATGCCTCATAAACGACGTGCCTTCAAACCCTAACACCAACTAAGTATATATATATATATATATATATATATATATATATATATATATATATATATATATATATATATATATATATATATATATATATATATATATATATATATATATAAATATATATATATATATATATATATATATATATATATATATATATATATATATATATATATATATAGCTATATATATATATATATATATATATAACTATATAGCTATGAAAAAACAATTCAAATAATTTGAAAATATAGAAGTTTGGAATACGAAATTAATAAGAACATGTGGTGGAAATATCTACCATTAAACTTGTCCAAATCACTCATTCAGGAGACCGAGGTTTGATCACAATCGGTCACTGATTAGTACTGAGATTCTTCTTGTTTCCCTCAGTACCTTCATTCATCCGGTGATAGTACAGAATATCCTGGCGTGGTTCCTTCAAGACCAGGCCACGACCGCTTCCTTCCCACTGCCCAAAACACCTAGTAAAATGACGTTTCATTTCATCTTCCACCGCATTCATCATTCACCGACGCCAATAGATCTTGAAAAATAAAAAATATAATAAAATGTTTTGCGCCATTAGATTTGAATATCGAATATCTATCAAAATGTATCGAAATTTTCGAACCCAAAAGGTATGTTGGACCTAACAGTCAACACAAGTCCAAGTGGTTGTGTCACATTGGAATTTATGGCCGGTTTTAGGTTAGGTTATTAGTTTATGATAATATGTTTGTTAGGTTTAGGTTGATTAGGGTAGTAAGATTTGGTTGTTTTAGGTTGATTCAAGTTGCAAACAACAACAAAAACGTTCACATGTGGCTCCGATTAATAAATGCTTGCCACCCCATGGCTCAGTCAGCAATGCCCTGCATTAGAAACTGAAATCAGATCGAGCGTGGGTTCGTATCCCGCATAGTCATCTGTTTATCCAAATATCATTAATCCATCACCCGCACATTCGTACCCCCAAATATAGCAACTTTAGGTGAGATCGTTAAGAGCAGAGTAATCAATGAATAAAGAAATAGTTGTCGCCACTCGCCCACTCAGGTTCGAGACGGTCAACCGTCAATGCTGTGAGATCGACGAGACTGCCGCTCGTAAGCTGCATCCCACGCATGACCGGCAGGTTTGCTTGGCGAGTGACCAATGCAAGCGATTCTGTAAAAGGCCATGCAAATTTATTACTCATCCGCCACAAGAAGACCCGATTACACTATAGAGAAGGTTGAGGTAGACCACCTTTCTCCTCATTTATTATTTCATATTGGGTTCAACGACGCATTCTAATGGAGATTATTCATTTATATTTAGTTTAACGATGTATTATAATGGTGATTATTTATTTATATTTGGTTTATAACGGCGTAGGACCACTGTGATAAGATTCAAGATTTATTGGCGTCGGATGAATGATTAATGAGATGATGAGATTAAAGTTTCTTCAGGTAACGAAAAGGAAAGTGGGAAGGAAGCGGTCGTGGCCTGTTATGTAGGAACCATACACTGGCGTTAGCCTAAACTACAGAAGGAAACCACGAAAAAAAGTTGAAGATAGACGCTGATGGGCCGTTTGCGATGTATTTGTTAGTTTTTTATAGTGCACTGCTGAAGTTTCATTTTTTCTAAAACATCCAAACTTGACACAAAATCACTGTTCACCAATTAAGGTTATTCGTGGCAGTAAGATTGTTTGGATCGGGTACCACAATGTTAATCTTACCAGCACATTTCAATCACAATTCAATTTAAATTTAAAAACAATGAACTTTGACACCAGAACTGCGCTGTCTGTGATCATACTTCTTCGCCGCAGATAAAGTCTTCAGTTTCCAAAAGTCCAGGTCACATCATTAGTATGAACTTTTTCATTTATATAGGCCTACCAAACATTCTGATTGGTCAGTTCCAACTGATGGACATTGTTGTCTGTCTCTTTCAACAATGGGTGACGTCACTTGACAGCACTTAAAAAACGACAAACAATCGTTATCATAGCAATACAGCGAACTGGTGGACTACCAAACATTCTGATTGGTCTATTCCAACTGATGGACATTGTTATCTATCTCTTGCAACAGTGGGTGACGTCACGTGACAGAAGCATATATCCGGGCATTATTAGCATTGGTATCAGAGCCGTACCTAATAAGATATTTTGCGCACCTAGGCCGAAACCCAGAAACTAAATTCTAATGAATTATAGAGAGAAAACTAGAATTCATTATCTCATTTTCAGAAATTAAAATTGATTTATACCGGCACAGGTAGCCGAGTGGTTAGCTCACTTGCTTCGTGTGATCCAGGAGGTGAAGGGACATATCGGACCCGGTTCGATCCCCGCCACCGTCCATCTTTACAGGGGTTTTTCGTGGTTTCTCTCTGTAGTCTAGGCTAATGCCGGGATGGTTCCCACAATATAGGCCACGACCGCTTCCTTCCCACTATCCTTCCCACTACCCATAAAAACCTTCATTTCATCATCCCATCATCTCATTAATTATTCATCCGACGCCAATAGATCTTAGTCATCATTACAGTGCGTCGTTAAAACCCAATATGTAAAAAAAAAAATTGATTTATTTGTCTTCCAAGGGCCCAACTCTTTTTCTAAATTGTGACGTAGACATTATTTGATTATATTTTCTGTTTATGTTTCTTTATAAAAACGGTAAACTGCCTCATTGTATTTGGAAGACGGGAAAAAAATCTGAAATTGAGATGATGATTTCTAATTTTCTCTGTAGGAATTAGGAAAATAAATATCGTCATCATTGGTTAAATTTAGTTTTTAGAGTTATCATGTTCTTTAATGTTTGCTTAATATTGTGAGTATGGGCCTCCACTGAATCTTCAGTAGCCTTGAACTATTTATTTATTTATTTATTCATTCATTCATGGTTTTTGGGTACATTATTTGAATGCTTGGGAACTAAGCAATCGATAGGGCCTATAATAAACCAGGTCATACAATATGCAAAATTTGTGAAAGTCAAAACATAGTAAATTATATAGAATTTTAACATTTAAACAATTTAATTTAAATAATTTAAGGAGTGATATTAAAAAATTGAATGCATTCAACCAAGGAATTATTTTATACTATAAAATGAGTTGGTTATAAGATAGTTTTTAGATCCCATTTAAAAAATTCTTCATGTCTTTGTTTTTCAATTCGATTGGAAGTTTATTTAAAAAATCGCCTGCCAGCTGGCATCACTCCATTCGGCAAAACTCTTGTGGTAAATGCTCATGGAGCTCTCGTGGTATTATGGTAGTGGCTATTTTATATCGTTTTACATCGATAGCAACATGGCATGCACGTATTCGATTCATTCTATTTATTTACTGTTGAAGTTATTTGTAATTATCTGGAAATGTTGCCTGGGAAACCTTGACGGGTCGTGACAAAGACGTTAGAGAGATGAAGTCATGAACACACTGCATCATAGTGAATCCGATTTGAATCTCTTTGGAATGTTCAAGGAGTCAAAAGACAAAGGGAACCAACAGAAATGTTTCAATTTTTTGTTATTTTTGTTATTTATAGATGTATCAATGTTAAAATTGTATTAATTGGATGAGCGAAGCGAAGACTCAATTTCACCATACTCGGAAAAAAAGTTCTTGTTTTTTTCTTTTTTTCTTTTGTTCGCGCTCCACTGGTCAAACAAGAGTATACAATCAGTTGAAACTTGGCATACACAAGTGTACTTATCCAATTCGATACGGTATAGTTCAAATCGCTCGAACAATCGGCGCAATCGCTTGAACCACTTTTGAGAAAACTTATTTAAAAGTTTCAAAAAATCCCATAAGAATAACCTAGAGGAAAAAAATCGTCAAAAATATTTCCTTTGAGAGAATTCAGATTCTCAGGGAATTTCAATATAATAATTATACACATTATTCCGAACTTTCAGTCAAATCAAATCGGGCGTTTCGATGTAGAAAAATATATAATCCAATTTTTTTAAATCACTCAAAGCTATTTAGATACCAATTAAATACAAGCAACAGGTGTCACTAATTAATTGGAAACAATTAAAACAAAACCTTCTTCATTATCATAGAAATCAATTATGAAATAGGAGGGCAGTGATACGTGAATGTTTGGATCACAAGGTGGATATATATATATATATATATATATATATATATATATATATATATATATATATATATATATATATATATACATATATATATATATGTAACCAATCCGAAGATATGTTGATATATTGTTCCAGCTCATCCATCAACGCGGAAACACATAACCCGTTTTCCCAGGAGATTTATTCAATTTGCATTTACTTATATTCACGCACTTTTTTCATGACCAAGATCTATTGGCGTCGGTGAATGATGAATGTGTTTAATAAGACCATGAGATGAAAGGTCATTTCAACCATGTTATATATTTAATTTGATTAAATTAAGTTAGTTTGATCATCTAACCTCCTTGATGATTAATTATAAATTTGTGACATTTTATTCTGTCGTACCAACTTCCCACAAATATAATTCATAATTTCGTTATAAGAGTATTGTATGTGTGGAGGTCCTAATGATATTCATTTACCTTGACAAGAATTTCACTTGCATTTTGGCCCCACCCTGGCGACCTTGCCTCCACAGCGAAGGTGGGCTGTGAGTTTATACTGTTGAATTATTAATAAGTCAAAACTAGGCTCATAGAGAATATTATTACGAATGGTCAAGTAATTGGATGAGCGTAAGCGCTGCCCTCCGTAGCTCAGTGGCAACTCAAGAGTAGCCACTTGAGTTGGTGACTTCAGAAACTGCAGTTACCGTTGGTTTTGGGTTCGAGTCCCGCATGGGACATGGGTTTTTGTAGACGTCTTTTTACTTATTAGGCCTATCACTTCGTAGTTTCATCATGGATTTGCAATACTGCGTTCATGGTTTCATTATCATCTGCGCATAACCTAGCTGTTGGTTGGATCTCATTATGAGCAATATTTATGAGCATAAGCGACGACTCTGTTTTACCTAACTGAGACGTGTGGTCGAGTGGTTAATACAATGAACCTTACACTAAAGTTGTTGAGGAACCATCCCAGTATTGACCTGAACGTCAGAGGGAAACCACGAGAAATCCCTGTCAGGACCCCTATTCCTGAGATAAATGAGATGTGAGAAAAATAAAAATGAGTGAGATAATCGTTTTCTCACTCACTTTTATTTTTCTCACATCTCATTTATCTCAGGAATAGGGGTCCAGAATGGTCGACCATATAAAATAAATAACAGAGTAAGATCGTCAACGACTGCTGGAGATCCCTCATCAGGATTAGTCACGCACAGAGGTCGTTGGTCACATGTGCCCACTGCTTGAAGCGATCGACCGTCTCCCCTATCAACACCCGCTAACGGTCGGGCGTGTCGAGCCGTCACCACGGTGCGAGCAAACTGACAGCATGGTTGAGTGGGATTCGAACCCACGTCTGTCGCTCTCGGAACACGGATATCTAGTCGAGGTCATGTAGCACAATTTATTGTACTTTCTTGTGTACACGAGAGATGAAGGCGCGAACCACCCGCGTGATAGTGGTGTGAGATAGGGGGGACGGTCGCTCGGAGTCTTCCTCTCTCGTGGATACACGTTACACACGAGAGATAAAGGCGCGAACCACCCGCGCGCTAGTGGTGTGGGATAGGGGGGACGGTCAATCGTAACCTTCATATCTCGTGTCTTTAAGTATGAAATGCGATGTAAATGGATTAAGGGAAATATATATTTTTTTTCATAACTGTTGAACAGTCTGAGAAATCAAAATTGTAATATTATGTATGGAAATACGTATTCAATACCTTCAAAATGATGTGCTGAAACTGAGAAAGTGGTCGAGTAGTTATAACACTAAACTGTCATTCAGGAGATCGGGGTTCGATTACCGCCATGGTCGACCATCCTGACAGGGTTTTTTCGTAGTTTCCCTCTGTCGTTCAGGTCAATACTGGGATGCTTCCTTAACAACAGGCCACGACCGACTCCTTTCCACCATTCAAAACACTTGATGAAATAACTTTTCACCTCATCATCCCACCATCTCATTAATCATTCATCCGACGCCAATAGATCTCAGTCATCAATACAGTGCGTCGTAAAACCCGATATAAAATAATAATAAAAAAAGATGTGCTGAACAATAGCCCTATGGTTCCTACCATTTCACATAGGTATAGTTAAAACTAGGAAAACGCGGGATACGTGCGTTGTGAGATGAGCTTAGAAGTGTGGAAATCTAGAATGAAAAATATTCTGTCAGCTCAATCCACATTTACGGACCTTGGATTACTTCAAACGTTCAAAAACCTTACCTGCAGCTTATTGATAATTAAAGTGCTGCAACCTGTCGCATAAACACTTTGAAAAACCAATTGATCCAAATATTCAATAAAATGTACACTTTTATTGCGTTTTCTTTGTTATTTCTCATACGATTGTTGCAAAAATCTCTGTAAAGGTGTATAATAGTATTTTTCATATTCGGTGAAAATTTGAGAGCTTCTGAAGAATTCTTGTATTTCAAGTATTTTTCCTCCGGGTTATTCTTATGAGGATTTTTCAAACTTTACGATTTTTTCCGGATAAACTTTCGGACCGATTTTTTTTAAAAACAATCCCAACCTATTCTGGTATGACAGAAATATGTAGAAAAAAATCAAGTTGAAGCGTATTTTTTCCCGACCTGTATGCCACGCACAAAATTACAAAAAGAAAAGAAAAAAACGAAGCCCATTTTTTTCGGTATGTGAAATGGAATCGTCGCTACGCTCATCTAAAAACGTGTTTTTAGCTGGGTACCTATGACTAGGAAAACGCGGGATTCGCGTTGTGAAATGAGCTCAGAAGTAAAGAAATGTACAATGAAAAATAATTGAAGTCAGCTCAGTCTACGTCTACAGACATTGGATCACTTCAAACGTTTCAAAACCCTACCGGAATCAATCATGTCACGGCCTTCATGTTTATTTATAACTGATTTCAATCGTTTCAATTTAATTGATGACACTTGTTGCTATAGATTTATTTGGATGGCTCTGTTTGAAGTTGAAATACGTTTTGAATACGTTTTCTTCGTCATTTCTCATCCGATTGTTGCAAAAATCTCTGAAAAGTTGTATAATAGTATTCTTAATATTCGGTGAAAATTTGAGAGCGTTTGAAGAATTCTTGTTTTTCAAGTATTTTTCCTCCGGGTTATTCTTATGAGGATTTTTCAAACTTTTCGAATTTTTTCCAGAAAAACCTTTCAACCGATTTTCCTGAAAAACAATCTCAATCTATTCTGGTATGACAGAAATATGTAGAAGAAGTTTCAAGTCGAGAGGTATTTTTTCCTGACCTGTATGCCGCGCACAAAATTACAAACAAAAAAACAAACATAAAAACGAAGCCCATTTTTTCGGTATGTGAAATAGAATCTTTGCTACGCTCATCTAAAAATTATGCAATGTATAAGTCCAATAGTTCGTACGTTTGCCGTCTAAAATGTATTGCAAATATCTATGTTTGTAGTTCAATATCTTTCAACGTTAAAAAATTGTCATCGAAAAACTTATATTTCACTGAATCCATTTGCATGCTATTAACAACTGGGAAAACGCATTAAAAGTCAGGTGTTGTTGTGATGTGAGTGTGTAAAGATTTGAGAATGACAGGGTGAAATATATCTATTTGTATGATGCTTATTCGTCTATCAAACGTTATAGTGCGATAAGATCGATTTATTATAGATGAGCGTAGCGAAAATTCCATTTCACATACTGAAAAAAATGGGCTTGGTTTTTATATATATATATATTTTTTTTTGTAATTTTGTGCACGGCATACAGGTCAGGAAAAAATACCAATCGAATTGAAACTTTTTCTACATATTTCTATCATACCAGAATAGGCTGGGATTGTTGTTCAGAAAAATCAGTTCGAAGGTTTTCCGGAAAAAATCGTAAAGTTTGAAAAATCCTCATGACAATAACCCGGAGGAAAAATACTTGAAAAACAAGATTTTTTCAAAAGCTCTCAAATTTTCACCGAATATTAGGAATACTATTATTCACCTTTTCAGAGATTTTTGCAACAATCGGATGAGAAATAACAAAGAAAACGCAATAAAAGTGTACATTTTATTGAATATTTGGATCAATTAGTTTTGCAAAGTGTATATGCGACAGGTTGCAGGTTACTATAAATATCAACAAGTTGCAGGTGAGGTTTTTGAACGTTTGAAGTAATCCAGGGTTCTTAGATGTAAATTGGGCTGACAGAATATTTTTCATTCTATAGATTCCCATACTTCTAAGCTCATCTCACAACGCAAATCCCGCGTTTTCCTAGTTTAGTTATAGCATGGACCAAAGAATACTACGTACATTAGTCTATGGTGATAGGTCGATTTGTAGGATTCACATTCATTGACGACTCGCGGTCTCCGCCCCCTTGACGTCACAAATCATACCGTCCAATCAACAGGGCTGTTAGAACTGTAGTCAAATTCAAATATCCAATCGGGGTATTTTGAAATTACTACAAATTATATTATCCAACTGGCTGACTGGTAAAGCCACGCCTATTTCAAGTCGTCAATTCTGGTGGTCTATTTTCAAGTGAATTGTAGGATTTTGTAGCTAATTTAAACTACCAGAAAAACAAACGCATTCTATGCATAGTCTATGGAAATTAATTTCAATTTTGGATTCAACCATTCTTTAAGACTTCAATTAGGTATGCCTACTTACCAGTTGATACAGACTACCATTATATTCATTTCTTACGATCTAAGAGGAAGTTAATCAACTCTTTTGTCTTTTGTTTCAGCTAATAATTGGCTCATTTCGGTTTGCCTCCTGGCATTTGTAAGTATACCACAATTACATTAAGTTTACTGTTTAACTGCCACTTGCATCTGAAGAAATTAACTCGAGTGATCATGTTGTATTATGATGGATTAAAATACCAGTACTCACTTTTACTTGCATTCCATTCCATTACTGTACCGTAGCAACAACAATTACTTGACATGCAGCTCTATTATTAAGCGTTTTTACTATTCATATTTATTGGAGCGATTTATGATGCATTTAACTTATATATTTATATATATATATATATATATATATATATATATATATATATATATATATATATATATATATAAATATATATATATATATATATATATATATATATAAATATATATATATATATATATATATATATATATATATATATATATATATATATATATATATATATATAAATATATATATATATATATATATATATATATATATATATATATATATATTTATATATGTATATATATATATATATATATATATATATATATATATATATATATATATATATATATATATATATATATATATATACATATATATTTATATATATATATGTATGTGTGTGTGTGTGTTTACCTGTTTCGGTTATGCAGGCCCATTGTGGATACAAATACGGCATGCATAATGATGCATAAATAATCTGAAATTCTGATATTTTGATTGTAGGAATGAAATAATTCATATGTCAATTGTTGAAGATTTATTCAAAAGTAGCATCCAGGTATGATCTGTTATACTAGGAAAACGCGGGATGCGCGTTGTTAGACGAGCTTAGGGGTATAGAAATCTAGAATGAAAAATAATTTGTTAACCCAATCTACATCTACAGACCTTGGATCACTCCAAACGTTCAAAAACCTTACGAGAATCAGTTATGTCACGGCCTTCCTCTTCATTCATTTCAATCGTTTTGAATTAATTGGTGACACTTGTTGCTATAGATTTAATTGGTTCCCGTAATAGCCTAAATTGATGGGAAAATGCTTTATAAATGCGTTTTCTTCGTTATTTCTCATCCGATTGATGCGAAAAATCTCTCAAAATGTGCTTAATAGTTTCCTTTATATTCGGCGAAAATTTGAGAGGTCTTGAAAAATTTTGATTTTTCAAGTATTTTCCTCCGGGTTATTCTAATGGGAATTTTTGAAATTTCTAAAATTCATAAAAAAAAAAGTTACCACCCGATAATGCCACAAAACTATACAGATCTAAGTTAGATGAGGAACCATGACGAAAAAAAGTTTGAAGTTGATAGCTGTAGCCGTTTGACCTGTGGAGAACCGACAAAAAAACATAAAAAAAAAAAAAAAAAAAAAAAAAAAAAAACATAAAAACGAACACCAATTTTTTTCAGTATGTCAAATTGAATCCTCGCTAAAGCTCGTCTAAATATAGGTACATTATTTAGATCAAGGGATATATCGTTTTGAAAAATAAAAACATACATAAAACATAGAGCATAAAAATAAAAGCATAAATATCACCTTATATATATATCTCAAACCCAGATAACCAATTAAATTGGGCCAGGGGGTGTTTCCACCAGTTTTTTCTAGGGCAGACTTCTCATATCAATCGGTTCCTGCCAGTTCCGACTTATTCCTCCTCTTCTTCACTATTGCTAGGCCTATCCTCTATTTCTTCTTCTCTTCCTACGAGTTCCCTCCATCATTCTCTATTCTCCCACCATCTCTCGTCTTCCACTTCATCCCATTTTTCTTCTCGGTTGACTACCCCGAACTTGACTCCCTCTTGCCACCTTTCTCTTGGTCTTCCAACTCTTCTCTTAGCTCCATTGTTTTCCGCTATCTCAAACATTGCTCTCGGTATTCTCTCCATTTCCATTCTCCGCATATGCCCGTACCACCTAAGTCTCTCCCTTTCCAATTTAAATGATAACCTTTCCACTCCCACTTCCTTCCTTATATTACTGCTTCTCTTCTTCTCCAACTTTGACACTCCTGCTACGCTCCTTACAAACTTCATTTCTGCTGCCTCTATTTTCTTTTCTTCTCTCCAGTTGATTGACCATATAACTGCTCCATATGTCAAGATAGGCAAGTAGTACCCATTATAAATGAGTATCTTCCCACTCCTTGGAAAATCTTGGTTCCAAATCAGCTTCCTTACTTTTTGAAATAGCCCGTCCGCCTTAGCTATTCTCTTATTCACTTCTAGCTCTACTTTTGCCGTATTACTGACAATACTTCCCAAGTATGAGGTATCACCAAGGTGATACCCAAGTATCACCTTAAGTATAAAAATCTTATTTGGGGAAAAAATACTTCAATTTTGAAGACATAAATATAGAAAAATAATATTCAACAAAAATGTTCAAAAACATTTCAATATATTTTTTAAAAATCAACAAAAATATTTTCAATTTTTTTTTACTTATTTTGTTGAACTTTGGTTAAAATTTTATTTCAAACACATTTAAATTTTTTCCCATAGTTTCAACATTTCAAATTGAATTTTCATCAGGTACCGGTATATTTCTTGTTGTGATACAAATAAATGTTTGTCTTACATCTCGTCTTACGTTCAAAATACAGGGATTCGATTCCCATGAACTGAAAAACATATTTCAAGTTTCTTTCAGTTGGAAAAAAAAACTAGAATTCATCTTTAATATCAAACCACGATCGTTCAACCTCTTGAAATACCTTCGTATCCATTAGTAGACTTGTTTCCACAAAAGATGAAGGTCATCTGCCATTTACATAACTGTAAGAACTTTGGTAATTCCATAATCTCAAGGCAACTCTTAGGACTGATACTTTTGAAAGATGTAGTTACTTTTCTTATAGTTAGTCTCGTTCTGGAGGACCTTGATGAAAACAATTTTTATTATTATTCATTTCATTATTTGTAATAAAACAATCACTCATGCTCACATCACTTGTCAAAAGTAAATCTTTACAAGTTTGAATTTTGTCAAAGTTTCATAATATTAGATGTATGTAGCACTTGAAAATATTTTCAACAGCTATGTTGAATTGAATTGAATAAATCATTTAAGATTAATTGTTTATCAAAGTAATAGGCCTACAACCACAGTAATGCCAATAGCAATGAGTAAAAGTGAATATAGATATGGATATTTGCGTTTATTATGTTCGTGCAAGGCCTTCTTTAATCGTGGATACAAGCATATAGAATAAATCTCCAGAATTCTTTTCCTCTAGAAAATGATTTCTTAAAATCTTTTCCTCACGTGGATACAAAAATTAAAAAACGCTCCAGAAATTATTATTTTCCTCTAGAAAACAATCAACTTCTTTCGTAGATACAAACATAAAAGAACCGCTCCAGAAATTGTTTTCCTCTTGGAAACGATCATCTTCTTTCGTAGATACAAACATAATTAAACTCTTCAGAAATTGTTTTTCCTCTAGAAAACGATATGATTTCTCAAAATCTAATCTAATCTGTCAGGTTGGCGTCGCATTGTGCGGCGACATGATGCGCAAGTCGATCGTGTTCGACAAGAAGACGCCGGACGTGTTCTACTGTCCGCTCCACAAGCCGACCGGGTTCGACAAGCTCATCGTCCGCTCGCGTCCGCTCAAGAAGCTCTGCGAGCACGACGGCAAGCCGCTGCCCGAGGACTACAAGTCGGACTGTTACAACGACGTCGACGAGTCCGAGTACGCGTGCAAGGAGAAGTTCAGGATCATGGTGAGTAGGCGGTGATACTTGCTAGGCTGTCTCGACAGAGTAGGGGGCGTTTATTTTGTTAACGTGACGTTGGATAGTGACTGTGAGCAGCGCGATTTCCCAAGGTTAATCACCTTCGTTTTCTTGCCCCGTTGACATCTTGAAATGTATTATCGGTCGATTGGGCTGTTTATGCAACACGAACAGTAGCAACAGAATGCGCTTTCGTTTGCAATAATATGGCTGACGAAAAGTTCCAGTCAACAGTATAATATTATAATTAACGACATTGTTGAAAATATGTGCGCAATATATTTTGTGACTTTTCAATAGTTCCAATTTTTAACAGTGACAGCATAGGTGCAACTTTTTCTGTCGAATTGAAGGAGATTACCTAATCCACAATTGGGGCAACTTGAGTTGCATAGAACAGGTTGCTATGTAATAAATTATACCTATCACTAGTCGTTGATTCAAAGTTATTTTCCATGTGAACATTACATTTATTTGTACGTGTTATTAAAAGATAAAACCTTTTCGTTATTTTCAAAAGCATGTTTGATAACTTATAGGAATTGAATTCAAATTCATTATTTTGTTGGTCTAAAATACTGGCAGTCAGCTCACAAGATTCTCTTTCACATTTATTAAAATTACAAATGAAAATTAAATTGGCATTTGACAGTTGAATAAATCAAAACCAATATCTACTAATTTCTTTGGGATATGTGTTTGATTTAACGTTCTGAAATTCAAAATTGGAATGCGAATTTCCACCTACCTTAACAAACCAATAGAAATCAACAACAAATCGCTAACCAGCATTTAAATTGTCACACTCAACCAATGGCCGACAGCCCGGACCCCAGCTGATGTCGCGCTGGCTCGAAAGCACTCGGACTTGTGGAACGTTCCGAACAGAACAGTGTCTGATCGGGACGACGTACTCACCACCGTATTATACTTACCTTCGTTGGTACTCAGGTCCAAAAGCTGAATTGGGGGAGGGGGGGGGGGGAAATTGAGGGGGATGTCCATCCTACAAATAGTAATTTTTACTTGCATTATCCCACCAGAAAGAAACTTTTGTCCAAGCTATCATTAATCATGTATTATTCTGTTTGGTTAAAATTGTGAATTTGTAATATTCAAATATGAAGTTGGAGAATCGGTTTGCAAAAGAGGGAAATATATTAAGAGCAATTAGAAATTTTCCCTCAAAATTATTCAAAATATTTCAGGTATATAAATAAGCTATATAGGCCTACTTGGCATTAATTTTTAATGAATCTTTCCTTGTATTTTATTTCAGTATTGTATGCTCCGTGTTTGGTTTGTTGACCACGGATCTTCTATTATAATGATTAATAACTATGCTGGAACCAGATTTATTTAATCTAATATCACCTATTTAACTTTAATAAATAATAAATGCTCTCATTAGTGAGGGAATAACTGATAATATTATTGGGGGAACAAACAATGGTATATTTCAATTGTAGACCATTGTTTAAGAGCCTGCATCTTAGCTGATAATGTTTCTCTTCGAAATGCTCAACCCAAGTTTGATGTGTGCATAGAGAAGTAATACTTCTCTATGATGTGTGTTCAAAAGTTTAGTTGTGGGTTGAAAAGTGGAAAGGGAATAATATTGAAAAAGTTCCAGTAACCACTGCTAGATGGAGAAGTTTTCCATTTTAAATTAGGACAAAATCTGGTTACATAATATGACACATTTTGGCCAAGAAAAATGGGAAAACTGTAAAATTACAGGCAAATCAGGATTTCAAATATTGATAAGCAAAGTTGAACTTAAAGATGTGCGTTTGTGATTTATCTCTACGATTATCTGGTAACCGGGAATTAAGCAATGAAAACCATCAAATTAGGCACACTTTGATTCAATTATTGCTCCATTATAAAATTATTCTTCAATTTTCAATTAAACATATCCAATTGTGAGGGTGAATTGTGAGTTGTGTCATTTATTACAATCTACCACAAGTTCATAGTGTTTTTGGTTCTTGAGATATATGTGGCAAAAGTGCACCCTGTAAATCTGTCCAAGATGCGGGCTCTTAATCGCTAACAATCGGCTCGTCAGAGTGTTGATTGACTGTCGTACAACCAAGTTGCATTTCTTACAGAAACGCCTTGTGCCGAAAGAGGAGAACAGTGACGGCGACCTCACCCTGACCGCCGACCTTCAAGCTGATTATTAACCGCAGACGCAAACTTAAAAAGTTAACACGTTTGCTTTTTATTAACGCAGTTATGGTATGAGAGGATTTGTACGATTATTATATTTGTATTTTCTCTCCAGCGTGTTGGCTCTTCTGTACCACCTGTGCCGATCTGTCTCTCTCTCTCACTCACTCTCTCTCATCTGTTATATACGTTCACCCTTTTCATGTTTCATCTTTCGTCGTCTGCTATTTTGTCTATTGCCGTTGAAACGTTCTTTATTTTTACAAAACTTTCATTTATCTATAATTATTATTTACAAGAGTGAATATTGGTAATGTAAAAATCTTACAGTACTGAAGGCCTATATTTATTGCACGATTAGCAATGATTCAGGGAAGTCAAATTTGCCTGAATTTTAGAGGTGATTTGAAATATCACCAGTAATAATCCAAAGTGTCTGCATTATTACATACATTTCAGAAAAAAATAACTGAAAAAATGGGTAATATTGAATATTAAGTTATTGTTTAAAAATGCCTTAGTTCAATTAAACAATTACAGTATATGAATTCAATGTGTGGGGCAACAATACCTTTGGTACTGTGTTTTCAATTCTTTACTAAAAACTTCAGTAAGTGACACTTTATTTGGACAGAACTTTTTTAGTTACTGCTGTGAACTAAAAAATGTTTCAGTTTCTTATTTTCATTTTTTCTTTACTGTTAATAATAAATCTTCAACCATTCATTATTACATTGTCTCCTAGAACAATAAGGCACGTTTCAATTGTTGTTAATCATTATTGTGTTATCATTTACTTGCATGCTTTTTACATGATTTTTTTTTTATCTCTTTTCACTTTTCAGTTCTGCTGCACTTTCTTTTTCACCTTGTACTTCTAATTGTGTTATATAACCTTATAGGTATTGTAACTATGCTTCCTAGGACCTAGCCATTACCTAGCCTAGCCTACTTTCTTTTGACCACTTACTTATGCTTAGTACTAGTGAGACTTTACACTATCACTTGAGTGATCTAGTTGATAAGATCTTGTAAATGCTTCACCATGTTATTTAAATGTTGTATTATTGCTTTGTTGTTATGATCTATTAAAATACTATCGTGTATAGCTGTTCTTGAACGAAATGATTCAAATTAATGTTATGAATTAATTAATTTATTGGTGAATTACAGAGAATGAGTTACAAAAATCATGCGGTATTTTGAGTAGGAAAGTTTTTTAAACTTATATTAAAATGATTAAGTGTGATATAATTAATTTCTATACTTTCAAAATGTGCTGTTTCAATTAACGTGGGTAATATGCAACATAACATCTTGTACTGTGTACTGAGAAACACTTAGTACAATTTTAGAGAATGTTACGTTCAGTGGGTGTAGACATAAATTATATATTTTTTTATACCTTATGTACATGTAAGCCAAAGTAAAAGATGATAAACAGACTATTTTAATGAACAGTGGAAGTCATATTCATCCACTTTTGTGCATACATTCTCAGTTTTATAGATTTTTTAAAGTCCACTTTATATATATTCAATAGACCAAATTTTATAAAAATTCATAAATATTTTTATTTCATCAGTTTCAAGTTTTTGTGAACTTTTCAATTATGAAAATTTTTAGATTTTTCAAAATTTACTTAGTTATCAAGTGCACTTGTGTTAGTGAATTTTCAGGTTTTCATAGATTTGTCTGTAATCAGCTGTCATTTCTATTATTCTGGATATGCATGCCTGTTTGGAATTGGGTTTATACAATAGTTTTTCATCTGAGCAATATCTATTGGCTTGCTATGAGCTCAACTAAAGCTTTGATTATCTATTTCATATTTTGATATTAATTTTTTTTGTTATGTAATAATAATAATAATGATAATAATGAAACTTCATTTTATTTTGTGTGTAGTGCTGTTTTTGAAGTATGAAAAAGTTGTTAATCAATTTGTTAGACAGTTACAGAAAATTGAAATCTATTACAGTCTATTCAACAAAAATATGTTTTTTTATGGTTTTAAACAATATAAGCTAGTTATAGAAATTCAGTTACAGCAGAAATATCTACAAGACTGTATTTATTCGCTGTGCTTACAGTAGTTAACTGAGGAGCTATAATATTAACAGGTTCACACACACAAACATAAGAATAGTAGGCCTGCATAGACTACTTATTTTCAATTCTGACTTAGTTTATACGTGTAATCATGTTTTCATAAGACCGTAAATAAATACCAATACACCCTAGTCCTATTTGTGAAATTCAATGAACATGCGTTAAAAATGTTGTCTGTAGCTACGCATTCAAGTTATTCTAGTTTCTGTCAAACTGTAACCTTATAACCTGCAAATTTAAGCCAAGATCCATAAGACAAATTTGAAAAATGTTCAAAAATCAGTAATCGATACATAATTAAAATAAGATTACTAAAAGTTGTGCGAAGAGATCTCTTGTACTCAGATGTTCAAAGTATCAAAAACGTAAGAACATAAGACGATGGAACATCCAAAGTATAGAATGAATATAATCTGTGTAGATAAAATTATTGAAATGTATACGGTATCGTACTTTTATAATAATTTTTTTTTTTTATTTATTTACAATAATTCCTTCCATACAATATTGATCACTCATTAAGACACTGTTTCATTATATTTAAATGAAAATATAACATTTTGGGGGGTATTCACGTCTCTTGTGACGGACGCACAACGATATCGTTCGATGATATCGTTTATTTCGTCATTGAGATTCATATTACATAATGATTTGATTATTTTGTGAAGATGAACAGACATTTTCTATACAATATAATAAATTGACTAGGTACAAGTTCACAAGTTGACTGCGATATTGTCATACTGAGGTCAGAAGAATCCGGTTGATATCTGATAATTGGGAACCACTCCGGGGTTCACTTTAACGTCTGAAAAGAAACCCGAACGTCAGTGAGAATAGGGAATCGAACCCTGCTCTCCTGAATTCAAAGCTCTTTACCCACTGACGTGTCCGTCTCAGCATCATTATTCATCGTGCCTCCATACCGATCAGGCGATTACCTTATTGCGAATTTCTAACAGTCCGTCATGAATATGCGAAAAATAATTTTAAATTTATATTAAAATTGATTTTTTTTAAACTTTTGTATTGAATCTATTAGAATTGTGATAAAATCAAGTGTGGTACGAAACCCTCGTCCTTGCTCTCCATCCTACTCCGTTGTGCCGATAATTCACTCCGTTACCTAACCTCAAATTTGAATAAAAACGTCTTATTGTACGATTACACTGGCGAATGTCAAATTAATAAAATAATGACCATCAGCATTAGGACGGATATTGAATCGTCTCCGAAATATCGATGTTTTTGTTAATTATTTGTATTTATTCGACGTTCGCTAGCGTATAAGTTTTATTTATTGAATACATTATCCTAGTGTATGATCTTTTCTTATTTTCAAAAACCTCAACTTTTTAGTAACCCGGTTGCGTTTTTTCAGATGCGTCTTCACCCGCCTGGCAGTGACGACGTCGAGAAACTTTTCCCCGACGGACTCAAGAAGGCCAAGGACCGATACATTAAATACAAAAAGCACTGAATGAAAATAATGTGACTCAATAAACCAACACTAGTTACCGTGTTTCGTTAATTAGTAATTATAACGCTTTAGATTTGATTGTGATTTGAGATTTTTTTTAGTATTGTGATATATCTTATTACGATATTATTATTATATTACTGATCTTATGTTTCCTTTACATTCATTTGATTTATATCAGTGACTGAAACAAATATTATACAGAAAATCAACAGTTTAACTTTTAATTTGGAAATAAAAAGGTTCCCTTCAGTCACTGCAGGCTTTTTTGAACTCAAAACTGTCAAATTTAACCATAAAATAACTTTTCGGTATTCAGCGTTTTATGTGACTTGTTGATTTTCTAAATCTATTGCCACCAAAATGATAGTTTTGGACCCAAAAAACCTAGCTGCTAGCAAGGTCAAAAATAAGAACGATAAAAAAACTACGACAAAACCACAGGCGTAGCGGTCAAAAGGATTAAGATGAACCTATATGAAAAATGTGTCAATAATTTTGTTATTTTTATAAATTTAAGAGGATGTTAACGTGACATAAATCATGCACATATATATTTAGTATTAGAAAAATAATAAGTTATGTTAAATTAATGTTTTTTTTAATACTTTTGTAGAAAATAATAAATAATAAATTTTTTTAATTAGATGTAAGCAGTTTCTTTTATGAGCCAAACACATGCTGTGGTAACGTTGTACACTTCATTTAAATCACCGTAGTGTGCTTTATTGAACTTTGATTCCTGAAAATAAAGATCAATTCTAATCTTGATACATGTGCAACAGGGGAAAAAAGTGGCATCAAATCGAACTTTACGAGTACCTACAAAGCGTCTCCTTATTTTGGTCGCAACATCGTGATACGAGTTTTGTGGGTGTTATTTCAAGTTGTAATAACATTTTCTTTCATAGGTAATGTAAACAAAAATTTGATCTGCAATGTATTATACTTTTAAATTCACCACTGATGCAATATATCACAAAATGATTTATGTTAAACTAGCTGGCTATATTCCAACAAACAACTTCCATATACCCCCCCCCCCCTTCACTTATGTCATAGGGTCTACTGTGTGAGACAACCATTTTAATATTGTGAACTAATAAATCTAGAAGAAATTTTCATTGAAGCTCCAACTTCGTTAGGCCTACATACTTTACGAAATCGATGCTATTTGAAATTTGAATCGCAATTTTGCTCCACAAAAGTTGAAATTTTTTTCCCTGATGTACGACTGTTGAACAACTTGCTCTGACTACCACACTTTGTACTAGAGGCTTATACAGTGAAACCTCTATCCATCATTTTTCAAGGGATCAGAAAAACAAAACCATCCAGGAAAATTTAACATTGATTACTATATGGGAGTGGGTTGAGAAAAAAATGAATGATACAAGCAGGAAAACGATAGATCCGGAAAAGATGCATGGAGGTTTCACTGTAATGAATAACAACAAATAATACTAGAGTAAAGTAAATTAATTTGGTTCCTTGTGTGCTGTCCCTACTAAATACCTACTTTAAAATGTTAAAAAGTCCCGACTGTTCTCCATTTATGTATGTACTTCACATTGTTTTCATTCTTTATTGTAACAAAATAAAATCTGGTGCTAGAAAATTACTCGATCTTATCATTTATTATATTTTCACGAGGAAGTTTGAAGCCGGGGACGTCCATAAATCACGTCACAGCTAAGAGGGGGGAGGGGGGTTATCAAGATGTGTGACAAGTTGTTACAAGGGGGGAGGGGGGAGGCAATTGTGTGACATGCCATTTTTTTGTTCTATGTATTTGGCACCATTCTTATAGATTCTTATATTTATACCCACCCTAGAAACAGCAGATGTATATCAAATAATTATCAAGTTTTACTACTCAAAAAGCAAACAAAGAAATGAATATTTTTATTTTGTTGTACCTTTGCCACCTGTTAATTTCATTTTTTTTGTTAGAGGGGGTTCGAGAATTTGTGACGTATTTAAAGGGGGGAGGGTAATAGGTTTTATGACTAACTGTGAAATGGGAGGGAGGGGGGGGTTCAAAGTGGTTTAAAAAAGTGTTCCAAGTGTCTTGGAAACTGATCCATATCTCACAGCCCTTATTCTATAAATGTAAGCAAAATGAAATCTCGATGAAAGCGTCAGAGCCCATTTAGTACACTACGTTAGAGCATATCGTTCAAACAAAACAAAGGTTAAACTTTTCCATTTCGTTTCAAGAGTTATAGAATAAGGGCCCAGGTGTGATTTTGAGTTGCGTAAATGCATAAGTTTTTACCAACGTCAAACATGTATCATCTGCTCATTCGTAACTCCTAACGTTCTAGCTGTTGTTGGCGTCTTGGAGCAAACTAATCATTGTCAACATTCAAAAGATACAAGTCAAGGTTGAGAAGTTATTAGATTCAGATAAAATTAAAAAATGAACTAAATGAACGAAAATGAAATTTATACTTTATTTGAGGTTATTGGCACTCGATCATTACTTGAGCACTTGATGGGCATGAACGAGTGCTCGCGTCCACCGAGGTCATGCTGCACAAGCCGTGAACGCGTATTTGCGTTTCTAAACTTTCCAGTATGTTGCCGTTAAGGGGGCTTTAACCTATTTTTAATGATTTCAACCGATGTCTACTTAAAAATTCATAACTCATACAGTTTTTTTTTTCAACACCAAACTTGAGATACATCGAAACAGATATTTATTATTTAAAGACTATTACAATTTCCTTTTTCGTTTTGTTTTTAAATCACCATTGTTGACTTTTATAACTCCAAACAACAACAACAATATACAGCTGTATTTAGCTCAATGTACCTTCCTGGGCAAACTACTTGTTCAACCATCTCAATTTTTTTTACATGTTCCAATAACCACTATGGTGACTCTGAGGGGAACCGTTTCTTTTTTAATTTGCAGTGATCTTCAATTATAATTTTTTTAAATTGATATCAAATTAATTGCATAAGAAGAGCAATCAATAATTGATAGTTCTGATGTTTCTACTTTTATGAAAATTCTGGTTCCTTCAGATTATGAAAGCAAACAATACAAATTTAAAACAAAAAATGAAGTGATTTGGTTCAGTAGTTTCTGAGACAAAGGTACATTGGTAATTGGTATTGAAAATAATACTAGCTGGCAAATTAATGATACCCTCACAGATGCGTAGAACCATTTCACTCTCGAGTTTTTATAACAAATAGGGCAATAACAAAGTTGTGGGCATTTTAAAAGATACATAAATCATTTTTAAACATATATATAGTATTATAAAGCAAAAAGCATCATTATTTGAAAACATTAAGAAAAGCCAAAAAAAAAACAGTCAACGCGCCCCGTTGTGTATCAACAGCAATACGTCATATTGTCATGGGACTTGTACTGACATATTCTAGAAGATAATATCGAGAGATTGGTGTCAATTTTTTTGGTCCAACAGTATACGCTATCGAAAAATCGAAAAATGTTATACAGTAGAACCTCTGTTATAAGTATCTCGTTGATACATTTTATTACATTTGTAAGTTTTATTTTTTGATCCAACCCATATGCTCTACGTGTTAAATAGTTTCATTAATAAGTTTTTCACATTAATACATTTTTTAGTCTGGTCCCTTGAAAAACGTATAAAAGAGGTTCCACTGTAATACAATCAACTGTTATCCCAGTACCTTGTTCTAGGCTACATGTGACAAATTGACAAGCCCTCTGAATGCCAAAATACAGTGTTATTGGCAAATTTATTGTTCAACATATCAAATTCAACAATATATAAATACTTTTTTTTTTTTAATAACATCGAAACTTGATCCAAAATCATTGTTCCCCAATTAAGGCTATGGATGAAAGATAGATATAAATATATAAAGATATACAAAGATATAAATACAATAAATCCATTTGTTTTTGCTATAAATATTGTATTGTATTGTAATTTTTTATTTGGACAATATTTGTATGATATATCAAAGGCCATCTAAATCACAAGTATCTGTGCGATACAGCCTGAAAATATCCCGTCCTGGGACGTGGGGCAGCGATTCCGTAACCTTGCTGTCAAGTGGTTAACACTTAATACCATTCAACTACTATGTCCTTTGAGAACTCGAATACTCGACTCGACGTTCATCACCAAAGACAAGTTGAACCTGCAGTATTGTGCGTATTGTTATAAAAAATATATTTCCTATGTAGCTTACCAAATTGAAGCTCTACATACCTGTGAAAAGTACAGCTTGCAGTCGATAGAAGTAATTTCAGTATTTAATATTATAGTCGCACTGACCTTGAAATGCAAATTGTTATTGATTTGTCAAAGTTTTGATGCCTGATGAAATTACTAGGCCTATGTCTATCTGTCAGTTCTATTACTGAAATAATAATGATGTTGAAAAAGAAGTTATGTTGAAGTTTGAATTCTGATTAGGTCAGTAGTATTGAGTTTTGTTTGACGTTATAATATCTCAAAGTGTCCGTGTAAAGATAAAACTTTAATTTGAGGTAAAAATTGAATTCCGAATTGCAAAATTAACTGAGATAATCCTATGCCAGATTATTTGATGATACACTCTGAACTATCAATATGTCAACATATTTATCTGTGTGTAATATCATGAGGTTTAATAATATAGTATTCATAAAATATGTTTTGAAAAAGTATGAAATACATGATTATTCAATCCCGCCATCTGACGATTAATCTACTCTTAAATTAACCTACAATAAATTATTAGCTGTTAATGCAGTATCAACTTATATTATAAATAAAAAAAAAAAAACATATTTTCAATTTTCGTATAATTGCGTGAAATTGCTAGGCACATCACAGTTTGATATATTTCTAAGCAAGGTCTATGTGGAGTTTGAATGATGACGCCAACTTATATTCAGCCAATCCGAGACAAGGCCGAGAAGACTGAAAATGGCCGCTCTCTCGATAGATATCGATTCCATTCCATGCCCAACCAAACAGCAAAAATACCGCCTATCAAAATAATAATTTTAAATGATGAGAGTTGCTATTTGAATATAGATATTAGAGTATTTCGTGAATATAGATGATTTAATCAACTAGCAAGAGCGTATCTTACGGATCTGATGAGCAGATGAAAGTAAGTTTTGGAGATGCTAACCGGTAGGTTTATTTTTGGTGGGAACTGGGGGAGCATCTTTTTTAATGTGACATGGTAAATTCTTTCTTGATTACCCAACTACCCAAGTTATTTGAAATAGTCCAAAAGGATTTTTTTCATCTTTGTAATATATTTTTTCACACATCAAAACTACTCAAGAACCAAAGCGTTCTTCTATTTGGTATTTAAATAATACAAATAAGTTACAAAAAAACGAAAAATCAATTAAATTAATTTACGTTGGCAGCAGTGAAGCTGCATACTTCAATGGCGGCTGAACAGTTCACAAAGCATAATAAGTTTTGTTTATAATACAGTATTTTAGACATATATCTTGATTATACTATCATATTCATAAATCACGGGTAAATAAAGATTTAAAATTGGTGATATTCTTTAGAAGTGTGTGTTACTTACAGTACGATAAATGCGGGAAATTGTGGTTATAAAATGGCATTGAGGCTGGCGTGTTGTTAATGACAGAAGCACACAACACCGATTTTTTGTGGAAGGCTCACAAAGCCTGAGACTGATATTACGTTTATTATGTGGTCCACATTCATGAAATACCCATTGATTGTACCTCCACTAAACATTTTGTTTAATTCGTAATCTAAATCGTGTTTTACCTCCTCTAAACGTCAGCATAAGAGTATTATGCATTCATGCATAGGCTTAGCCTACAATAGGCTTCTAACCTTGTCCACAATACTGTCAAAAGTGCAGGTACATCAGATAGAACAAGAGGTGAATGCTGTTCTTTTACTTACAGTGATATGTTTGTATTACAGAATTTTTGTCTTCTCTCCAAATGTGTGGTCTTTACACAGTGTTTTGAGCGGGCTGTGGCCTACAACCTCTCAGTCAACACATGTAAGTTTTATCCAAGGCCAAGTGCAAGATTTAGCATTCCAATGTGGCCCTATGGTAAACCAAGCTAGTTCCTTATCATTAGGGCTGCCGTTTGGTTTTGATATCTTTTATCAATTCAATACGGTATTTTGGAACTTCGATTTGGTATTGAATTGTAATATTCGATATTTGATCAATTCTTTAATGATCGGAAGAGTTTTAGATAACTAAAATAAGAATTATCAAAGTTGGCCCTAACAAAGTAATCTTAAAATTAATACAGTAGTACTTGAAATAATAATACTCGAGACTTTTGACTTATAATCTCGCCCTTTTTTTGTTTTGATTTGATCTCGTTTGAAAATTTCGAAATAATTTGATCATTATTCGATAGCTGGCCCTATTCACAAAGTAAATTGTGCGACAAGCACCCGAAACACTATTCTCAGAGTACATTGTGCGACTGAGGACTGGAAACGCTATTCACAAAGTAAATTGTGCGACTTATCACTGGAAACGCTATTCGCAAAATAGTACTTTGCGAACAAGATCCGAGAACGCTATTTGCAAAGTAAATTGTGCGACTAAGGACTGGAAACTCTGTTTGCAAAGTAAATGTGGAAAGGGCTTTTACTTTGCCAAGTAGAACTGGAAACGTTTGCATTTAAGTAAATTCTCGAGGTCGGCCATTTTTTTTTTGCGAATAGCGTTTTAGGTTCTTATTCGCAAAGTATTACTGTGCGAATAGACACTTCGTTATTCAATTTGAGAAAGTTACGATATCCTTCGAAAAGTTTATATCGAGCGGCAACCCTACTGACCGATGAAACCAAGTGTCTCCTTGAATGAAGTAAATGGTTTTTAATTAAAAAAAATATTTCCAGCTACAGTACCTATGTAAATTGAACAGCAATACTGCACAGTAGGTATTTGTTTAATGTAAAATTGGTAATTAGGTTATTTAGTACATAGGGTATTACTGGTAGTTTATTTTTCAACTTTCAGTATTTGTTTGTGTGCTTTACCTCGCTGCATATTGGGTGTTCCGGTAGCCTAGGTCTAGGTAATGGTTAGGGTAGGGTAGGTTTTGTGTGAGATGGACGAGATTGTAATTTTTGGGTTCAAGGCCTGCCCTACCTAACCCTAACCATAATCTACCACCATCCAATGACCCTAACCTATAGTCGGGCAATCATTAGTCAATCATTAGTCAGACTCGTAGCATATTTAACAGGCTCAGGGCCTATCACAATGTCCACAAGAATGAACTTGCTTCATCAACAATGTCTTGAGAGTTTGATTGCACATTGAATCCCAAGTTAGTCTACACTTCAATTTGGATTTTTTTTTTTTCATAAATAATGTGCGATGCATTGAAGTATTGAGCAAGCACGAAAATGTGTCATTTTAATTGATGAAATAAACAATGGCACAACAAACAAGGTCTGTAAAGATGCCAACGCAATGATTTCGAGGTAAAAGCAAAAATAATGCGGATGCAAAGATTCAATGAGCGCACTGCAGAAGCTCTCGATTCTGCTCGCTTCAAACAGAGCAAGCTAGCGGTCGCTCTCGAGTAAGTGAACCAAATAGACTAGTAGCGCCATTATCAAACCAAATAAATAGCTGAATTATAAACAGATTTGAAATTAACTGTGGCTTAAACAACTTGAATACAATGCAAAATACGTACAAACATAAAACGATGTATACTTAACCAATATCGGTTTTCGTCTTTTTTTTTTCAGGAATCGAATAACGAATCTATATTAAGTATTGACTAGTCAAACGCGAAATATGCGTTGTAAGATGAGCGAGATATCCGAATAAGGTATAAAAGTCGTTGAAGTAGTTCTACCCTTGCTACTTTATCGACTCTGGTATTCTACACACCTTGATATTTGAATAAGCTATAAAAGTCGTTGAAGTAGTTCTACTCTTGCCACTTCATTGACTCTGGTATTCTACACACCTTGATGTATATAAAAAATACTTCATTGTTGGTCAACTCTTGAATCTAGAAAGCAGTGAATCTCGACAACTTAATTCTGTCGCAATTTGTATGATATATTTGATGAATATCATCAGTTATTCTATTTTTTTCTTCAAAACGGCTGATTGGAATTGCATACAAAATCGTGAAAATGTGTAAAATCCATGTATACAGATTTAGAGAAAATTTCATCCCATTTGGAGAGATTTTATTTTTCAACATTTTCCGCCCAGCCAAATCTTATGGGGTTTTTAGAAACTTTGCCATGATTTTTCTCAAAATCGGTCCGACCGATTCATTCCCAAAACTATACAGTTCTAAGTTGAATGAGTTTGCGTGTACAAAAAAATTTCCATGTTGATCAGTCAACCCTTGCGACCTGTGGAGTGCTCACAAAAAAAAAACACACAGACAAAGCCCTATAAGGGTGGGATGGAAACTTCGCTACGCTCATCAATAATCGTTTTCACCCCTTATATTTATCCTCATTTTTTTTACATCAATTCATTCGTTTATTCAGGCTACGTCAATAGAAGTAGGCCTACTCGTGATTTGTGAAGCAAATGAAATGACCAACCAATGCTTAGCCTCAAAATTGTAGGATTAGGCCTACTTTCAGAGAGCGGAAACGAGAACGTGTAGGAAATCTTTATTGACTGGTTACAGTTTATCCAGAGTGTTGATGGTATGACCTTCAAACACTCGACCGTGACCGTACCGCTTTTAAATAGGAAATGAGCAATCGTGCATCGCTAACTCGGATAGCTCGATGTGCCGGCTTGGTGAGAATATTTTCGTAACTGGGTTTTGAAATTGAAGATGTCAAGAAAGTATTGAATGAATCTAGATAGGCCAAGATGTAAGGAAGCTAGGCGTCATTCAGTCTGGCCGGTTGCTGTACAATAAGCTCCCTCCAGACATACGCGGCCTCTCGTCCAGGAGCCAGTTCAAAGAAGCCCTAAATGTTCACCTTCTGACAAACTGTTATTACAGCACTAAAGAGTTTATTAACACCTAATTTAAATTATCTTGTACTTCAAATTATATTTGTCTTTTATACTGTAATCTGTATATGTACTTCTTTCTTGAGACGATGTGTCTAATCTTGACTGTGATCTTTTAATTATTGACTGATCTCACTATTACATTAATTTTACTGACGTTGAAATCAAGTGTATTCTTGCTAACTACAATAAAATGAAATCAATCAATCAATCGATCAATATGAGAGTATTCTGCCACCATGCATCACACAAGTCTGCAATCTAATTAAACAAATCTAATCAAATATTTTGCCAAATCTCTGGAGTAAAAAAAGGAAGGCGTAGTGTTCAACTAATGAAAATCTTCGAATTAATTCAGAGTAAACCAGTTGTTCATGTTGTAATTTGCTTCAAGAATAAAATCAGTCTAAATTTTGCACATGGCATTGTACATAGTAACTCAAATTACCCCGTGATTTCAATTGCCTCAACTCAATGCCGTACGGTACCGGTAGCTATTGTGTATCATACATGGTAGTTCTAACAGTTTTTAATTCAACTGTAGACCTAAATTTACTGTTCCATATCTAATTGGCTTCTAACCTAATTTCAAAAATACTGCTTTTCTAACTGTTATAAAGGTTTCAAGGTTATTTGAACAGTCTATCACAATGTTTTCTACCCAAATAACAGAAGAAAATTCCAACCCAACTTTTTAAGTTCATCCATGTTGATATGATCTCCTTGTAAAATGAATGTATTATTTCTGCCATTTCTGTATTTCTATTATTTCTGTATTATTACCGGCCAATTCGCACACCGATGGTATTAGAGTCCAATACCCCCTCTATCTCAGTGAACAACTGACATCTGTTAATTCTGTTAATTCTGTAATATTACAAGAAACCATAAAAATCTATATCCAAGTAGTTGCTCCAAACAGATACGGTAAACGCCAAGTCGTTGTTATATCGAGGTATTCGTGAGTATAATAGTCTACCGGATCTCATAAAACATTTAGTATCACAGAAAGAGTTCAAAAATGCAATTATAAAATATATTACTTTGGGAAGTTAATTAGTTTCTTGTTATGTTATTAGAATCCTTATTTCATAAATTACTTGTCATTTTATAATTCAATCTTGTATCAACTTATAACTCCTTATTATATATTCAATTGATAGTGTAGCCTATGTACCATTTTATTATGTAATGTACTATTGAATAGCGCATTGCCGCTAAATAAACAAACATTATTTTAGGTAAATTTGTGTTATTAGGTACCATGCCTAATTTTGTATAAACAAAGCTGAAAATTGCATTATAGCATAAATCAACATTACTCTTTTCCAAAAAACACACCTGACAACACAAATTACAACTGAAACCTATAAAAAACACTCCAAAAACACTATGATCCAACAAAATCACCTATCACAGGCAGTCATCTTATATCTTATTTTTAGAGTCAAATTCTAACCAACTTTTTAAGATCATCTATGTTGATATGATCTTCTCGTAAAATAAGTGTATTATTTCTGCCATATTAGGTTTGATTACCGGCCAATTCGCACACCGATGGCATTAGAGTCAAACGCGTGGCTGACGTCCAACCCGACAACCGTTCGCGACCAACAAAACAAAGATCAGCTCAACAGTCAACAACAACAACAACAACAGCAGTTCGTCAGCGACAATCCCCAGCAGCGCGGGCTACTGAAGATACCGTCGAGCATAGGCAAGTGTTCTATGTTCACACAGACAGAGAATACTAAACGGTGAGTTTTTACGATGTAGTTTTGGTCGTGCGATGAAGAGGTTTGTTGTTTACGAGAGCGTCTAGGATAGCTTCTTTGGTCATCGTTTAATCATGTGGTTGTAAAGTGGTTAAGGCAACCCAGCGGTAACGAACTAGCCAGTTCACTGTCTAGTAATTTTCAAATATTTGTCTAATTTATTTATTTCATTTATTTATTATTGTTTTTGTACAGTGTAATATACTGTATACATGTAGTGAGAATAGAGCAGGAGCCCGGTAAAAACATGTGCCTCACTACCTGCAACTGTCTTATTCTATGGCTAGGTCTAAATTATAAATATCAATTAAAAATCACTCTAGTTCCAATGGCATCTTTTTTATTTTCTGGTAGGCCTACAGTAGCATAAATTTGCTGTAAGCTGAACTAATCTTTCAAAAGGTTAGGTTGAATGAAGATTATTGTCAGTACGTAGGGTAAGGTCAAAGGTGTGTGTCAAATGGACGACACTGTGGTTTTTAGGGATGGAATAATTAATGGAAAGTCAAATTTGTGAAATATTTGCTGAAGAGTTACTGAAAAGTTTTCACCGAGTGAAAAGTTAATGAGTATTTATTTTTACACGTTTCACGCCGGTATTCATACATTACCAACCATAATAACAATACTTATTTTTGCACCTCATTAATGTACAGAAAACATATAGGGGCTTTGGCATCCAAGATATAGAGATAATTACCGGTATGTCACATGATGACCAATCCAAATTCTCATATGAACATAGACATATCATATTATTATCCCACTAAGTCATTACGCTGATGAATATTTTTGTTTAATTTCTGTTGAGAATTGATTTGTTTCTTGCTCTGTTTGATTCATTTTTTGGTTGAAAATTACTTGGTTCAATATTTAAAACTTGAGAGCTCTATGGTACTCACGTTTTCTATAAAAATATGCCTGCAAATTTAATTTTTGGATTATTTCATAACTTGGTTACAATTTTGAGAAGAAGGAATGTTTGTTTATACTTTCATAGAATTTATTTCATTGCACGTGGATCACGCTTTGTTATGATTTTACTTATGATTTTCTCACCATTATTTTAATTTCGTTTGTCCGCTCTCTTTTAATTTTCCAGTTGACGATATCGATCATTTTGTATGAAATGCCCCAGTTTCATATTTTGTTGGATCATAGATTCGCACAAACGGAAGCCGCGCAACGTTACGCGGCCGCCAACAATTGCCACGACCCGACTTCGAACAACGTACACGAGTCGAGCAACAACAATCACAACAACAAGCAAGCCGAACAATCCTCCTCAACAATGTTCGACCCATCCAGTATGCAGCAGCAACAGCAACAGGGAGGTAATCCCCAACAACAAAACAATTCTAACGCCCAGCAAAACATGTATCCGAACAGTGAAGTGAAAGTTCAACAACAGAAAGACGGCGAGAACAAAAACAATACTACCGTAGCCGAGTTTCCTTTTTGTTACAACGTAAACATGCTTCAAAAGGTACATCAAACGCAGAATACGATCCCCGTCACTGGCATCACCGACGATAAGGGTTGTTATCGTTTCGACGTGCCGCAAACCTTCGGTTATAATTACGCCCTCGTTAACCAGATGTCGCTGGCAGCAGCGGCATCTTCGGCGACCTTCAAGTGCGATGTCTGTGGCTTGACTTTCGGTCACCTCAGTCTCCTCAACCATCACAAACGTATTCACACGACGAACGTTACGAATGCCGGTACACAGAGTAACGTCGAACGCCAGTTTACGTGTGATATTTGCGGGGCTTGTTTCAACCTCGCTGGCGAGCTGAAAAGTCACAAGACGGGAATGCACGGAAAGGCGGCGTCGGCGCCGTCGAAATGCTGCGATTCGTGCGGCGTGGAGATCAACTGCGAGCACCAGCAGAGCGCCAACGGCAACGTGCCTGTCGGTACAAAGAAGAAAGGCGGTAAGTTTGTCAAGTGCGAGAACTGCGAGGAGACGCCGGCGGGCTCGGTGGCTAACACGATCAGTTTCGTAGTGGCCGGAGCCGAGTCCCAGGCGAGAGAGTCCACCAAGCCCGGTCACCACCCGGTGAAACGCCGCGGCGTCGCCTCCGTGACCAAGTGCCACAAGTGCAACGGGTCCGGAATAATATTCATTGGCGGTACGAAAAACAGCAGCGGCGTCGAGAAACCCTTCCACTGTAATGTCTGCGACGGCACCTTCTCAAGGTATTCCAGTTTATGGAGTCACAAACGACTTCATTCCGGTGAGAAAAACTTCAAGTGCGACATTTGCGGTCTTGCATTCGCGAAAGCGGCGTACTTGAAGAACCATAACCGCGTTCACACGGGCGAGAAACCGTTCAAGTGCACCGTTTGCGGGATGCAATTCTCGCAGTCGCCACACCTGAAGAACCACGAGCGCATCCACTCGGGCGAACGCCCGTACCAGTGCGAGGTGTGCGACAAGACGTTCGCGCGACATTCCACCCTGTGGAACCACCGACGGATCCACACGGGCGAGAAGCCCTACCGCTGCGACGTATGCGGCTCCGCGTTCAACCAGGCGACGCACCTCAAGAACCACGCCAAGGTCCACACGGGCGAGAAGCCATTCAGGTGCGACATCTGCGACGTTGGATTCAGCGATCGGTTCGCGTTGAAGCGCCATAGGTCGATACACGAGAAGTACGGACGAGTGGCTGCGCAGCCTGCCATACCCCCGTCCTCCCAAGCGCAGACAAACCCGCCCGACAATATGGGACAACAGTTACAGTATAAGTGCGAAGTGGGTGGACCGATTGCCTTTCCCGGGTGTTCGAGGCCGTTGGAAGAGAAGCAGTGAGACAGTTTACCGTAAGACATAATAAATATCATCCTTCTGTAACGTTATTTTAGTATCTTCCTACGGACCTCAATATATAATATATATATATAATGATGATGGAATGCTACCAAGATTGCTAAATGTTTATATATACATATATATATATATATATTTATATATATATATATATATATATATATATATATATATATATATATATATATATATATATATATATATATATATATATATATATATATATATATATATATATATATATATATATATATATATATATATATATATATATATATATATATATATATATATATATATATATATATATATATATATATATATATATATATATATATATATATATATATATATATATATATATATATATATATATATATATATATATATATATATATATATATATATATATATATATATATATATATATATATATATATATATATATATATATATATATATATATATATATATATATATATATATATATATATATATATATATATATATATATATATATATATATATATATATATATATATATATATATATATATATATATATATATATATATATATATATATATATATATATATATATATATATATATATATATATATATATATATATATATATATATATATATATATATATATATATATATATATATATATATATATATATATATATATATATATATATATATATATATATATATATATATATATATATATATATATATATATATATATATATATATATATATATATATATATATATATATATATATATATATATATATATATATATATATATTTAAGCGCCATTTGTCAATGTTTTTATTTGTCAATGGCCTATAGTAAGGTCATGTTCAATAATACTATAATTTTTCTCCCAAGTTTCGTGATTGGTAGAACTGTGATTGTGAAAGTATGCAGATTTTGTGTAGCGATTGAAATCGACTGTGTATCGTTTTATTTGACGACGAAAGTAACAACCCGACGAATAACTAAACAATTTTTTAACTACACAATTAGGCCTAGTGCAATAGCGTTATGAGATCCAGTTACCTATATAGATGATTTTGTCAGAGTTCAAGTCGATATTCACATACACTATCGAGGTTTTGATCATTGATCAAGTGCTTAGATGATTGAATCCTTCACAATATCAGCATATGATTCACTTCAGGTCAGGGGACAAGCTTACCTCAAACTAAAGTATTACGAAACGCACCGGTAGTCAATGCAAATCGCCAAGACTACCACGCCATTGCTCCCAACGCTCTCTTCCAACCGGTCGACTTTATTCTTTCAATGCGATTCGCCGAAGGACTCGACGGTGATGCCAACAAGATTCGACCTACACTCTTCCAAGGTTGGATAATCTTCAGTACCGCTACCGCGTCTCTCGGTAAACCTCGTTGAAAATCTTATCATTCTGGCCTTCTACGATCTTCCAAGCGTTGTCTGATTTGACTGCTGGTCGTGTTAGGTCGTCGACCATGCGGCTTGTAAGAAACTGAAAGCTGTGTGGTCAGCGGAATGGGTCGAACAGCAGTCAAGTCGGCTCCAATATGTATATAATTGCGTCAGTCAAACCGGCAGCAAACAATAACCGCACTTTCGAGCTGGTCGCATTGAAGCTGTTTGAAGGTTACAAGAATCAGTCTTCCACTAAGAACTTGTATATAAATACGTAAACTTAGCCTGAACAGAAGAAGGTGAAATATCAAGAGAATAAACAAACCATTTCCATAATTTAAAGTACGTACGATAAAGATGTTGATGAATCTCATATTGAGTTTTTGTACTGAAAACCAAGGCGTCTAAGTCAGTGTGGCAGCTAGAGCATGCAACTTCCCAATCATATTATTGTCTATAGACCTCTACAGCTACGTCTTCCGTCGGTATTCAAATCTCATTGGACAAGAATTGACTAACGAAGAGAATATAGAATTCAAAGAAAAGGTTCTATTTTTAAAAGTTATAAAAAGAACAGCAAGTTCTATTTTTGAATATTACATTGGCTAGGCCTGTATTTATTTGAATTGCCTGTTACTGCATCTACCATCTAGCTGACTATAACAGTGGAAGAGGATACGGATAGGCCTGCGATCTTGGTTAATATCAAAATGATGATTTCCAATAACATATGTGCGGTAGACATCATTGCTATAGTAAACTGTTTTCATTGTTCAGTAAGTCATTCTAATGGGTTGAAATCTATGTCTTGACCTTGAACAAAAATGAGTGAAGATCAACTCAAAATGGCGATGATTCAAAAATGTATCGAGGGTGCTCGCTATTGTTTCCGGAGATCACGTGAATAGACCCGTTATCACGTGAATAGACCTGTTGTAGAGCAACAGGTCGATACGTAAAAACGCTACTCGACGAACCCAGATCTCGCAACGGTAACATCAGATATTTCTTGTCACTGCCATTACTATTCATCTTTCAATTACTCGACGTATTTGTTGACCGACGATGATGTATCAAATTGGAAAACATAAATCTCAAAAGTAAATCAACTTATAAATCTTCTCCCCTCCCCTTTCACCCCTCTATACCGCCCGCTAAGGATGATGTACATACACGGAATGTAAGAATCTTCGTAAATAATAATAGTTATATAGACGATTAATCGCAATAAGTATTCTGCCAATATGACGTACTTTTTGAAGCAATCTTTTGTTGAGTCTTATAGTTTATCTCGGGACTTTACTTTCTGTGTCGTATTACTATACGTGAAGTAGTCTGCGACGAAGAACACTCGAGTACGCATCGTATACAATGCAATCAATTTTATATGTATATGAAAATGAATTTAATACTAGTTTGTAGCTACAATTAAGTAGAAATTAAGGTCAAATGAAGCATCTAGACTTTGTATATTATTGTGTTAGGTAAGTAGTGGATAATGATAGTAAGATTAGGTTTTCTAAATGTGTTTTTGATAAATAAATCAGAAAATCAGCTTAAAAACTTGCCATAAAATGAACAAGAACTTTGTAAAAAGTAGTTCTTAAAAATATGTGTCATTTGTATTTTGATGTATTGTGTGTGTGTGTGTGCGTGTGTGTGTGTGAGTGTGTGTGTAAGTATACATGAGAGAGTTGTTTCGCAACATTTATTTACGTTGGTCGCTGGATATTTTCCGTTGTTAGTGGTCTACTACTTAAACGTTTGGGGCCTACGTAGTACGTTACCCGATGAATGATTGTATTTTTTACACCCGTTTCAAATGGACTTTTTTTTCCTCTAGTAAACTGAATGTAGACCCTACTGATTTGAAATTCTTTCGTACGTAGACGAGATTTCTGATTTTTGTTTCTTTCGATAACGAATTCTTAAATTGAAGTGATTATCAGGTGTTCAATTTGCAGTTGGCTTGTCTGTCTCCCTCTGTTGTATTGGTACTATTGATGACACGTTGAACAGAGAAGGTGGGGGCAGACTTCACATCAGACAGCGTCTGATAATTAGGCTAACTTTTTTTGAGACAATTAAACACGCGCAAATTTTAATAATCCCAGTCTAATAAAAACTTCAAATATCGAAATAATTGTCTCATGTACTACAGAAACTTAAGTAACAGATCTCGAGACGCAAAGAAATTTCTTTGTATACATAGTATAATTATTTTATGAATTTCTACGTAGCAATTTTTCGGATCTTGGATTGTTAGTTGTGTTATAAAAAATCTTTGCCATGTTTTTTTTTGTAATTATTCTTGTAAGTAAAATTGGGCAGCTTCAATGATGTATATATATATATATATATGGTATTCTTGTTCATTTCACCTCACCTGATAGTCATTTCAATGGTATTTGTTTTGCCATAAAGAACGATAAACCATGTACGTCAGATCAAGTTCATGATACTGTAGGCCTATCAGTACTGTTATTATTACTGTGTTTGTGATATTATTTAAGATTACTCTGCCAAATAGGGTACAGTGGAATCTCATTATTTACTAAAACAGGAGTTGGCCCTACTGTAATTGATAATATTACAGTATATCGCATCACGGCTGAACTTGTGTTTACCCGTACATTCAATTCCCTCTGTTGAACGAAGTCGTCACATAGTTATGTACAAGTATTTTATTATTTTTCTAGTTTCAAGTCATTTGAACTCGCAGATCTCTTGCTCAAGTTAATTGATGTTGGGGTTTAAAAGCGCGTCGACTACGAGGTTATTTTGCGCCCATGGCTTCTTGCTCAAGACAAGTTAGAGTGGGTTGAGCTTCACGTTAACGATAGCGAATCAAAACCTGGCCTAACGATACTAAAACAAAAGAAATCTAGGCGTTGAAGTGAGTTGAAAACTAATTAAACGTAAATACTTGCATGTGGTGGCTTTGTTCAGTAGGCGGAACCTAGCTCTGGACGAAAACATCCATTCTCGGGGAAGAATGCGTGATGCGGTATATTTCAACAAGTATTTAATTCATTTTGGACAAAAGATCCGATCATGTATAGTGTACGTAAAGCACAACGATATGAACTTTCTTCGAAACAAATTATGTCTCCAAAAAAATGCAAAGATTGAGAAGGATGGGAAAGAACGTATCCAAAACGTGGCTTATTGTTCGAGCTAGTAGCATACCGGGCGTGAATGAACAATGCAGGATTATATCACCTGTTACCGTTGCAATTGTACAATAAAACTTTCTGTAGGCCTATTAATCATCACAAAATCACTTGTTCACCATTTCCCCTCTTCTCTACACTTTTGTATACTTTTACAAAGCCATTTAATTGGAAGTAATTCTCGTTGGAGACATAAACGTTGGCTACACTGACGCTATAAATTATCAGACTGAATGAAATACATTATCTCGGCAGTACCTTGTTGTGTATTAACGCTTGACGGCGGTTTTGCAAACTGGTTCAGATTTAATTAATACGTATTGAATTAATTACCATGATTACCTACATTATTTTTGTTACTTCGATCCATGAAAGTAGGTAGTCTACCAAAGTAACAAACACGAATATCTTTGGTATATTTGTGTAGCTGTGGTATATTTAGGGTATTTCAGCATTATTGAAGACGAGATTTAGGATTCATAACGCAACTGTGTCTTTCAGAAGCGCTAATCCCTTGAAGTTGCAGAAAGATTATGTCATTTTCGAAGCTTCTACAATTATTTTTTTGGTAGATGACCTTCTTCTTTCGAGGATACAAGTACGATATTATCTGTCGTGAAACTGCCCGTTACAGTCATTTTTTTTGTAATTGGTAAACCAGTTGAGATGAACGCAGCTCTTATGGCGAAAGATACGTTACTAAACTACTCTTTTCAACGTTCAGACACTAGGGCCTAGATTTTACGTCGAAAGTTGTCTACAGAATAATTCATGAAAAATGCCTGTCCTTTACTTATATTTGACATATTAGTTATGAAAATGATTAATATTCTCTAATACTGTATGTATGAGCTTATATTGATCTTCACATATGCAGAAACAAGTGTGTTTAAATGACCAAACTGTTTGTCTTACCCCAAAAATGAAAAGTTTTAGAACAACTGCTACAGTCATGAAGTACTATTCTACAGTTATAAATGCATGCTCTGCCAATTTGTTGTTATTTATTTGACATATTTTCTGTATCGAAGAAGAATAAGTAACAGATAAGAAGACAGACAAAAATTGAACGTCAGCATATCTCAATTATTACAGAGCGTCGTTAAAACCCAATAAAAATGAACAAAAATCAAGTTTTGAAATGAATGAATGAATATTAGGGTTTTAAGGTGCATCAACAGCGAGGTCATTTGAAAACTACTTTTCTTCATCATTTTATTTGATCATAATGTTGTTATCATTCATAGGCAACGTTTCACTAAACTCAATATTTTAGCAATACACCACGAATAGGACAAAGTGACTATATTCCCTCTAATAAAAGTTATATCAATTATCAATTATCCACCGTGAAAATCGTGTTTTTCTCTTTTAAAAACATTATGTGCCCTTGAATAATCGTTGTTATGATTATTAACATTCACCGTATGCATTTGTATCCACGTAAGAAGAAGGTAGCGAACGGCCGTCTTCCCTTTCCCACACCACTAGCACACGGGTGATTCAAGCTTTTATCTTTGATGAATATAAGTATAGCTACGTAGTATCCAGTTCTGTGACCTTGGTTAATGTCGACAAGTGTCTGCAAAGGGTCTACTTCAAATTATCAATGTATTTGAGAGTATTGATGTAGTACGTCAACAAATCTATTCTAAATGCTACATCGTTGGCAGACATACTTTGTCCATCTTGTATTTTCTATATCATTCTGTTGAATGATTGGAAATGAATTGAAAATGTCACTGTTGGGAAATTTGTTTGCTATATTTTGTACTTCATCGTAGATAGAAATTTATCACGCTGTTTGATGCGACCAAAACACTATTAAGCATTCGATTAATGTACGAGACATGACGGTGGTCTACCAACAAACCACACTCGAAAATTTAACTAATTACAGAAACTTACTGCTCCCTAAAACATTCAACGATGCTGAAAATACATTTGCTTTTCTAATCGTAAATCTCGACCAGATTAATCAAGTTTCGTCCAAATACAGCCGCAATAAAAAATTCAATGGATATATATATTTTTTGGTACGTTGGTAGACAACCCTCGACTCTCCTGAATACGACAAATATTACAAGTCGAGTATTCGGTGAAATAAATTTCATCCGGGAAGCCGTTAAGTTTGGAGTGATTATGTCAAACCAGTCTCAGTCTGATCATTAATCAATTATAAATCTTAATTACCACATAGTTATATCAACGGAATGTGTAATTAAAACTGCCATAAATTCATGACAAAACCATTGCCCAACATCACTTGATATCTAAGGTAGCTATCTCTCATTTTTATGTATTTATTGTGGTTCTCATGTCTTCTTGTTTCTCAATCGGCCGTCACGTTATCGGTTCGATAATCACTCGACCAGAAAACTGGAATCTCCATTCTGTTTCTCGTTGGTGTATATCATCTAACTCCTACTTTAACATCAAATAACGGTTGACGGATAGACAGTCGTGATGTTGCATTTTCGTTCTCACTAGTTGGTGCTGAAAAATATAGCAAAGAAACTCGCAAAGCTCTCATTACTGCCGGTGGATTATTATTATTATTAACGACTTGTGTGGCCATTTTTACGTATAACCTTGCGATACTAGGAAAGTGACAGACTAAGACTAGATAATATAATTATTATCAGTCATATGATATGCCTATGTAACTATGGAGACCAGGCCGAACTGTCAAAGTTCCGATGAGCCCGGCATGAGGTAGTACCGGTATTAGGCCCAGTTCTTAACGTTGAAAATATCGGTATGGAAACAAGTGTAAATGTTACTTCACTGACAACAGACTGATGACATCACGGCCCTCGAGAACAAATCGGCATGCAACCATATTTAAGGCGCTTGAAGAGCGTATACTGGAATAAAGCCGACTCCGTTGTGTGACGTATGTTTGGGTGTCCAACCTTACCTGATTACATTGTACAAGTATCCATTCATAAGTACCCTGAAGCCTATATCACACGACCGAGTCGACTTTATTCCGTTATACGCTCTTCAGTGTACCCCATATTTGACATTTGTGTCAATTTTTAATTTTATTGAATTGTTAATTTTCATTGTTTTATATTCTGAATGATATTCTCATAACTTGTATAGCATGCTTGTGATGATACCGGCATTAAGAGTGAACTTCTCTGTGAGTGTGTGTGTACGTATGTGTATTACTACGCCTAAAACAGTGTTTTGTAAATTGTAATTAACGATAGATTAGCAGCATAGAGGATACAAATGTAATTCAAATATCGTACTTATAGTATGAAAAAATAAATAATTCTCGAGAATTTGTGTCTTTTACGTGGGATTGTGATGTGACTTTGTTGCATTTCTCCTTGATTCTAATTCCTTATTTTGTGAAAACGATCTTTCTAGTTTGTGAAGGGTTGTTCATTTTTATTGCGCTGTTTGTCTGTATCTGATGAAGATGTAACGTAGCTTCAGTTGGTACAACTAAAACACCGGCTCTTGAGGTAATATGGATACACGAGATGCATGTGGGGGGCATAAGATGTAGTGCTAAATCAGTCTTGACGTCAAGTTCTTTGTTATTTCACTTATTGGAAAAAAAAACAGTTTCGTTTTGTTTGTTTGTTTATTGATGTTTTTTTGTGTGGCATGCATGTCTGAGAAAGTGACCAATTGACTTTCAACTTTTTCTGGATGACACCAGAATAGATAGATATTGTTTTTCAACAAAATGGGGGGAAATAATTTTGAATTGAAAATCATATAATAATAGTATTGTACGTAGTAAATTACTCATTTTATTCAACATGGTAATGAAATTTTCACAGAATTTTATTATTGTTCTGATACCGATGCATGTTTCTACCTAGTTGAGAAAAATTTGGTTTGACCATTTTCAAGAAAATCTGTATTACGTATATGGGAAAACAGATTGGCTATATAACAAAGGCAGTAAGTGACGACCTAATAGTTTCAACATGGAGCGAGCGTGTTAAAAACGCCGATGTTCCCTCTGGGAACAACTATCGTCAGGGACGGACGTGTTTTGGGAGTGGACCTCATCAGGACGTGACCAGGAAGGTGAGCAGAAGATGCACAGGTTCTGGGTTTGCATCTTGCCATGGTACCCCTCGGCGAGACTCGCCACGGCTTTCTTGTCAGGATGTATTGAATTGGGCATTGAAGTATTGAAGCGGATAGTAGCCAGTAGGGATAACGTCGATTATGAATCGATTCTGATGTAAAACGATTCTCAGATCAAAAAATCGATTTAAAAAAAAAAAAAATTGGGTTCAGTGCTGTACTTTTTTACGTCGTAATAAGTGCTCATTTCGCTGTCCATATTATTCTGTATTGTTGAGATATTACTATCTGGACAAAAGCTATCCCTTCGATTACGTCTGACAGCCGAACTTTGACGGAAATACCCAAATGGTATAGTACAGTTCAAAAAAGTCTCTAGCAGCTATTTTTCACGTGAACGCCTTGGAAAGGTTGGAAAAAAGTTTCAAATTACACATTTTTTTTGAGAATAAACTTTTTTTTTCAAATTTTTTTTCAAATTTTTTTTTTTAATCGATTCTGGAGCATAGAGAATCGATGTCATCCCTAGTAGCCAGCCCAGGCATTCATGTTCCACCTTTTCACCAATAAGATAACCTAATATACATTTACATATATTTACATTACAATACAAACTTTACGTTTTAAAAATCATTTTCCTCTTTGGTATTTATTCAAGCCAGCGCGCTAAATGACCTCGCTGTCGATGCGCCTTAAAACTCTAATATTCATTCATTCAAGCCAGCATATCATTTAGCTATGATTAAAATTTGTGATCGCTTTCTCATTGTTTGATGAGCGTAGCAAAGATTTCCATTTCACATACCGTTGAAAATGGGCCTCGTTTTGATATTGTTTTTTTACTTTTCATTTTGTGTGTGGCGTACAGGTCAGGAAAAAATACCTATCAACTTGAAACTTTTACTACATATTTCTGTCATCGAAATAGGTTGGGATTGTTTTTCAGAAAAATCGGTCGGAAGGTTTTACCGGAAAAAATTCGGAGAGTTTGAGAAATCCTCAAGAATAACACGGATGGAAAATACTTGGAATGTGTAAAATTTTCAAAGACTTAAAAATTTGCACTGAATATGGAAAACATAATTACGGATATTTTCAGTGACTTTCACAACATTTGGATGGGAAATAACAAAGAAAGTGCAATAAAAGTATCCATTTTATTGAAGGTTAGGATCAATTGGTTTTGCAAAGTGTATATGCGACAGGTTGCAGCACTATTAATATCAACAAGTTGCAGGTAAGGTTTTTGAACGTTTGAAGTAATCCAAGATCCGTAGATGTGGATTGATCTGACGAAATATTTTTCTTTCTAGATTTCCATACTTCTAAGCTCATCTCACACCGCGCATCCTGCGTTTTCCTAGTTATCAAAAAATATAGATAGGAATACTAGTGAGCACATGAATAAAGAGGCTCAACTGATGATATCCACTGGTATGCATCACTAGTAATTATTAAATTGTTAAATTAATTTCAAGGGTTGGTAATAAATTTCATATTCATTTTATTGCATATAAAAATGGGTTTTGTAAACATCCATTTTTTTCTAACCTCAATTTAAAACTTGAAATCTACACTATTTCCATACTTTTTCATTAGTGTTTATTTAAAATAATAATAGCCTTCAGCCCTAGGTCTGTATACAAAATAGCAACACTTTAGTAGTAGCACAGATATGTTCAGTATGAATATAATTTATTCAGTTGGTAAGAAATACAGACATTTACTGGATATTCGTACTAGTTTACATAATAACGTATAAAAAAGTATGAATGTACAACGTTTCACGTAAACTATGCAAGTCAATAAAAACTATAAAATAATAATTAACTTGGATAATAGATAGATTCCAACAATCACATACTTTCTTTTATTTCTCATTTCTATTCATCAGAATCAAAATTACAAAATCACACTTTCAGAGAATAAAATCACATTATTTATGCTAGTGCAAATTTCAAATAACAGGCCTACTGCAGATTGGTTATTATTATTGAATATTGATTGAAAAAAATTAAATTAAGATGTTTGAAAAATGAACAAATGATTTGATTTCTCAGTTTGCCGTTAGAGTAGTTAGAACCAATCGGATGGCAGCTTCGGCACACTAGTAGATTTCCGCTTGCCGGAGAAGGTCGGTGTGTATTGTAACAATATTTTGTTCTCTTTGGGACTTGGGCTGATTTCCTGGAAATATGTAAGTGAATGATGAAGTAGCAATATTTTTTAATACTTCTTATAGATTACATTTCATAGGTAGCTTCGTTGCAGTGACAACAAGAGATTATTCATGTATTTATTGATCTTTTAGCTGAAGCCGTGTTAGCTAGGCATGATAGGCCTACGGAGCCATTTTTAGTCGAACCTGACATTTTTATCAAATTATTGCATTTTTTCGTCAGTATTATGTCGGTTGTATACGATATTATTTGTTTCCGAAACGAGCACAGATTTGTACTAGGGCCTACACCGTAATCTTCAGTAACTGATTCCAGGTTGGTGTTAAAATAATTATTCGTTGTAAAAATGTAGAGCGAAGAATGTTGTTGTAAATGGCTGTGTCGAACTCAAATAGGCCTAGGCAATGTTGTTGTTTTGCCCACATGTGCTCTAGGACTAGACAACCGACAGGTCATGGACCTAGACTCGTACGAGCCTACATTTGGCAATTTATCCTTGACTTTGTAATTGAAGCTATGCATAATATTCAATTGGTTGACACTTAATTTTAAACAAATCTGTGGGTTGGTTTTAAGCCTAATTTATTTTCAATGTTCCACTGGTGCATTTACATACACTTCAATCTATCACTAGGTTGTAGACCAACGCAAAATAATTGCAATCATACTATAATATGATCAACAACTATTTAGTACACGTCCACGCCGCATTGGCTAACATCAGAAAGTGAGCATGTAAGAATGTAGGGATATGACTGAGAGTGACAGCACGTGCTAGAACTCCAACCACTTGTTGGGCTGCCAGCAGGCTACCATGTTTCCATTCCAATTTTAAGGACTTTATTTGTACGGTACACCTTGGTCAGGCGTTTATTACCGGGCAGTAGGCTTCGCTGCCTCAGCTTATGACGCGGCGGCGGCATGTACTAAAAATGGGCATAGGTACTGTGACAATGATTGGTTTGCAATCCAATACCTTACTCTGAAAGTTTGCAACTGCAAGGTATCCTTACACCAACTTTTTTTTTGATAACGTGACCATGCGTTTAGTAGTGTGGTGTTACGAAATCCAAAGTTCCCATGATAACTAAATTGTCTCGGACCATAGGGGCTTCTAAACTGATATATATGCCAATATCAAAAATGTAAAACTGATGATATGGCTAAAGTAATTTGATAGGCCCTACCAGTATTGCTTATAAATCTCAATATAAGTTGATCTGATTGTACCCGGTATATAAAGCTATATAATATATAAATCTAAGCTGAAGGATGTGTGGGCCTATTAAGCCTATGGTTTTTAATTTAGTTTAGTTTCAGATTTCAGGACTTCATTGAAAATATGAAGGCAAATGAGAACTTGAAAAAAGTTCACGTACGTAATGAGACTTTGAACTAAAGTTAATTAAGAAGCTTTTTGTGTTACTGGTACGTTTTATAGGTTGTAGGTGTATTAGGTTGAATATGGAAGAATAATCAAATGTCAGGTAATAAACAAAATTGATCATTATTATAATCCAACAAGAAATATACATATTAGAGGTGAATATAGATTAACAGAAATGTTATCACTGCGTAAATGGGTAAGGTGCTATAACCGCAGTTTGTGGTACTCTTCCCGTCTTCGTTTCACTCTTCCTTCCCCTGACGACCGTGCACAGCATTCTCAACGATAAATGGTAAATTATCTCGATCAAGCTCAGACAACTGAAGCCCATGAATAAACCAAGCAGTCCGCCTGTGCTGGCTGGAAATGTAAAACAATGACTTAACAGTAGATTAGAATCCAAGGTAAATTTGCCATAAGCTTAGCCGATCGTTTATGGGTACCGGTAGCTTAGGTGATGTTGAGTAATGGTTAGGTAGGCCTAAATTGCAAGGTTGGAACCATAAAATTACAGGACTTCTCGTACATTCCATAGGCCTAACTACCGTATCTTGAGGCCCTTCAGAGGTTCGAGGAATTGCCATCGATTAATTGCTAATTAATTCATTATGGATTGATTAATCAATGAATTAAAATCAGACTACCGGTATCGAATGCTTACATTTTATTAGCAAACCTTTTTCGACCTTTATTGACTCCAAGAATAATAATAATAGAGGATCCATCCACTTCATACGTTGGCTGCATATTAATCAATAAATGCTCCAAGTAAAAACTGGCTCTACTTCTGAGCAACATTGCCGATATTTGACTGATAGGGAAAAGAGTGATTTCTTATGAACAGGCAATGACTGACTAGATTTCTAGCAATTGCACATTGTGCTACTTGTACATCTACAATATTGAATCTTAGCATAAAATCAGACTACTGAATGCCTACATTTTATTCTAAACCTATTTTCGCTGATGCTATTCTGCTGATGGAAAAGGCCTAGTCCAATAATAATTAACAATAGAAGAGAAGATTTGATGAGAAAAGTAAGAAAAATAACAACAAAAACTAGAGCATATGCATGACATGACCAGAAAGTTGGGTTATGTTGAATTGTTGTTTACTGTTGTTACCACCAGGTAGCAATAGTCTCTCCGCTACATGACAACAACAGTAAGTCGCTGATGCCTTTAGACGAGAATTACAATATTGTAGGCCAATATTTTATTTGCCATCAAGAAAGCTTGATCGGCTGAAAGACCCACTTCCCAATCATAACTTGACCTAATACTGGGACGGTTCCTTTACAACTTGTGATAAAATAACCCTTCATCTCATATATCATTCACCAACGCCAATAGATCGTAGTCATCAGTACAGTGCGTCCTGGAACTCAATATAAATAGATAACTTGACCTAACCGTGGAAAATGACAACTCAAGCATGTAGCAAATGTACCAAAATCAATTATGGAGTCAACCACTCAACTTGGTAGGCCTATTACAGTTCATGCTATAAGTTCATTGAATGTAAATTTGGCTTTTTGATACCTGTCGAGTCCTCTAATTGGCCCATTTTCCACCATTGTATGCCATGAAGATACTATGAGTGCACAACCAAATTAGAAATATCCCGGACTACTTCTAAAGAAATTACTTCTCAATTTTATTGGTGCTATAAACTTACACAGGAATTCTGTAAACCCAAACAACTCCCCCTTTTCTACACTTGTAAATTGTGTTTCGGTGAAGTATAGGTGCACTACCGCCATGTTTCTCCTGCAAACGAAAAAGTAGGGTTAGGTTCACTCTTTACATTAGTAGACATTCATTTTCCCATAAGCTGACAGTAGAATGAAACTGGAATTGTTTTATGAACAATACTAAGTTCTATAATTTGGCCTATGATTTGAGTGAAAATTTGTTTTAAACTCGCTTCAGAAACTGGAGTCATAGTTGGGCGTGGGTTCGATTCCTGCATAGGCTCAATTCATGGGTTTTTGTAAACGTCCTTTCACTTATCATCACTTCACACTTTCATAATCATCTGGTCATTCGTACCCCCGTGTATAGAGACATGTAAATATAGCTTCTATTTTTTCATAACATGGCATTTAGAATTTGAAAAGTAGCACTTTGGTGCATTATTTTGAAACATCATGTTTTGTAGCGCAACAAGTTTTGTAGCATAAGAACAGCACGGTACTGGTAAAACCACTAGATAATGTACAATAGGTATACAAGAGAAACACCCCAATTGATACTTTTTAGAAAAATAGTCTCCACAAGCGGGTTAAACCTACCGCCTGCATTTGCCATTGCACTTTTTTCAAACTATCTCAACTAACTTCACACATTTAACTGTGGGAAAAATAGCATCTATAATGCAAATAATTGTGGGAAAAATAGCATCTATACCGGTAATGCTCCTATTCCAAATATAGCGTCTACATCGCCAATTCATTGAAACGTAGCAGATTCAGACATTTGTAGCGCTTTGTCGCCTTTTCAAAAACATGATCAAACAACATCAAACTTATTGAAACACTAAGAAATATCAGAAAAACATGTAAAAAAAGCACTTTTAAATTTCATCTCTTCTAAAGCAATTGCTATTTTTACATATCTCTACTCATATATAACCTAGCTGTTGGTGGGGTCGTTGAGCAAAAATAAGCATCAATCAATCGTGAAGATCATTGATTTGTTTTCAAAAATCCCATGACTTCATTGTGCAAGATTTGTACCAATACCCAACCTTGACTCAGTTTCTCCCACCATCTAAACCTGACCACCTGACCTAATTATAGCGAAACAAAGAAATCCGAATGTTCAATTGAATGTTGAGGGTAAGGTGCGTCGACAACGAGGTCATTTTGCACGCCGAATGTTCAAGTATGCCTTATAACAAAACTAATGATGTACATCAAATATATATATAGGCCTATCAACTTTTAGTACCAGGGGAAGCCAAAATTCTCAAGAAAACATCATTTTTGACACTATGTTCTATACTTGTATCAACGAAATAAGAAGATTCCGAGTGACTGCTCCCCCCAACCCACACCACAAACACGGGGGTGGTTTGCACTTCTTACTTTCGTGGACACTATTATAAACTCATCGTTTACCAATATTTTTAGGTACTGCGTATGGCATTTTTTTAATCCCGACTACCAACTTCCTAGTATTGACGAATTGCATTCAAAGGATAACTAGTGTTTTGATCACAGCCTTCTTCATACAGATCATTCTTCTCTGATACTGCCCTTTCACTCGGGGTATGCTTCCCATGTTAACCGATGTCCAATTATTTTAGTTCATAAAATCTCCGATGGTGCCGTTGTTTCCAGACCATGATGTCACTTTCCAAAGATGTTCATGCATATCACTCTGTATGACATGTCATGTCTGCGAAGATACGAACAACTTTGGGAATTTTCGTACGAGAATTAAAATTACGCACGCATTCTATTAGGCCGTGACTTCGAGTTCACCAACTTTGTTCATGACAATAATATGAAAGATTTTATTCAATAATATAATGGAACCGGAATATCACCGGGACAAGTTCTTGAATGATGTCCATTGCTTGGCTTAACATAAATATCCTTCAAGTCTGAACCTGGGTAAGTCTATAGGCCCTAACCAAAATGAAGATATAACATAACCTCAATAACGTAGCAAGAAATTGAAAAATTGTGACAGAATGACATTATTCGATGTTGAAACTTTAGATACCAGGGTGCAGTACATACCAGACCATGACGTCATTATTGCCTGCGCGAGCAAATATGCGCGAACCCGCCAAAATAGCCAGGTAGTGAAAGGGCAGTATAAGAAATGAATGATTTGAATAAAGAAGGCTGTGGTTTTGATAGTTGGTACTAACTGGAAGTAGGTACTGTCTGTAATGTTCTTGAGGAATGTTTTTTCGGCAATAAGATGAAGCGGCAACAGCGGACTCGACGTCGCTTGGGCCACGTAGTTGATCTCGCTGCACGCGGGCAGACATTCGCATTTCGGCTTCGGATTTACATCGGTCGTGTTCGAATTGTCGTCCGTTTCGTTGGTGAATTGGTCAGCCAATCGAATCTCCATTTTGTCTGAAAGCACACGGGTCTGTCCGTAAAACTGAGACAGGTGGACCGCTGTCTAGCATGAATGCATGATACGTCGTTGCAACCGCTAAATCCGATAACACCTGCGAGATTTTTATACGTCAACAAGGAGGTGGGGCATGACCGCGTGAGTTTGAACATTAGAGTGAACGCATGGACGTGCTTGTAATTTGTAACGAACAGTAAGACTTGCCAAAATGATGATTTTATGTACTTTACGGCCATACTGTGTCGTGTGTCGAGTTCAAGTTCATTTTACGTAAATTGTTATTATCACAATTATACATCGGTACAACATGAATTATGCATATACATATATTTATTAGGGTTGCCGTTCGATTTCGATCGATTCGATCGATTTTCGATTATTGGTTTTCGATTCGATCGAAAATTCGATTCGATCGAAAATTTGATTCGATCGAAAATTCGATTCGATGTTTTTGATCGATACGATTTTGATATGTACTTTTCGATTTTCGATTCGATCGATATCGAAAAGTTTTTGAAAATCAAAATCGTACAACCGTACAAGAGTAGCGCGAGACGTCACGAGTAAGGCGCTCGCTTCCATTGGTAACATTATACTTATATATATAGCCCGTGAGGGGTATATAAACATGGTATTTTGCTACCTAACACGTTTTTTCGATTTCGATTCGTCAATTCGATCGATTTTCGATAAAAATGCAATCGATTTCGATTCAATCGATTTTCGATATTGTGAACTTCGATTTCGATCACGATTTTTTGATCGAACGGCAACCCTAATATTTATAATATACAAAATTACATGTAATAGAATTAATCAACGAAAATATCAAGAAATATAAGAGAGGAGAAGAATTATCAACACACAACGAAATTGAATCTTCACACATCTCGCTTGATGTGGGCATGCCGAGATGAAAGTTATTACGTTGTGGCTATTCATAAAAGTGAATACCGCCCGATACAGTACTGTGTAGTTTTAGTAGGTATAACAAATCCATTTGAATCTCGAGAAATATTAATTATACTGTCTAGCTGTAGAATGGGAATAGAAATGGAATTTGGAAAAGAGAAGAAATATCTTTACAGCCAAAAAGAGTTGTACATATAAATTATAATTCATCTTATTCGTGAGGCACGTTTTTAACTTCTGTTTGATAGCACGATTACGATTCACGTTTCTAAGGTAGGCCTAGGTTGGTTAAGCTAGGTTAAAAGCGACTCATTTCACCATTATTTTATCCAAGGCTGATGATATTACTAAATAGGCTTATAGGCTTAAAACTGTAAAACAATAAACGATTTTCTTTCTTCTACACCTTGTCTATTGTCTATTATCTTCAACGAATCCCAAAATCAAACTGAAATGAATGTAACTTGTGGTTTTAATATGTCAATTGTTCAACTTCATCACCATAAGTGTCCCCGTGCGCTTCTTTCAAATGAATGGTTGAAGGTAGCAACAGTAAATGACAAAGATTTGTGCGACTCATGTCAATTTTTTCTCAATATTGAAGCTGGTGAAATTATATTGTATATTGCAATCATTTTTGATCCTGTATAGGCCTATACCGGTATTCCATCTTTTAGTATGGTGAATACTCAACTAGGAAATCGTGGGATATGCGTTGTGAGATGAGCTTAGAAGTACGTATAGAAATCTAGAATGTTGAATATTCTCTTAGCTTGATCTACATCCACAGACCTATCCAACGTTCAAAAACCTCACTTGCAACTTGTTGATATTTATAGTGCTACCACCTGTCGCATATATGCACTTTGCAAAACCAATTGATCCCAATATTCAGTAACATGTATACTTTATTGCGTTTTGTCATTTATCATCCGATTGTTGCGAAAGTCACTGAAAATATGTATGATGGTGTTTTCCATATCTAGTGAAAATTTTCCGGGTTTTTCTCACGGGATTTTCCAAACATCCCAATTTTTTCCGGAAAAACGTTTGATAAATTTTTCTGGAAAACTACCGGAATAGCGTATAACATAGATATAACGGTAGGCTATAACACAGAAACGGTGTTCTTTAGCATTAGTTGGGCAAGCTAATGTACAAGTTTGTGCTGGCCTAACTGGAACCACTACGTCTGTTTGCTCTGCTCTGTACGAGCCGAGTCCGGCGTGAAACTTACGTCTTGCTTCGTAGGCGCACACTTCGTCTGTCCTGCCGCAGATTCGTGTCGTTTCGTCCTCTGGAAATGGCAGTTTACACATACTTCATTAATTAGTACCGGTAATCGTTTGTAATCATATATTCTCACGTTTTTTTTTCTTTGAACGGCCTTTTGGATAAATTACAATAATTTAATGATATGTAGGCCTACTCAAACACTACAAGAATACTTTTACAAAAACTTGCAAAAGATAATCCAAATTGTATTGATGACCAGTTCAACATTTTTTTTTCCTATTTGGAATTATTCCGTTCAATGTGAGTATGGACATTTGATTCATTTGCTCGTTACCTCCTGTAGGTACTGAAAATTATGCTAAACTGGACTATGATTTTTTTTTATTGGAGCTCAACTGTGTCACCAACGTCACTCTTGGCTCTTAGTTGTAGTTGTCATTGTGACGTCACTCGAAGAGCCAAGAGGCTACACCTAAAAGCTCACGGGAGTCGATTTGAAAAAAATATTAGGTTTTTCATGATGGCTTTTGAAAGCTATAAGACAACAAAAATTCTAATAAAGAAGGAGCACGGATATTTTTAATACATACAATATGGTATAAGTGAAAACCATTTACCTTTGTCGCATAATTTTCACGTGATACAGATGAAAATACACATTCACTACCTACCTGTGAAAATGTCAGAATCCAAGGTTAATAATTATAGATTGATTGATTATTGTTTGCTTATAGACCCCATCAACAGCTAGGCTATACGGGGGCTTAATAATTATATGAGACATTATTTTGAAGGTGCCGTTATTAAAAAGATTTTATTTCTTCATTAGAATTTTGATATCTCGTATTGGTTGTGTTCAAAAGTTATCAACAAAGAGCTAAGGCCTGGTAATACCAAGTCCAGTTAGCCTCTATCTGAGAGTTAGCAAAAACAAGTAGCATAGGCCACCGTGGTGATAACAACATTACACTGCCAGTTGAAGCTACTCCCCTGTTGGTAGTTCGGGCACTAAATTGACTCGGACGCGCGCTTCCAACTACGACAATCGTACATAAGAACTTCAATTTTCACAGGATATCAGCTGAAAATACACATTTTCCAGCTGTACCTGTGAATCCAAGTTATTAATTTCAGGTTACATCGTTTTGAAGATATTGGTATCAAAGATATCTTTAGTTATTTTTGTTGGAATTTTGATATCTCATACTGGTAATGTTCAAAAGTCATCATCAAAAAGCGCTACCGACTACGACGATTGCGTCGGCGTTCGGTCGCGTACTCACTAGGCATGTACGGCAGGACGCACTTGCACACGACGAGCGTGTAGTTGGCCTCGCACTCGAGCGCACAGTTGCGCTGCGTGTACGTGCGGTAAAATCGCAGCTGTCGTTCGTCGGCGAACACGCACTGCCGCTTGGGCACGGCGATCTCTCGCAGCTGCTTGGACGACTGCGTCAGTCTCGGACGCAGCGCCATCTGGTACTCGAGGCCTGGCGCCATGGCAACGCCAAACCCGGAGATCTTGGGCGTTTCAACGGGACTGTGGAGCACCATCTGTAGAGACATGTAAACATAGCTCTTCTATTTCTTCTTCTCATAGCATTTGGAATTTGAAAAGTAGCACTTTGGTGCATCTATTATTTTGAAACTTTGTGTTTTGTCTGAGCGCAACAACGTTCTGTAGCGTAACAACAGTACGGTTCCGGTAAAACCACTAGATAACGTAACCACTGGATAACGTACAAAACAATGCAAGAGAAACACCCCAATTGATATTTTTTAGAAAAATAGTCCCCACAAGCGGGTTAAACTTGGGCCCCATCTGCCGCCTGCATTTGCAACTGCACTTTTTTTCCAGATTCCCCAACCAACTTCCCCCGTTTACATCTAAATTAAAAGAATTTTGTGAGAAACAGCATCTAAAATGCTTCTATTCCAAATATAGCTTCTATATTGCCAATACATTGAAACGTAGCGGTTTCAGATGTTTGTAGCGCTCTGTCGCCTTTTCAAAAACATGATAGAACATCAAACGTATTGAAACATGAAGAACTATCAGAACATCATGTAAAGAAGCACTTTTAGATTTCACCGCTTTTATAGCAATAATGCTATTTTTGCATGTCTCTAACCATCTGTGATTGGTCTAAGAAAGTTGGTTATGAGAAGTAGTGCCATTTAAATTGGATGTTATGGATGATAACCTCTGTTATAAGTTTCTCGTTTATAAATTTATTACATTTAAAAGTTTTTTTATATAAGTTTTTCACCTCGATACATTTTTTTAGTCTGGACCCCTGAAAAACATATAAAAGAGGTCCCACTCTATATATACAAAAGCAGCTCATGTATATTTTAATTTTCATCAATTGTCAAATTTAGAGGTACGTGTTTTTCGCATTGACGAAAAATGCGAAAAAAAATGAACAATCCCGAAGACATTTTATTTCATGATTTCTTCATGTTTCATAGTGTTTAAAATGGTTTTCTATTTCACGAATCATCACGAAAGAGATAAGTTTGAACAGTATAAAGCGAATTTATTCTATTCAATGAAATAGCCACGAAAAGAATGATAACATTCATTTTTCAGTATAAATAATTTGTTTTCCACGAAACCTTGACAAAAATATCGTAATACCCGGAACACAACTCATTATTATTGTTTTAAACTTAAGACGTGCTGTCAAGAGCTGTCTTATCCGTGTGAACCACCAGGAAAATGGATCGCACGTGCAGTTGCTGCACCGAACGCATCAAACCCTTGGAAATAGGCTTACCTCCCTCCCGACATTGCGTCTGTTACTCTGTTACTGTTGCAAAGTCCTAACAGGGAATCTTTGTTGTTGCTTGCGAGTTGCGAGCAGCTGGTCGACGGCCCCACGGCACTAGACCACCATTATCACGTTGAAAACAAAAGCTTAAAAAAATAAAATGCTGTACCAGGAATATTTTCTTCTCAAGATTAAATAGTGTGTTGGTTTCAAACTCGGATTTTGTTATTTCCTCATCTCAACTTGTCATCTAAAGTCCACGTAGGTTTCATTGGCGATTTCTCAACTCCCAAGGTACGTAATAAAATTGTTGGTACGCGCCCATATATAAGAAGTGTATTGACGTAGTATCTGGCGCCCCGCATGTCGGGTTACTTCGATTACGTTCGGCACTAGCGATCACCCGACCAGACACTGACAATACGCGGAAAGCTGTGAACAGCGTTATTTCGACAATATTAAGAGTGTACTACCCACAGTGATAGTATTTACAGTAATTCGTTCAATTTTTCGTAAAATGTATTCAACATTATTTTTGAGTATTTTGCTGAAAATGCTGCAAAATATGAATTTTCAAATTTTGAAAGCTTGAAAGTATAAAACAGAATGCTTATTTCACCCCCCACGTACCTCTAAATTGTCAATTCTTTGACTGTACACGACAAAAGTTGAGAATAATTTTAAGAAGGTCATCTGCCGCATCCGAGATTGCAACTCTTGCATTACGGTATATATAAAGTGGCAAGATTCTCATCAAGAAGCCTACGGTTGCAAATACTGAAACGACTCGTAATGACAATGACTCGTCTTAATGTCTGTCAATGACAGTGACTCTGATAATAACTCGTAATCTCCGCCCCCTTGACGTCACAAATCATACCGCCCAATCAACGGGGCTGTTGGAACTGTAGTGAAATTCAAATATCCAATCGGGGTTTCTTCAAATGACCACAAATGATATAGATCCAACTGGCCCACTGGTGAAGCCACGCCTATTTCGAGTCGTCAATTGGGGAGTACGTATGTAATTGTCCTAGACGTCACCAAAACATTTGCGTTCTTGAAATAGAGCTGTGATCAAGAAAGGTTCAATAAGAGATAATAAGAAAAATAAGTGACAAGAAGAAGAAGAAGAGAAGTGGAAGAAGTGGGAGAATAAGTGATCAATAAGAGTTCTGGGACTGAGATATGCAAGTGGTTAGCATACTGAACCGTCATTCAGGTGACCAGGATTCGATTCCCGCCATGGTCGACTATCCTGACAGGGTTTTTTCGTGGTTTTCCTCTGTCGTTCGGGTCAATACTGGAATGGTTCCTTAACAACAGGCCACGACCAACTCCTTCCCACTATCCAAAAACACCTTATAAAATAACCTTTCATCTCATAGGCCTAGATCATTTATCGATGCCAATAGATCACCCAATATAAATAAATGAATATAAATAAACGAGACTGCTGGATGATTTTTTGAGGTTATAGTTGAAAGTTTGTACTGCCCGACTTAGAAAGAACACAGTATCTGCAAAATATCGGTTCCGAGATCATTAATAAACAGTGTTATGGTAATTGTAACCATTGTATACTTGGGTAAAACACTGCATCTACCACTTCATGCTGCTCATGTGGAGGTTTATCCAAGTATTGGTAAATACTGTGTTTTATGTACTACTTACACCCTCACTGGTTCTGCAAGTACGGTGATTAGGCTTATTGCTTTGACCCATTTAGAGAGTAGATACAGTGCAGTAACTATGTGCAATGGAAAGCTGACAAAAAAATGGTCAAATAAATGTATCCAACTCAGAAACGTTGAAAATGCAGATACGGTGTTCTTTCTAAGTGGTGCGGTGTAACAACTCGTGTTCGGACTCACTTTGAATCCGACGCTGACTGTGGACGAGCAGAAGTACTCGTCTGTCTGCGCGTCGAGCACGACGGTGAACCCGAGGTGGCTGCCGGCCCCGCGCGGCCGTCGCGGCACTCGTCCAAGGGGCGTGTCCTCGGGGTATCCGTTCTCGGGCGTCCAGTCGACGGTTGGCAGCGGGAACGTCACATTCAGGTCGGACAGGTCGCGGCTAGACGGACCGAAATGTCGTTAATTTTGTCTCTGTACATATACTGACGTTTGTAAATGAGTACTAACGAAGATATATGTATGAATACTTTTGAAATGTTTGAAGAACCTACATCACAACCCTGAAATTAGATTTCAACGAACATTGATGATATTTATTTTCCTAATTTCAGAGAAAAATAGAAATGATATTCTCAATTTAAGAAATTATCATTAAGAGGCCGCAGGCACTCGTCTTTCATGCCGCAAACTCTCACGGCCCAATTTTCGAGATATCAATATCACTGTTTTTGAATTCTGTTGATAATTGAAAATTGAGGTTATCGCATATACAGAATTTTGAACCAAAAATTTGTAATTTTTCAAATTCTTCAAATGGGAATTGACAAAATTGCGTCTTTGCAAAAACCTAGACACATATTTTTGAGAATTGGAAAAAATACAAAATGTGAAATATATATCAAAAGTGTGAGCTAGGGAATCAACGGCGTTCATGTGAATATGAGTTCGGCGGGCTAGTCCATGGGTTGCGCCTAGCACACCATGCATGTTAAACTCGAGTCTGAAGCGAGCGAACAACGAGACCTTGTTGAGCGCTTGCGGCCTCATAATTTATTTGTCCTTCAGAACCCGGCCCTTTTTCTGATTTTTGACGTAGACATTACTCGACTCTTTTTACGTTTCTATACAGAATCGGTAATGCCTTCGTACTCATGACCCATGGTCTCTGGATGAGAAAGTAAGCGTACAATACATGTCCACTGAGCATCTCTCAGTGCGTAGATGTTGTGTTGATTTCCACCGGCACATGCAGCGCATTGGTCAACGCACTCGCTTTGTGTGATCCGGGAGGTGAGGGGCACATCGTACCTGGTTCGATCCCCGCCACAGCCCATCTTTACAGGGGTTTTTCGTGGTTTTGCCTCTGTAGTCTAGGCTAATGCTGGGATGGTTCCTACACTAAAGTCCATGATTGCTCCCTTCCCACAATCTTTCCCAATATCTGAGAAACCTTCATCTCATCATCTCATTAAACATTCATCCGACGCCAATAGATCTTGGTTATCATCATAGTGTGTCGTTAAAACCCAACATATATATGTTGATTTCCTACTTACGGATTCTTGTACAAGTAGTCGCGCTTGACGCGGTTAAACGTGCAGCAGATCCCCTCGTCAGTCAGCGTCGGGTTGAAAATGTCGACGCAGTTCTCGAGGAAGCCGGCGTACTTGCACGATACGATCAGCTCGTGGCACGGCTGAGCCACCTGGTGAGCCAAGCCCGTACCGGTCATTGTTTCGGAGCGCACGGGAGTTAATTTAGCGACATATCAGTTTTTTGATAACTTTTGAGCAGTGTGAGATAACAACATTTTAATAACTTAAGAGGACTCTCTTGACTGTTTTCAAAATGATGTGAAATAAAATTAGGTTTATCAACTTTGGATTCTCACATTCTCACAGTGGTACCTAGATAGGCTAGGTACTGGAGAAGAGTGACCAATCCACTCGCAGGACGCCAATTTTTGTCCCAAAGTGTCGAAAACATATCAGTAAGTCAATAAGATGCCAGAACTTTCAACTGAAGTTGTTTCCTAACCGATGTAATGCAGTTTAGCACACGTTATCAAACATCTTATCTGAATTCTGGACCAAAAATGGCGTCCATGCGAGAGATATTTCAGTAGCCAATAGAAAAGTCACAAAGTTGGCCACTCTCTTCCCCCAGTATCCAGCCTCTTGACAGCCATCTGAATAAAGACTTCTCTTTCTATACCTAGCTAAAAAATGTGTTTTTTTAGGTATACACATGTAACAGTTATGCGATAAAAGTTGAATAGTTTTTATTCTATAAGCCCTGCCATCTTGAAAGTATTAGAAAGTCTGTGTTTCTCTTGTATTTCTCTCGTTCATTTCACTGTTGGTTTATTTCCAAAAACTGCATTTGATCATCTACCGCCAAATGGCTGTAAATGTGTTTATGTATTGCATGTTTCGGGAGAAAAATGGGCGGAGCTAGATATATCCAGACCCCCTTATATCTGTAACTCAGTTTATGGGTTCCCCAAAAATTTGCCGACTTCGATCTGACCTCTGGCCTGACCCTTTGACCTTGATGGCCATTTTGCTCCTGCACCAGAACTAGTTTTCTACGTACTTTTGAACGTTTTGCAAGGTGCTACGCTTGCTCGTTGTTACCTTGACCATGAAGTTCTCGATGGTCTTCCACTTGCCGGTGTGGTTCTTGTTCTCCTCGTACTGTATCGTGATGTTGTTTGGATGGTCGCACAAGTCGTTGAGCAGGAGCGTTTCGAGTTCGCGCTGCTGATCGTTGGTCCTGGAAGACAGGGAATAGAGGCGGGATGATGAAAGCGATCTGTCTACGACAATTTAATCAGTATCACAGCCGTGGGGCATACAATGGATAGTGACACCATTGTTTCCCCTAATCTCAGAGACAACTCGAGAGGATCATCTTCAAAATTGTTCCAATTTAAATTTATTTTTGATATTTAAATGATTCAGAAATAATAACTTAATTATTTGTCTCCCAGGACCAACCCTCTTTTCCCAGTCGGTGCTCGATTCTGTTTATGTTCCGATACAGAATCAAGGAATACGTACGTCAAGACAAATGAATTACTTGTAATTTCTAAAATTGAGATGATGATTTGTAGTTTTCTTCTAAGCTGTAGGAAAAATAGCATTAGGTTCTAAGGTTAGGTTCATTCATAGTAGTCCTAGGGTAGTGATGTCTTTCGAAATTGGTTATATTGGAGTGAGGTGAGAAAGAATTTGGGTAAATATGTCGTGTCCTTAACCGGTCTGCCTGGTGTTGTTTGGTGATGGCGGGATTGTTTGGTGGGGTGGGATGGTTAGGGTTAGGTAGGGCAGGGCTTGAACCCAAAAATTATAATCTTTTTACCCATTTGACACAAACCTAATCCTACCTAACCTTAACAGTCGATAAAGAATCCTCTAAACCTATTAGATCGGTTGAGGATAGGATACGGCATATTTATCAGAAATTAATTACGAAAAGTCGAAAAAGAAGGATTCGAGAGGATGCATCGAGATTCCACTGTTTGAATGTAAAATGTAAACGCGGTGGCATAACAAGGCACGACGAGTAGAAGTGTAAAATGTATAAATGACCTTCCTTTTTTCCCATATTTGCTCTGAGTCAAGAAAGGGGCACATGAGCCTCTAATTCAGTTTGATATAAATGTGATTCAAATATCCTATGATTTTTTTTTTATTATTCATTCTGTAAAGTAACGTAGAATACTATTAATTGTAAATGAATTATTTGAATTACTTCACTCACTCATTGATTGCTCTTAAAATTCCTTTGACTTACTTTTTGCTCTGCAAAAATGTCTACAACATCACTACAATGGATCCGTCTTGCTCTCTCTTGTTCAGTTGATACGATTGAACCTGCACCGAGTCTCTTTCGTAGTACAAACAAAATATATAAACATATAAATCATAAATTGAAATTTATAATTTTGGCGGATAACGCCAGTCTCAGTGGGCCTCCCCCTTAAGAGTCCACGGGAGTCGATTTTGCAAAATTACATGTTTTTTGTGATAACTTTTGAATGGTATGAGATATCAAAATTCTATTAAATAGGAAACACTGATACCTGCAATACCTTCGAGATGTTACAGTATAACTATCCATCTCATATCGCATACTAATTGTCACGCGTATACAGTTAAAAAATGTTTTCCTTTTACGCTGTTGGCGCGTGAAAATTATGCAATATGAGAGGAATAGTTATTACTTATACCTTCTCAAAAGTATTTAAGGTATCTATACCTTTTTATCAGAATTTTGATATCTTACACCGCTCAAAAGTCATTACCAAAATACTGATATCTCGCTAAATCGACTCCCATGGACTCTTCGAGTAAATTTAGCCTTGGCCTGTGGGTGACGGTACTGCCGATATTAAACGTGACAGCCAATCTTACGTGCGGTCGATGTCGTCGGCTCTGCTCTTCTTGGCCCGGTTCATGTTGCACACGGTGATGGCGGGAAACGGTATCTTGATGAGCGACGTTGAGCGCGGCGATAGCGACACGATGACGGGGTCGTTGTCCCACTTGTTGTACAGGTTCGTGATGAAGTAGGCGGCCAGCAGCATGGCCAGCACAAACGCCACCGCCCAGAAAGTCCTAAGGGACCGAACGATTAATTTCGGTCTCGTATTTCTTCTTGATGGCTGGGTTGGACGGCAAATAACTCTGAATTTTCGTGCAGTGGCAAACATTAATGCGGTATTGACCTGTGCTTGTGATGTACTAATACACTGTAGTACTATATTTAACTGTTCCAACAAAAATGAATGACACTTCATTCATAGAAACGAAGTACATCTTGCCGCTTTTTCGCCGCGGCAACAGTTGAAAATTATCCACTTCTCAAGGTCATGGTGTGACTTCCTTCAAGGACAACAATCGCGTAGACTCTACTATGAATCCAGCTTTTGAATTTAACTGACTGATACGGGTAGATCAGTTGCTGGAGCTCAGAACAGTAATTTAGGAGACGGGGGGTTTCGATTCACCCTGATCTCCCATTGCATTGAGGTTTTTTGTGTACTTTTCCCTCTCCCTTTATCTCTCTCCTTCTAAATCTCCGCCATTCGCTCCGTCCCCCCTCGTGTCCCACCAACTGGGCGTGTCTATCCCCCTCCCGCTGGGGATGCTGAAGAGCGTATACCGGAATAAATTCGGCTCGGTTGTGTGACATGGGCTTCGGGGTACTTATGAATGGATCACAACCGAGTCAACTTTATTTTGGTATACAGTCTTCAGGCGCCCCCTCTCACTCACCTCTATCCCCTCTAACCCGCTTCTCCCCCTCTCGCTCAACTCTCCCCCCATTCTCCTCCCCGCTTGCCACCACCACTTCCCGCTCGCTTCCACCCCCTCCCGCTTGCCACTACCCCCTCTCGCTCGCCTCTACGTCTTCCCCTTTGCCGTTACCCCTCCCCCTCCCTCTCGCCTCTTATCCCTTTTGCTCGCTTCTACCCCTCTCGCTCAACTCCCCCCCCTTCTCCCCCTCCCGCTTGCCACTACCCCCTCCCTCTCGCCCCTACCCCCTCTCGCTCAACTTTTCCCCCTCGTTTGCCACTACCCCTTCCCGCTCGCCTCTACCCACCGCTCGGCCCAGTGCAGGTTGGACTCGCCGACGTATCGCAGGCCGTGCATAGACGACCCCTCGAGGTAGTCCTTGAGCGAGCCGCCGCAGTCTGCCGCGTAGCAGCCTTGGTCCTTGCACCAGTGCCGCACGGCGCCGGCGTGCCGCGGCTTGTAGTCGACAGCGTGACCGGCCGAGCCCATGTAGCTGGCGTCGGTCAGGTGGTAGCCGGGGATACTGTCTGGCGGGGGAGCAACAGACCTCATTAGGAGCACATGGGAGACGATTTAGCGAAATGTTAGTATTTGGTGATGGCTTTTGAATGGTGTGAGATATCTGAATTATAATGGAATAGCAACACAGATCATTTATTGAAGCTACAATTAATTGAAGAACTAACTCACATGAGAACCGAAGACGTTATTTACAGTACTCTAGTTTTGTACAACTCATAAATGCTTGGAATTTAAATTCAGTTCACTAAGGCGGTGCAAGCACTGTGCTTGTACAATAGAGATATTCATCTCTACTATTTTCTCCATGTTCACAAACGAGTGTAATATAACTAGGCAAACGCGTTATGTGTTTCCGCGTTGATGGATGAGCTGGAACATATCAATTTATCTTTGGATTGGTTATTATATATATATACACCTGTGACGTCCGCTGCTGTGTGCCAGGGGAGCGGGGTGGGATTTGGTAAACAATAAATAGTAATAAATAAAAGGTAGGGTATGGGCGCCAATTAGTTCAGGAAGAGGGGAACTAATAACCCTAATATTATGAAGAATGCAAATATACAGAGAATAGATTAGATTATTGTATAATTATAATTAGTATGAATCGAGATTTTGAACTACAGCTTTAGTATTTCCTTTGTCTTCGAAACTGTTTCGAATTCACTCCAAATCACAAAATTAATATTAATACGATACCGAATGTTGTGTAGGCCCACACTTGCACACGTTGTTATCATAAATTTGAACACTCTATAAATGCACTTATAAAATAAACTTCGTCTTCAACAGTCTTCTCTGTCACGCACTCTCTGCCAAACAAAACCTCCTGACCGCGTGGTCTCTACCCTGTTTCTGACGTGACCTTCACTGCACTCACTACCCCGTCACACGTATTTCAATCGCTAGACGGCCGACTGACCAAACTGGTTCACAGCCGCTTACAAATTCAAAACCACCGTCTATTTCACTTACTTAAAATTAATGTACATAATCTGGGGACTATGTGAACTGGAGGGAAAGATGAGGAAATTGGACCATGACACCACCCCTTTCCATCAACAAAAAATTGAGCATCAAATTTTTTTCTCTACCCCTCCACCTACTCGGGGTCATCATTATTATAAGGTTTGATATCTTTGACATGCCAATTTCCTAGCATATGGCCATTCATATCTTCTAGTCGGTATACCAATGGAGAAATCTTCGCCTTTACTCTACATTTGATATACTTGTGAGCCAAACTCGACGTATAGTGTTTAGCGGCATCTGAAAGCGAGTAATTCTTTTTCCATACGATTTGACCCTTCTCGAACGACAATGGTCTACGCCTCAAATTATACGTACTGGTATTCTTCTCATACGCTTTCCGTAGTCTCCGCTTTACATCTTCGTATAATGGACCCAGTTTTAGTATTTCACTCATTCTCCGATCCCGGTTGTCTACGTTCATCTCTTCTGAGGAATCTAATCCTGGTCCATATTCATTACCCGATGAGATGACTTGTCTCCCGAAATTCAAATAATTGGGAGATTGACCTGTAATCTCATGAATAGCATTCCGTATGGCGAAACCAATCTTTGGTATCTCACGATCCCAATGCCGCTGGTCTTCGGTAATATACGACGAAACTGCGGTCTTTATAACTTGATTAACGCGTTCAGTGGGGTTGGTTTGCGGATGATAGCGAGCGTTATACCATAATTTCTTGATCTTATAAGTTGTAGCTAAATCTTTCAGTACTTTGCTGATGTACTGGGGACCATTATCGCATACTATAATCTCTGGTACCCCGTATACTAAAAATATATCATTTTCGATATATTTAGAAATAGTCTTCCCGGTTGCTTTTCTCAGTGGGTACAACATACAATACTTTGTGAACCAATCACATATCACTAAGAGGAATGTGTTTCCATCTTTCGATCTTGGGTAAGGCCCCATAAGATCAGTACTTATCATCTGCCAAGGTCTATCTACTTTTCGTGGACGACCCATTAACCCCGCTGGAAGGAGTCGCGGTACTTTGTTTGCCTGGCATATTTCACATCTCCGTACATAACGGGCAATATCTGCTCTCATTTTGGGCCAATAGTACTTCCTAGAAATTCGGTCGATTGATTTATGGATACCCAAATGAGCAGATGTTGGGTGATCATGCCCCTCGTAGAGAACTTGTTTCCTAACTGATTTAGGGACTACACATTTCCAGTCTTCGGCAACTTGCTTATACAATCTACCATCTTCTACGCACCAATCCTGGTATTTATGTGGATCCTCACTTAACTTCTTCATCATCCCTCTATACCATGAGTCCGTCTCTTCTTCAAGGAATTCCACGATATTCATTTCTACATCTACTGATCTAGACAGAGCATCAGGGACTACATGATCCTTGCCCTTCCTATGAGATAGCTTAAAGTCATACTGTTGCAGTTTCACGGCCCACCTTGCCAACCGGCCATTTGGTTCTTTCAAGTTGGCTAGCCAGAGAAGGGAATAATGATCGGTGATCACCGAAAACGAAGTTCCTTCAATATACGACCTGAACTTCTCTATTCCAAACACCACCGCTAGACACTCCTTTTCAGTGGTTGAATAGTTCCTCTCCGCTTTACTGAGAGCGCGGCTGGCGTACGCAATCACTTGCTCATGTTCGTTCTCTCCTTGGGTAAGAATGACACCTATCCCATAATCTGAAGCATCAGATTGTATGATGAAAGGGATACTGAAATCAGGAGCTGCCAAAACAGGTGCCGTCACTAAACGATTCTTAAGCTCCAAGAATGCATCACTCGCTTCTTTATTCCACTGTAATCGTGTGCTCATGTGCTTCTTCTTCCTGTCACCCTTCTTGTACGTCTTGTTTCCCTTTGAGTCCACACTCTCCTTCAACTTGGTCAAGTTGTTCAACGGTGCTGTCAGTGTTGAGAAATCTACGATGAATCTCTTGTACCACGAACACATTCCCATGAATCTTTTCAACTCGGTTATCGTGCTAGGTAATGGATAGTTGACTATGGCTTCGATTTTTTCCGGGTTGGTACGCAAACCTAAGCCATCAACCACATACCCCAAGTAATTCAAACTTGACCTACAAAATTGGCATTTTTCTACATTTATAGTCAGAGAAGCGTCTTTCAGGCGAGCGAGTACTATCTCCAAAATTTCCGTGTGCTTCTCGAACGTCTCTGTGGCTATTATAATGTCGTCTAAATAAACAAATACGTGTGGTTCCAATGCTGGTCCTAGGATCCGATCCATAAGACGTTGCTGTGTTTGGGCTGCATTATGGAGGCCGAATGGTAATACTTGAAATTGAAAGAGACCTCTTCCAGGCGCTGTAAAGGCCGTCTTCTCTTTCGATGTTTCTTCAAGAGGAATCTGCCAAAAGGCTTTCTTCAAATCGATGGAAGATAGGTACTTCGCATTGCCAAGTTTATCCAGAATACCCGACACATATGGGAGTGGATAGGCATCTCTCTTCGAAACCGAGTTCAACCGTCGACTATCAAGACACAACCTATGTTCACCCGAAGGCTTTTTCACCAAGAGTACTGGCGAAGACCAGGGACTAGACGATGGTTCTATCACTCCCAACTCCAACATCTTGTCCAATTCCTTATTCAGAATAGCTTGCATTGCGGGTGATAAAGGATGATAGCGCTGCTTCACTGGTTCTGCATCGCCGGTATTGATTGTGTGCTCGATCACAGTTGTCCTTCCTAGACCACCTGAAGAGACCGTCTCGTATCTCGCTATGACTTCTTTCAATTTCACCTGTTCTTCCGCAGACAATTCATCCTTTGTCTGTATAACTCTAACTTCCTCTATCTCATCTGGAAGATCATTGCTTGATTGCTTCCTAATGTATGACTTATTATGTACGTCGGGCACAATTTTGAACATTTTCCACAAATCAATTCCCCAAATGATAGGCTGGGTCAAAGTAGGTACGCATAGTGCTGTTATGATTTTGGTTTCACCGCCCAACTCCACAGGTAGATACATAGCACCAGAGACGTTCTGTTTCGTACCGTCAGCTGTCACTACGTGCATAACTCGTAATGGCTGCATCATGATACCCAATTGATTCAGAAATGACAACCCCCTTGATCCTATTACAGTGCGATTCGCTCCCGAATCTAAAAGGCCGACAACCTTCCTACCAGCTATACTCACTTCTAAGTAAGGCCTATCATCTCCCGGGTAAGTAGTCAACACTGGGGTTACAGCTACTTTGGCTGTACAAAAGTCCCGAACAGTCCTAAGCCACGCGTCCCAATGGCCTATGTTATTTCCTATTGACGCGACCCTGTAGCTGGCTGTGGAGCAGTCACGTCTTCTCGCTTCACAGGCTGATCGTTTCCCGATCTTCGTTGGCGACTTTCACAAAATTGGCAATCGGCTTTTCTAATTCCAATTCTACCGCATTCAAAACAGAAAAGCGTCCTCTCTTTCTGGCACTGGGAATGCCAATGTCCGTATACTCGACAATTCCAACACAGTGGTTTGCGTTCTGTAGTCACTTCTGCTTGACCAAAGTGTTCTTCAGCTAATAAACTACACCCTGCCATCTTTGACTTGTGTTTACCGGTATACGCCAGGTCGGGTTCTAGAAGATCTCTCTTGTTATCTGGAGGTGGTTTGAACCTCTCCATCCGTTGCTTTGCTTCCTCTAATCGTTGACATAATGAAGACAATTCTCTCAGAGTGTCTATCTTCTGAAGTGCTAGCCGGTCGATGTAATATGGTAGAATGTTTCGTCGTAATACTTTCAGTTTGGTCTGCTCTGAAGGTGCTTCTGGAAGACGTGCAAACAGATTGTTCATCATTGCTATGTATATGCATAGCCGTTCATCTGTTCCTTGAGTTCTGGTATTTATTTCTAACCACAGATCTTCTTCGTAATCAAACGACAGAAATTCCCTGCGTAATGACTTTTCTAAGCAGTTCCAGGAATTTATTCCTCTTCTAGCATCACGGAACCAAATCAATGCAGGTCCGGTAAACAAATCAATAGCAGACATCCATAAGTCTTCTAATAACAGATTTCGTGCCTCCCGAAGCTCCGTTACTCTCTCTAGGAATGCATTAACACTGAGGCCTTGCCCATCACCTGAAAACGTTACGCCCCATTTTAATACTGGAACTTGTTTCTTCAGAATGGTATGTACTTCTGAAACTTTCCGTCCATCCTCGTCATTACGTCGTAAATCTGCCAACTTTTTTGTTAACCTCAAAACTTCTTCTTCTTCTTCTTCTTCTCCTTCTTTTTCTTCTTCTTCTTCTTCTTCTTCTTTTTCTCCTTCTTGGGACATCTTAGCTTTAAGGTCATCAAAAACTAATAAAATTGCAGATATAATTGTGGCCTTGGCTGTTTGTTCAGTTTCATCATCAGTATTCAATCTCTGAACTCGTCGTAGCAAATGAGATAGCCTGACATCTATGCGCTTGTACTCCGAGCTTGTCTTATCTAAGCCACTGAACGACTTCACACTTTCCTGGAGTTCTGAAAGTTTGCTTTTAATGACTATTAATTCATCATCAGTATAAATAGTGGCATTAGGTGGACCTAAGGATCGCCCTTCTCTTTCTAGCTTCAAAAGACCTGCTAAAGTCTTCCTCATTTCTGTGACAAGTTCAATTCCTGACACACCTCTTATTCGAAGCTCATATTCGACCTCATCTTTTGTTAATCTTGTGTAATCCATGATTAAACAGATATTAATTCAAACTAAACAGAAACTACTCGCTGTAAAACGTATTAATCTGCCCCACGTTGGGCGCCAGTGTGACGTCCGCTGCTGTGTGCCAGGGGAGCGGGGTGGGATTTGGTAAACAATAAATAGTAATAAATAAAAGGTAGGGTATGGGCGCCAATTAGTTCAGGAAGAGGGGAACTAATAACCCTAATATTATGAAGAATGCAAATATACAGAGAATAGATTAGATTATTGTATAATTATAATTAGTATGAATCGAGATTTTGAACTACAGCTTTAGTATTTCCTTTGTCTTCGAAACTGTTTCGAATTCACTCCAAATCACAAAATTAATATTAATACGATACCGAATGTTGTGTAGGCCCACACTTGCACACGTTGTTATCATAAATTTGAACACTCTATAAATGCACTTATAAAATAAACTTCGTCTTCAACAGTCTTCTCTGTCACGCACTCTCTGCCAAACAAAACCTCCTGACCGCGTGGTCTCTACCCTGTTTCTGACGTGACCTTCACTGCACTCACTACCCCGTCACACGTATTTCAATCGCTAGACGGCCGACTGACCAAACTGGTTCACAGCCGCTTACAAATTCAAAACCACCGTCTATTTCACTTACTTAAAATTAATGTACATAATCTGGGGACTATGTGAACTGGAGGGAAAGATGAGGAAATTGGACCATGACACACCTTGAGATCCAAACCATTACATCACTGCCATCTTATTTTCCATTAATAATTTATATGATAATCAAGAAGGCTTTGTTTTAATCGTTTACAATCAAGTGGTGACACTTGTTGCTTTGATTTAATAGGTATAATAGCTTTGAATAACTAGGCAAACGCGTTATGTGTTTCCACGTTGTTGGATGAGCTGGAACATATCAACTTATCTTTGGATTGGTCATTATATATATATATACACCTTGAGATCCAAACCATTACATCACTGCCATCTTATTTTCCATTAATAATTTATATACAGTAATAATAAAGGAGGCTTTGTTTTAATCGTTTACAATCAAGTGGTGACACTTGTTGCTTTGATTTAATAGGTATCTCAATAGCTTTGAATAATTGACACAAATAACATTATATATTTTTTTACATCGAAACGGCTGATCCGATTTGAGTAAAAGTTCGGAATAATGTGTATCATTATCAGATTGAAATTCTCTGAGAATTTGAATTCTCTCAGATGAAATATTTTTCACGAATGTTTTCCTCTGGCTTATTCTAATGGGATTTTTGAAAACTTTGGAATGAGTTTTCTCAGAAGTTGTTCAACCGATCGTGCCTCAAAACTATACAGCATCAAGTCAGATAGGGGTTCATGTGTGTGCCAAGTTTCAACTGATTTTGAATTTTTGTCTGACCTGTGGAGCGCGAACAAAAAAACAAAAAAAACAAAAAAAAACGGGCACTTTTTTTTCGGTATAGTGTAATTGAGTCTTCGCTTCGCTCATCCAATTAACACAAATAATATTATATATTTTTTTACATCGAAACGGCTGATCCGATTTGAGTGAAAGTTCGGAATAATGTGTATCATTACTAGGCAAACGCGTTATGTGTTTCCGCGTTGATGGATGAGCTGGAACATATCAACTTATCTTTGGATTGGTTATTATATATATATATATATACACCTTGAGATCCAAACCATTACATCACTGCCATCTTATTTTTCATTAACTAGGCAAACGCGCTATGTGTTTCCGCGTTGATGGATGAGCTGGAACATATCAACTTATCTTTGGATTGGTTATTATATATATATATATATACACCTTGAGATCCAAACCATTACATCACTGCCATCTTATTTTCCATTAATAATTTATATGATAATAAAGAAGGCTTTGTTTTAATCATTTACAATCAAGTGGTGACACTTGTTGCTTTGATTTAATAGGTATCTTAATAGCTTTGAATAATTGACACAAATAACATTATATATTTTTTTACATCGAAACGGCTGATCCGATTTGAGTAAAAGTTCGGAATAATGTGTATCATCATTAGATTGAAATTCTCTGAGAATTTGAATCCTCTCAGATGAAATATTTTTCACGAATGTTTTCCTCTGGGTTATTCTAATGGGATTTTCGAAAACTTTGGAATGAGTTTTCTCAGAAGTTGTTCAACCGATCGTGCCTCAAAACTATACAGCATCAAGTCAGATAGGGGTTCATGTGTGTGCCAAGTTTCAACTGATTTTGAATTTTTGTCTGACCTGTGGAGCGCGAAAAAAAAAAAAACAGGCACTTTTTTTTCGGTATAGTGTAATTGAGTCTTCGCTTCGCTCATCCAACCAGATTGAAATTCTCTGAGAATTTGAATCCTCTCAGATGAAATATTTTTCACGAATGTTTTCCTCTGGGTTATTCTAATGGGATTTTTGAAAACTTTGGAATGAGTTTTCTCAGAAGTGGTTCAACCGATCGCGCCTCAAAACTATACAGCATCAAGTCAGATAGGGGTTCATGTGTGTGCCAAGTTTCATCATGATCTGAATTTCTGTTTGGACTAGGTAGAGCGCGAACAAAAAAACACATTCGATTTTTCAAGTACAGTGAAATTGAGTCTTCGCTACGCTCATCCAATAAAAATGTATTACTTCAAGATAATTTCATACTCTTTAATCAATATATGACATTCTATTTTTGTGAATTGCATCAGTTTTAAGATGATACGTGACTTAATTTCATCAGATTCGTGGGATTCATTGACGTACCTATAATCTTAAAACTGATGGAATTCACAAAAATAGAGTGTCATATCAATTAAAGAGCTTAAAATCGATTTGAGTTTGGATACTTTCTTATTCAATCACACTAGTTCATGAATTTAGGAAAAGATAGTAGGCCTACAGATGAATTTCTCTCTTGTAAAATCACCGTGCATGAACCCCCTTGAATAGTAGATTTGGCGCAACACTGTAGGTCTATATATATGTTTTTATCAACATTTATAAAAATTCTCCGAAGTTGCCTTGTAATTAATTGCTTTTATATCAAATGCATTTTTCAGTATGCAAAAATATGCAGTATTTAATTATTTATTGATTTGCTATATTCATTGTTATATATATTCCGTTACTAATGGGCAAACTTTTGAAAGGCCGAGTCCTTATTTTTTACTAATGAAGAATTTATATAATGGCGAGAGGTTTTAAAACGGTGGCCACTAACCTGGCCTCCTGCTCGTGTTGTAAACGGTGGTCCACGCGGCATTTCTCCGCGGCCTCAAGCTGTCCTCCATGATTATCCCGACGATCTGCGGCGAGGTCGGCTTCTTGCGTCGCCCGTCGGCCCGATACAACACGGTCGGCTCCATTCAGCGGCCGCCCTGCCGGCAAACTCACCGCGTCACACAGTATTTATATGCGCGATTACAATAAATCACATGTTTCTAGGTACAGGTTGATCATGCGATAATGCAGGCGTGCACAGTTTAAGGGGCTACTCAAGTTGGTGTTGAAGCTGTTGATCGTTGACAATTTTTTTTTTATCAACGTTTATTCGACACAACTTGATGGACAATGTTTGTTTTATAATCCTTATAAGGTCGCAAAATGTGACATCCAATCAAGGGGTAATGTTGCTTGTGAGGGTGGATTATCGAAATATCCAATCGGCGTATCTCGAGAGTTACATAGATATAGGTGGCCGATTAATAAGCCGTACCTATCACTTGTTGTTGATTGTTAGCGACGAGAGTGAGAGCGTTAATGTTGAAAGGGAAGAAGAGGGAAAAAGAGGGAACGATGAGGAAGAAGGATCGTTCGGATGGGGCACCACGAGGGCAATTTCACTACCCAATCAGTGTTCATCAAAATAATATAAATATAGATATATATTGTTGTCTTGTTACTCATACTCGCTGAAATTTTTATTCCGTTTTTTTTTTAAATAGGTCTATTCTTGAACATTCAGAGCTTTTCTGATTTTTTTTTCAAACAAATTGAATTAATTTTAATCTGTTGAAAGCTAACATTAAAATTGTTTTGGACAGTAAAATTAGGTTGTGGATAAAAATTACACTGATTTGTTGTGGTATTATAATTTATACCATTTTCTATGTATATATTGAATTATTTCATTTTCGGTGTACGTACAGTATTCAATTCAGAAAAGTGATTTTTAGTATAGTTATTTCCTGGGAGGGTATTTTTGTTATGTGGATAGGTGGTTAAGGATGATATGTTATTATGATGAACCCGATACTTGAGCTTTGCACGTGCTCATGTGTACTCTTAACAAACAGACAGATATTAAATGCGTTATTGATTAATCACATGTTGACAAGATTTAATCATGATGTAAAAAAAATAGTGATTTTTGCTTGAAATTGTTTGCCCTAATTGCAATCAATAAGCATTTAATTGACGTTTATACGTGTGCTTGTGCATTAGTAATGCACTCGGTCGGGCAGACAGTGCTCGTAACTGACACGTGTTGACATTGTAATTTGTTAATAGGTAGGAGGCGTACATTTTTTTATTAGAATTTATTTGTCCAATTCAAGTCAGAATTACCATGTATTGATATATGTAGGCCTAATTTTTTTTTTTTATTATTGTTGTATATTTTATTATTATTTTATTATTGTTTGGTTAGCAACCTCTTCAACAGCTAGGTTATAGATGGGTAGATGGATTTTTATTCACAATCTACATTGAATACAATGCTATTTTTCGTTCATACAGGAGTATGAATGAGATAATGAAAAGTGAAAGGACGTTCACAAAAACCGATGCCTTATGCGGTACTCGAACCCACGCCCAACGGTAACTTCAGTTTCTGAAGCGGTGCCTTCGGTGACCGAGCTACCGAGGGTGGCTTTGTATTTACATGTTTATACCATAAGGGATATCATTGATAAATTGAGGATCGATTAACCCTTGTATTGATCCTGAAATTGAAAGATGTATCTTTTCTAGAATTGAAATTTATTATCTTCAAGTGTGGTGGCCTTGCAAGTCTCAAAGATACCTTAGAGAAGTTGTACTACTGTATGATGTCTATTCAACACAGTTATTTCTCTATTAATTAATTAATATCTCAATTTCTAATGCCACCGACAATGCTGGACCATCAAGTGGATCTCACAACATATTATAAATTATGCAAACGAAAACTTCTAGGTATGTGTGAATCTCTGTTATTTCGAATCGAATCTGAATCTTTGGTTAAGATTTGCGTTCGATTCGTCTGAAAATGTAAGATTCGCAATTTCGAACTATTTGAAATTTCGAATCCAGCTCTAATCGCCAACTCGAATCCCGCTCGAATCTCCTGAGAATGTAGAAGATCTATAAGTTCCACATGCAATATTATTATTGTTTGATTTCCTTCATTTAACCTTCATTCAACTTAAGAGTGTGACCATTTTAATTGAATAAATGTACGAACGGTAGCATAATGTATTGTTGCTGTTTATCTACTCTATTTTAGGTTAAGCCTACTTACTCCAGTTTCTTACTTCTTACTTATTCTATTTCAGCTAGTTTCTCAGAAGTTGTTTATACAAGGGTAGGTTTGAACCATATACATGCAAACAAATTTGACTAGCTATTTTTGGTGGGGTTTTTAAAAAGATTTGGATTCGCAAACCTTTTTTGTTGATGATTCGATTCGGATTTGGGTTCGAAATCGAAAACACAGATTTGCACATCCCTAAAAACTTCTTTCAACCAGACCAGTTCGACTGAAGATAATGTCCGTGTAATTTGTTGATCGCTAACACTCGAAGGAAAAATTACGTGAATAACTGACGACCAACTCCCTCCTCCAAACTCTCTCAACCAGATGCACAAGAGCTTACAAAATGATTGGAAGATATATTTTTAATCGATTATTCGATCCTAATTTTTCTAATTCGATGTTAAACCTAATATATAGGAGATATGTAGATTGATTTATTCAGAATCATTGTTGGCCTATCAGATCTTTATTAGATAAGAAGCAAATAAGTTTGAAATAATCAATTCAAAATTGATTAAACACCGTCCAAATGAAAGCAATTTACTGACAATTTTGACTGATATATTGAGGCATGAAATTATAGCATCAATTATTCAGTTTTTAGCATTAGCTATTCCAAAAATAGCATTTTATAGCATTAGTCAAATTTGAAATTAGCATTAATTTAGCATCAAAAAGTCTGGAGAAACATGTAGGTTCCAGGATATAAATGATGTACACTTGTATTAGAAGCTGTTTTCAACATATTCTTAGCTTGAGCAGTGAGCACGTTCCGAAAAGATGGTATAAACAATACACACATTTACGTCAATATGCCCCACATTGAAACACTAATTGAACTGCACAGAATTAAAGAATATCGTAAGTGAGTGCCACAGGCCAGCAAATATTGATAAATAGGTACATTTTATTCAAACGAATTGGAATGAAAGATTTTGAGTTTTCGTGGCATTTGAATCTAATTTGGAGAAAAATGAGTGTAACTGACAATGAATTTAGAAAAATTGTTATTTTCTCACAAATAGCGCTTATTTCGTGTAAATGTTGATTTATCGTTGCAAAAGGCATATATCGCTTTAATTAGCAAAAAAGAACTTGACCTTAAATGGTTTTGAACATCACAAAACATGAAGAAAATACCAAAAATGATGGTTTCGGGTGACTCTCAATTCTATATTGCTTACAGTTAATGCTAACATTTCATGCCTCTGCTGATATATAATTGAATATAATACGAATTATTATTCAAGTTATTATTATTAGCGACTTTATTTGGTCAAATTTAGCCTTATAGCCATTCTTTTTGTGGCCCAACTTTTTGCACTCTACGTCCCATACTCTTCTAGTTACATATTGATAATTTGATATGTCCTGGGGGTTCCATGGAGGATATGAATTGCGACGCTACATGTGAACGTAAATCAAGAAGAGTTTCGAGTAACGATTATCGTGAGAAAATGGCAACGGTGTGATTTCATAGTGCGTAAATGTGTAATAGATGTTGTCGAGTGTGCGCCTAATTTGATTCTAGAACACGGTAAAAGTGTAGTATTATTTGTTCAACTTTGCTTTCTTATGTTGTTTTCTTATTATGTTTTTTCTTACCACTACAATCGTTATATTTAGTTTTGTTTATAATCACGCGTGCTCAATAAAGGGGTAGGCTCATTAATGTAATCAGTTCGTCAAGCCTGATGGTGTATTACTGAAGTGGAGTATGTACCAAATATTTATACCTACCTACGTATTAATATTGAAAAAATAATTATTCAATTAATTTACACATTCATACGATGTATTTTTACATTATTTTTCAGGTAATTTTATATTTTATTATAGGTTCTTAATAAGTATTACAATTTTTAGTATATTGCTAACTTGGCGATTTGTTCCTTACATTATAAACAATACCTGATTTTTTTATGTTCGTCCCATAATAGAAAAAAACCTAGACGTACGTTGTACCCTATTCCTACACCAAACAGTTTTTCTTGTATTATTTTTTCTTTTCACAAGTCGTCATGTTTTTTCAGAACTTGTGTAAGACTGAAATATAGTTGATGCATATTTTTGGAAAAACATTTATTGTGCTCACTTCATAATTTCACGAGATTCACTATTAGTGACCTTGTATACATTTCACGATCAAATTTTTCGCAACAAATCTGCATTATTACCGGATTTCCGCACAAATGTACGTGAGGTGTGCAACCATACCAACGTATAATTATCAAACGTCTCAATCTTACCTTTCGTTTTTCTGCTTCTGCCTTCCGTGTAACGCTCTATCAACTAACGACTGCGCCTGCATTTCTCGCAAGTGTCGGTAACGTCACTGGGGGAGGTCAGTTTGTAATTAGTCGTGTGTTTAAAACCAACCCCTACCCCGTCCCTCGTGTATATTTACGCTAGTGTGTTTGTGTGTGATGTAAAATGCAATCTAGTTAATCTAGTTAAATGCGGTCGGATTGCATGTTTTGGCGACCAGTTATCCATTAACAGTGTCATGATATGATCACATTTCAAGTTAATTATAGTGTTGTTTAGCAACGGTAAATAGAATGACATTTATGTCCAAGTATTTCAATGGAAAATTAATTAGTGATGTTACCAATAAATAAATTGTTTTTGAACTACTGCAGTTGGGCATTTGGTTTTCTTTAGAATTCCATTTTTTGGGATATGAATTTTCTAAGTCTTCTTACTGTGCTGGATGGTTGGACCTGTTAGTAGGTTACAGTGCTCTAATTCAATTAACTTTTTCTTTATTTACGTTGGCGACTAGAGAGAGAAACAATTACACTCATCCCTCTTCAATTTGAAATTGATAGGATCCACAAAATTACACTCTGAATTACAAGTTTGAATTTTAATTAATGATCAACAAGTTTGCCGTGTAACAAAAGGCAGTGATTATTCCTGATAGTTTCAAAATCAAGGTTTGTACATAGGTATCTCTCACCTCACAGTCCATAGGCCTATGCTGTGTTTTCCTAGTTTATTTATAAGGTAGTGAATCAAGGTATTGATAATGAAAATGATCAATTAATGAATTTGTAGTGATTAAATTAATTATGTAATCATTACAGTGCGTCGTTAAACCCAATATATTATATAATAAAAAAAATTGAAAAAAGATGAGACCGAGACGATTCGGCTCGGCTCATCAGGCTACAACAGGCCCACTTAATTGTATTTGTACTTTATTTGTATTTGTAAGCCCACAATTTTCAGTCACTTTGAATTGTATTTCTATTTGATGATTACTTCGTGGATTTCAACCAATCAAAATGTTGTATTTGTCCTTTGCCCCCCCCCCCCCCCCTCCCTCCCAAGTGATTTATTGCCGTAAGTACAAGCTAATACCACGAGTAGCCAATTGCATTTCTATTGACCTTGTTTTGAATCACTGTCCATATGATGTATTTTTTATAAAAATAAATGAATTATCTAGATGGCAGTGGTTGATTGGGGCAACGGTTGACTTGTAATCGCTTTGTTGATTTCTTTAGGAAATGGTAATGGTTTAGAAGTAACTCGAGAGGTAAATATTAGTTTTATTGTATACTATCCATTTGATTTCAATATATAATGTGTATTTCATGCTTTTTGCCAGCTGTGTATGAACTTCTGTGCTCATCCACCATTGCAATCATCAATAATGAACCACATGAAAACTAGAAGACAGAAGAAAATTAAATCTGTTTCAATTGTTCTCTTTTAGCCAGCTGTGAATTTGTCAGCCTCTTTGTTTTTTGTAATTGGAACATAATTTGAATTTGTCTTCAGTTTTCAAGTTTGAAAGTAGAAGTTCTAATCTTGTGTAGTACTTAATAATTAGCTTATTTAAAAATGTCTCATAATTATTATAATCTTGTTCAGAAAGTGAGTACCCTACGTACCATAGTCGTAATACCATTATTATAGGCCTACTAGGACTAGGTATAGGCCTAATTGAATAGTGTAGGCCTAGCCCTAATAATGTATTTGTTACAAAAATAATCAATTGGTCTAGAGCCTACTCACCATAATAATTCAGTTGCAAAATAAAATAACTAAGACAATTAGTTAGGTAGCCCTAGGCCTAGGCATTTCATCAATTTCTGCCACTTAAGGCCTAGCTGACAGTCGATGACTACATTTATCATACAGCTTGGGAATGTTTCAGACAAATTTATTCAGTCTGAAACGATTCAAATATTTGATGTTTATAACAAAATTTTCAAATTGTTCTGTTTTTAAAAACAGTTTGGAAATCGAAAAATGCAAGCCATGATGTTTAATCACTCTCCCTTGTTATTGCAGGCACGTCTTTCCACACTGTTTTACCCTGTTTATCATATTATACTTCAGTTGCAAGTCAACATTCTAAATCACTTTTCAAACCGTGCTAGGACTCGATTGTTTTTGTCAAAAATTGACGTATTTATCAACATTTTTTAAACGTTTCAGGCTGCTACAATTGTAAATCATTTCCCAGCTATGTACAGTAATAAACATAGTAATTGACTGTACAGCTTAGGACCATGTTACTGTGTATACTTTTTTGTGTAACAAATTACATTTTTAAAAGGCCTATTTGCAAGAGAAACTGGCAGTAAACCTGACACAAGAATTACAGTAAGTTTTTGTAGCTATTCACAACAATTCAACAGTAAGATGGCCGTTGAGTTGGCTTAAGTGACCACCAACTTTTCACGTTGTTGGTAATTTGTAACCTGATTGGCCCAAGCTTATAATGTAAAACAAGGATTAACATTCAAAGTTTGCAAACATTAAAACATTAATCTTGAAGCTAAGTTTACTGCTTCTTTCTGTTGTGGTTGGGGTTTTATACCAAGTATTAAAATAGAATAATAGGCTGCTGTTGTGAAAGAAATTGATACTTTTTGTGACATTTATATTGGTGATTGTAAACTGAAACAAAATTGGAATTTTGTGGTCCATTTTCCATTTTGTTTCACATCACTCACTCTTACAATCAGTTTTATGGCATCTTGTTGAAACATTCATATTTTATCCGTTGAAATCAACACGGTTCTAACGAAATTAAGAAATATACGGTAATTAATATGAATCTTCTTGAATGTTGTAATTTTGTACATGAAAGATATTCAAATCGTATTTTCCCATTATTAGTATTCTAATTCGGCGCTTGATTCTTCCTTGATTTTAGGAGGCAGTGATTCAATTTTCATTGTTGCAACATTGGTTTTAGCTCAACCTTGGTTGTAGCTGAAGACAATTTTTGTCAATATTAAAAGTGACCCTATCTCCATCTAGATCATGATCAAGCTCAGAGCAGTTGAAATATAGTTAACTTCATGATTTTCTTTTTTCTTTATTGTTCACGAGATCACGATGTCTGATCATTTCTTGATTCTAATAAGTCGGTAATGGTCGTTCAACGACCGTTGTTGAACAGGGTGTTACTGTGATGTGTGCTTTGAGAAACTCTGCAGAGTTCAATCTTGATTAGGGATGTGAATTAGAATGTGGAATTATTTCCAAACAACATATTTTTACCCCCACATAACCTAGCTGTTGAGGCCACAACCAATGAAACAGAAACAACGCAACCAATAATCATCATCAACAATATGTTTCCGGAGATGAACATTCTTCATTGAAATGGATCTGTAATTATATGGTATTACTTTGAAAGTATATTAAAAGAGTTGTTCAGTTTGGTAGGTCATTTCATTTCCATTTAATATCAAAATCATGTCAATACAAAAACTTGCAGTGTAACACTTGGAGCTGGTTTGACCAATAGGCTTCTGTCACGTAACAAATGACAAACAATCGTTACCATAGCAATACAGCGAACTGGTGGACTACCAAACATTCTGATTGGTCAATTCCAACTGGTGGACATTGTTGTCGGTCTCTTTCAACAATGAGTGACGTCACTTGACAGAAGCCTATTCATTATTGGTGGATTGAGCAATAATGAGCTAATCAACATGAAATCACCCTTGGTTACATAGGCCTATTTTATTTTCTTACCCAAGTCCCTGCACTTTTGCCAGGTACATTTTTTTCTTGATTCAGATATGTGTCCATTGGCTGTCTTTTTTGAAAAAAATGATGTATTGAATATAAGTAAGAGATTAAAGGCCTATATAAATTTGAATATTATCCCCAAATTGAAAATATAATGATTGTAAAATAGGATTGTAGGGTCAATTTTTTTCATTACCAATAATTAATGACGAAATCAAGAAGAGAAACAATAAAATGCAATATATTTTTGAATTTGGAATCATTTCCAAACATTTCTGGTAGGAGTTTACTAAATCTACTATTCAGCAAGTTTACATCTCTAATCTTGATTATTTATAATTTATTGTGACCATATTTATAATTGAAAGGCAATATCCAATTTGGGTTACTAAAACTTGAAAATACAATATAAATTCAACACCATTGTTGGTAGCCTTCTTTCAAGTTATAAATGACTTATTACTATGGCAATAAACAAAATGGTGGCAAACAAAAATTGATTGTTGTTGGTTAATATTAATTGTGTCATTGTTGTCTGTCTCTTTCATCAATGAATGACATCATCACCTGAGAGAAGTCTGTTGACAATTGTTGATTTCAAATCTAGGTCTATTACAACGGTAGGCCTATATTGGACATGGTAGTATTCAACTATTTACTGTAAACATATAGAAGATCATTCAACTTGATGAAATGATATTTTAATTATTCAGTCAATTGATTAATTGATGTTATCAATAATTCAATTAATGGTCTATTGATAAAATTTTTGATTAATTAATAATATTAGGCCTACTTATTGGTATGTAATTAATTGATAATATTGATTGTTAAATTGATTGATAGACTGATTCTTCCATTATATTTCATACATTCATGATGTTGCTGTCTCTTTTGAGCTATTTATAGTAGGCCTATTAAAGCCCAGTTCCACAAACTTCCCCTAATGGTTGATTTGGATTAAGCTATGGTTACCATATTAACTTGAATTATTCATGTTATTTTGTATCCAAATTAATTTATTCAGCTAATTTAACTAAACTTGACTATGGGTGATAAGATCGCCCTTGTGGTGCACCGTTCAAACGATCCTATCTTTTATCCATAGTCTAAAGCCCGGTTTTACCAATCTTAGTTAGGGTGCTAATCCACTAACTATTAATTAAAGGTACGAAAATAACATATGTAACCAATGGTGATAACAAGTTAATCCACTAACTATTGCTTAATCCAGTTTCGTAAAACCGGGCCCTAATTGGGTAACAGTGATTCTGTTCCAAGTTTTTATGTTATACAAAAATATTTAAATTAAATAGACCTAACTGAGCGTTTGTAACACGCTTTAAATAATTCGCAATGGGCCTTGATTACAAACTGGCTAACCATCAATATTTTATATATTTTATAATATTTTATATAATATTTTATAATATTTTATAATTTTTATTTTTATATAAATATATTTAAAGTTGGATTTGGATCCAGAATATCTTTGATAATTGTAAGGTATGTCTCAGTGTACTGAATGTTTTGCAGCAGTTATGGATAAACAAGCTGTACGCAATGTTTATAACAAGGATGGCCAACACCGGCGGGTATTGCTTCTGCAGTACAAGAAACCAAACTCGGCGAATGATGCGTGTACAATCAACGAAGCCCAGTTGCGTAAGTTTGGCGAACAGTATAGTGTGAGAGGTACGGGACTCAATCCCAGGAAAGTGGGTAACCAAGGCGATAATTTTTTAAAACCAAAGGCACCGTTGGGCTACAAAGATTACTATTCCACCCGATTCACAAAGCACGACAAGATTATAGGCAAAGAAAATCCTTTCAAACGAATTATGACTATGAATAAAACATGCGAACCGGGCGTGCACCCCCGCCCGTTACAATGGAAAGAACCGAACATCAAACCGAATCCTCGCGTCCTAAGCAAAGTGCGCAGACGGTCAAGCATGGTGCGGAAACTAGACTTCGACGCCGCAGATTCCCGCTCTTACGTGGCAAACGAACCGATCGTCACGACAAAGGTCACGACCGACGCTCGAGCGATTTCGCCGGTGAAAACGGAACAAGTGCCGTCGTTAGGCGTCGTTGAGGAGGTGCAGACACACTTCGAGGTTGTGGAAGTGTTGGTCGTACACGACAAAGCGTCGGAAGGTGCGCAGCAATCCAAGGAACTCGTCTCGGGCGTGGAACAGGGCGATGTCGGCCCACTGCATGGGATCCGAGAACCTCTACACGAAGACAACGACACGATTCGTCACTACATGCGTTACGAGATAGTCGACGGCCGTCGAATCAAGATCTACGAGTGCGGAATCTGCCGTCGTGGTTTCAAACACCAGTACACTCTCATGAGGCACCTGCCGACGCACACGGATGAGAGAAACTTCCCCTGCCAGGTGTGCGGCAAAGCTTTCCGACAGATGAGCACGCTGATACAGCACGGTGCCATACACAGCAACGCTCGGCCTTACACCTGCGACATTTGCCAGAACACTTTCAACCGCGTCTCCACTTTAATCTCACACAAGAAGACGCATTCGAACAACAAGCCACACCTTTGCACGTACTGTGGGAAACGGTTCCACCAGAAAGGTAACCTCCGCAATCACATTTTCACGCACACCAACGAGAGGCCGTACAAATGTGGCATGTGCGACAAAGGCTTCAATCAGAAGTCGAATCTCATCTGTCATCGGATCCGTTACCACACGGTGAAGCAGGAATACGTCTGCGAGATCTGCAAGTGTAAATTCCCGAAGAAACACGCCCTGAAGAATCACCAGTTGTATAAACATAATATCGAGTACGATTCGGTCAAATTGATGTGTGAAAAGGCGAAGGCAGATGCGCAGGTCAAGAATCAGGTGAACATGTTTCCGAGCAGTGATTTGGCGGATTACGTGTCGAACTATAAAGACACGGTCGTTATCGATTGCGGAGATAATATGGGTAAGACGAAGGGTTTCAGCTTGGACGACGGAACGGCACCTTCTTTATACCTGAACAACATCAGCCCCGATCTCGACAAAGTCCTCGTGTCGGGACAGATCGCGTTGGTGCTGTTCAAACCGATGGGCGCCGCTGAACGGCTGATGAAAGTCGTCGTGGACGAACGCGACAAGGCGACGCTTGTGCCCGTACTGCTGGCTGACCTGAAGGCCGTGCACGGCGGCGGCAACGAGGCCCAGTTCGACGTGAGCACGGTCGCCACTTTCTACCAGAAGTACAACGAGGCGGGCCAGCTGGAGATCGCCGAGGCCGGCTACCCAGCCGTCTGCCAGATCAAGATCGAGCCGATCGTGCAGAACCTCGTTGTGACGAAGATTCAGGCGTGGCCGGGCCCTACCAGCAGCAACAACTACGCCTGTCCGTTCGAGTACAACCCCTCATCGTACCAGAACAACTTCAACTTCCCGCGGTTCCCGTCCAACTCGCTGTTCGACCACTCCGACTTCTCGCGGATGGAAATCGACGAGGAGTTCAACGCGACCGGTTATGGCCCGTCGATGGTGGACGGCGAGATGATAACGCCCGAACTGCTGGATGGCATCTCCGGCTACATCGACGATCAGAACGTGTACGGCGACGGTTTCCACGGCCAGCTGGACGGGCTGGCTGGGTTCCACGAGGTGGGCGGTTACGGCGACCCGCTGGGAGGGGTAACGGGCTACGACGCGGGGCACGTCGATGAGTCTGGGACGTTCGTCGAGTACAAGTATTCGACGCAGCCAGACGAGGCGATACAGCTGTCGCTGGAGACCGTCGAAGTGGCTAGCGAACCTGTCAATCCGTATTTTCCGCTGCTATGAGGAGAAACGCTGTGATTTTGTAGTGTAATGTTCCAGCTGTTGATTAGTTGGATTTAGCTTGTAGGCCAGATGTACTTTTGTTGGAGAATTGTTTCAAATATATTTATGAATAATGGAGTTGCATGAGAATCGAAGACGGTGTTTATGTTGCTGTAGTAAATTTGTGGATATAATTTGTAGTACCGTAATTTAGTGAATCAAATTAAATGGTCATTTTTGTAAGTCATGGTTGACTTACCTTCTACTCTGATGCTGTTTACAATTGTTGAACAAGAATAAGATTGGGGTTCAATCCATCAACTCTTTACACTTGGATCTTCATTTGTATATCGTTTCGGATTATTTTTCATTTTCTCTGTGAACCAACAGACTTCTCTTTATTCTTGGTGTATAAATGGTACCGTTTTTGAAATTGTATTTTGGGAAAAAGAAATTATTACTGCTCCACAAATTCATTTATGCAATATAAGTTTGAATGTATTTTTATATATTGTTTTAGTAGGCCTACAGAATAAATTATATTATGTAGGCATATATAAAGTGTTACAACCCTGTTGTTGGGAAGGTGGTGAGATGCAGCATATTCATCATCAAAGTCATCGTACCAAAGCATAGTGAGTCATTGTACCAAAGCATAGTGAGTCATCGTACCAAAGCATAGTAAGTCATTGTACCAAAGCATAGTAAGTCATCGTACCAAAGCATAGCTGAATCTACTGTACGAGCACCATTAATTATACATAGTCTTCCAGATCTGTGTGTCATGCGAGAGTGTGAGCGTTCGTAACACTGGGATGAGCGGGGGTTGAGCGGATGAGCGGAAGGGGGGGGGGGGGAATTGTGGGTATTTGTTGGAGTGAAGGTGCCTCATCATTGCATTAACACGGCAGACTGGCTGGCGATGTGTAAAAATGATCACGCGTAGTAGTGCAGGGCATAGTGGTGAATTGACCCTCATGTTTGAACATGAGGGGTCTGGCTAACTAGTGTGTTATAGTTATAGACCAGTGTAAACTGTAAACAGTGTTTACCAGTGTAAACAGATTAAACTGTTTGGTGAAAAGTCGTGTTTTTAGTTAGCTGGATTGATGGGGAGGAGACAGTAATGGCCTGATGTTCCCTACCCACACGGTGACTTTTTGGTTGTAGTGACTTTCTGTTTGAGCATGTTGTATTCGTATTATAATATTACCCCCACCCCCCTAAACGAAAGTTGATTAACCCTATAACATTGCCTTATATATAAGGAAATATCTATTCGCACAGTAATGCTGGGCCCAGATTCACAAAAGGTCATAACTTTGATCCGGCTCAAAGTTACGACAATTTCTAGAGACAATACCATATTTAATCATTCATTTTCGATTTTTTCATTTTAATTTTTGATTGAATCCATTATTATTATCATTGTATTATTTATTAAAATTGAAAAATCAAAAATAATAGGTCAAATATGGTATTATCTCTAGAAATTGTCGTAACTTTGAGCCGGATCAAAGTTATGACCTTTTGTGAATCTGGGCCCTGGGCTTCCAGACCTGCGTTATTTGGATTCCAAATTTGCTAATCGTTTTCTAAGCCACCATTATGATAAAACGATCAATCAATCAGTGACGAAAGTCACACGATTTCTGATTGTTGAGCTCGCCTCAATTCCACCGCCTTGCGAAAGCGAAACGCAAATCACGTTCATGGAATGCCAGCATAATACTTTGCGAAGAAGAACCTAAAACGCTATTCGCAAAGTAAAAAATGGCAAAACGGTCTAAAAGCTCGCGAGTTATGTGGACAACGCCAGGTTGCGGACAGTAGGTTAGGTTTTTGAGGTTAGGTTAGTGTCCGAACCTCGCGTATACTGCCGGCAGGCGGAACGGAACCGGGTGCTTGTCGCACAATTTACTTTGCGAATAGCGTTTTCGGTCCTTGTTTGCACAATTTACTTTGCGAATAGCGTTTTCGGTCCTTATCGCACAATTTACTTTGCGAATAGCGCTTTCGAATAGCGCTTGTCCTTGTAATTTGCGAATAGCGTTTTCGGTCCTTGTTCGCACAATTTACTTTGCGAATAGCGTTTTCGGTCCTTGTTTGCACAATTTACTTTGCGAATAGCGTTTTCGAATAGCGCTTGTCCTTGTACTTTGCGAATAGTGTTTTCGGTCCTTCTTTGCACAATTTACTTTGCGAATAGCGTTTTCGGTCCTTGTTTGCACAATTTACTTTGCAAATAGCGTTTTTGAATAGCGCTTGTCCTTGTACTTTGCGAATAGTGTTTTCGGTCCTTCTTTGCACAATTTACTTTGCGAATAGCGTTTTCGGTCCTTATCGCACAATTTACTTTGCGAATAGCGTTTTCGAATAGCGCTTGTCCTTGTACTTTGCGAATAGTATTTCGGTCTTTGTCGCACAATTTACTTTGCGAATAGGGCCAGCCTATATTTATTGCGATAGTTTTCATAATTATTTTCGACTTGGTCGCTCAGTCAAAGGATTGAGTATTGGGATTAGGATTTTTCCAATAACCAACTCACATTTTCATACTGTTGTTTCGATTGTAGACAGTCAAATACAATTTATAATTCTTTCTCTCAAATTCATCCATGCCATTTCCCAATTTAGTTTCAATATTCAATTACTTGGGCATTTGAATATTACTTATCTAGTGTTAGCTCACTAATGAGTTCTAAAAAATCCGCGACGCCTTGCGCAAGTACGTCTGCGATGTATAGGTTGGAAGAACCGTTCCAACTCATTTAGATGGCTTGATTATGGCTAGTCGTATGTGGGCTTAAACCAATTGGCAAACTTATATGGGGTCAATATTCAAAATGTACTGAATATAACAATCTAAGAAAACAACTAGCAATTGAAGACTCAATTTCCAAAGTTTTGGCTGATAATAGTAATGCTATTATCAAAGTATTCATTTTCCTAAAGCAATCTTATTTAATAGATAAAAGTCGATTGAACTCGCATAATAATCTATCAACATCTGTTTCAAACAATAATATTCGAAACTAGCAGTGTGAAAACAGGTGATGAAATGATCACGCTGTCAGTGTCGCAAAAAAAAATGTATATCCATTGGAAATATTGAAAGAGTATGGATTAGGCCTACAATGTAATACTAAACATGTTGACAATTGTCAGTACGTAACATCCGCGTGTTGGTGGGAAAAGTGTTGCTAGCTCATTTAATTGAATTTACATGTTTATTGTTCCTCCAGTCGCATGTGAGAATGTGGTCAATAAATGGTCTGGCACATGCGATCTGTGCGATTGTTTCTAGGTCATAGCGATCAATTATACTGCGAGACACGTAGGAAAAAAGCTGACACGTGAAATAATTGTACATTATTTTTTATGTGATTGACTGTAAATAATTCTAGGGGAAAAGTGTTTGTATTTGATTGATTGTTGTGATCCAGCTTGTAAGGATCAGTACAAATAGGAGACCTACAATCTAGATTCATATCATTTATTTATATTGGGTTTTAACGACGCATTGTGATGATAACCAAGATCTATTGGCGTTGCGTGAATGATTAATGAGATGGTGGGATGATGAAATGAAGGTTTCTTAGGTATTGGGAAGGAAGCGGTTGTGGCCTACATTGTATGAACCACCCCGGCATTAGCCTAGATTAGAGAGGGAAACCATGAAAAACCTCTAAAGATGGACAGTGGCGGGGATCAAACCAGGTGTGATATGCCCCTTCACCTCCCGGATCACATGGAGCAAGTGCGTTAACCGTTCAGCTACATGTGCCGGTAATTCATATTACTTTTTGTCTAATTTAATTAGATCCTTGTAGTTGAGTGAAATGATGAAATGAAAGAGAAGAAATATAGCATTGAATTCGATGGTAAATAGAACATGAAATTATTTCAATAAATATGACATTTTTGCCATTCCATATTTCAGGACGTGTGAGATTTTTTTATCAACATTGAAATTTGATATTAAATCATTTTTCCTCAATTAAAGCTGAGGATGAAAGGTAGGATTGTTTAGATGGGGCACCACAAAGCCACCCTCGGTAGCTTGGTCAGCTGAGTCACCGCTTCAGAAACTGAAGTCACTACTGAGCGTGGATTCGAGTCCCGCATAAGGCATGGGTTTTTTTAAATCTCCTTTCACTTATCATCACATCATTGCTTCATAATCACCTGCTCATTCGCAGTGTTTTTTTTTTTAAATGAACGCGTTCGTATTTTCTGAACTTTTCAATGAACGAGTTACATTTACAGTCGATGATCTTGAACTTTCTTCAGGTTCGATTTTTTGGTGAACTTTAACGAAATAAAACGTTGGTTTGAAAGTTCATAACTTTGGAACACTCATAACCCTATTCGGCACGATCACACTATGCGTACTTCCCAGTTCAAATTCCGAGTGAAATTGATTATTTTACGGCCTATCCTAAGTGTATAATATTCCTTGTTCAGAATTTCATCATGTGATCACTTGTCACCAGGCGAGCCGGCAGCCACGTGTGGTCAAGGTTGACGTGTTGTGACTTTTGTAGTTGTTATCAATCACTATCAAACTTGAGACATTCATTGTAGAAAATGTGTGTGAACCGTACATATATTACTTTTTAACCCCTTTTTCCCATATAATTTTCAAGGTGAATTTTTGAACGAACTTATGTTTTTTTTTATTCGAACTTTTACAGCAAAGCCACGAAAACTAACTTTGAACTTTTTAAAAGATTGACTTATTTGGCATGTAGGCCTACTGAACTTTTTAAAAGTTCCTTTTATAAGTGAACTTCCCCAACACTGCTCATTCGTATCCCCGTATAACCTAGCTG
>OZ023338.1:11978516-11981617 GCA_964007535.1 Brachyptera risi | reverse complement strand
CACTGTAATGATTACTAAGATCTATTGGCGTCGGATGAATGATTAATGAGATGATGGGATGATGAGATGAAGGTGTTATGGGTAATGGGAAGGATAGTGGGAAGGAAGCGGTCGTGGCCTATATTGTGAGAACCATCCCGGCATTGGCCTAGACTACAGAGGGAAACCACGAAAAACCCCTGTAAAGATGGACGGTGGCGGGGATCGAACCGGGTCCGATATGTCCCTTCACCTCCCGGATCACACGAAGCAAGTGCGCTAACCACTCAGCTACTGTGCCGGTTTATTGTCCCTATATACATTGGGTTTTAACGACGCACTGTACTGATGGCTACGATCTATTGGCGTCGGTGGATGATGAATGAGATGGTGAGATGATGAGATGAAAGGTTATTTTATTAGGTGATTTGGATGGTGGGAAGGAGTCGGTCGTGGCCTGTGGATAAGGAACCATCCCAGTATTGACCTGAACGACAGAGGGAAACCACGATAAACCCATGTCAGGATGATCGACCATGGCGGGAATCGAACCCCGGTCTCCCGAATGACGGTTCAGTGTGTTACCACTCGGCCACGCGTCTCGGTTTATTTTTCCTTTAAAGAGCATCACAACCTGATTTTGAATTGAATCCTCGCTAAAGCTCGTCTAAAAAATCAATTTCAGAGTTGTGATGACATTCCATAACGACCCCATCAACAGTTGGGTTGTTTGGGGGTACGAATGAGTAAATCATACTGATAATGATAAGTATGAAGTGATGATAAGTGAGAGGACGTTTACAAAAACCCATGCCTCATGCGGGACTCGAACCCACGCCCGACCTGATTTCAGTTTCTAACGCAGTGTGATAGTTGACTAAGCTACGGGGGCAACCAAATCATTTGTTTCAATCGTATATGAAAATTACATCACTACAAAAAAGAAAGATTTCTCATTTCATCTAGGCCTACTCCCTTTATTGAAGAGAGTAAGAGCCTAATATATTATCAATATCTATTTAAAGTCCTTGGTTCATTGCCTGATTTTTACCCATTCAAAGTTAGATCGAAATCATAGGCGGTCAAAACAATTACCCTACATAGCTGATATGGCCCACGTGTTGCCGGATCGAAACCTCCAGTCGTTAGAGCTAATCAGGTGAGAAGACGGTCGATCGATATATACTTATATCCACTGAAAATCTGAAGGTCGTCTGCCAATATGACTGACACAAATATCCTCGTTATATCCACGTTAACTACCAGTTAAATCAATATAACTGGAAGTTTTAGGATCAATGATTCTTTTTAAAATGTATATTGTGTTTAACGACGCACTATACTGATGGCTACGATCTATTGGAGTCGGTGAATGATATAGGAGATGTTAGGATGAAAAAAGGTTATTTTATTAGGTGTTTTTGTATAGTGGGAAGGAGTCGGTCGTGGCCTGTTGTTAAGGAACCATCCCAGTATTGACAGAGGGAAACCACGAAAAACCTCTGTCAGGATGGTCGACCATGGCGGTAATCGATCCCCGGTCCCCTGAATGACGGTTCAGTGTGCTAGACACTCGAACACAGTCTCAGTATCACCCAATTGGTTACACGTATAGTAATTATATGAGATGGTAAGATTGCCCTTGCAGTCCCCCCCCCTCCCCCCGCCTCACCCTCTCCACGCCCCCCCCCTCCCCCTAAACGAACAACCGTTCATTTGTACTTCAATACAATACAGTAATATTTTAAAAATATTTTTAGATAATATCGCGTTCCACTGAATACCGTTTATTACTTCATTTGCACATACATTTCTATTTCTTGTAATTCTTTATGTTTTATGTCGTTTTCTTCTTCCGGTAACTGAAAAGAAATTGAGTTTATATCTTGTTCGATTTTATTCATTTGCTTTATTGGCAACTTTTGTATTCATTAGTTATCATCAGTTATGTTGCCCGTATATATAAACAAGAATCCGTTCTTATGCGGGCTTCTTATTATCTTATGGCAGTTCTTCTGTATGTTTTATTAGACTAGGAAAACGCGGGATGCGCGTTGTGAGACGAGCTTAGGGGTATAGAAATCTAGAATGAAAAATAATTTGTCAACCCAATCTACATCTACAGACCTTGGATCACTCCAAACGTTCAAAAACCTTACGAGAATCAGTTATGTCACGGCCTTCCTCTCCATTCATTCCAATCGTTTTGAATTAATTGGTGACACTTGTTGCTATAGATTTAATTGGTTCCCGTAATAGCCTAAATTGATGGGAAAATGCTTTATAAATGCGTTTTCTTCGTTATTTCTCATCCGATTGATGCGAAAAATCTCTCAAAATGTGCTTAATAGTTTCCTTTATATTCGGCAGAAATTTGAGAGGTCTTGAAAAATTTTGATTTTTCAAGTATTTACCTCCGGGTTATTCTAATGGGGATTTTTGAAATTTCTAAAATTCATTAAAAAAAAAGTTACCACCCGATAATGCCACAAAACTATACAGATCTAAGTTAGATGAGGAACCATGACGAAAACAAGTTTGAAGTTGATAGCTGTAGCCGTTTGACCTGTGGAGAACCGACAAAAAAACATAAAAACAAAAAAAAAAAAAAAAAAAAAAAAAAACATAAAAACGAACACCAATTTTTTTCAGTATGTCAAATTGAATCCTCGCTAAAGCTCGTCTAATTACTTTATATGTATAATTGTTATATATCTATTAATATCGTTGCTGACTCGAATAGTTGATAACCACAACAAACAATATTGAATTAAATTGAATTTGATTTATATATAAAGTCGATGTATATAGAAACGTTTTTGATCAACAATTTGTTTTGTTGAAAGATTATTATATATCGAACGATTAATATTGACAGAATTAAGTTTTTAAGAATTATATTATTTATGTTAATGGTAATTTGTCGACTTTATAAATGAATTTGTCGGCTATTTAAAAGCCGTAAACGTACAATATTGTGTTGAGATTTGTATACGTTTGACTAGTAGCATCTAGCATAATATACAGAATCAAGTATAAGTCATTTTATATATTTATTATTTATACTAATGATAATATTTTAATTTTAGATGTGACAAATTTTTAATTCCTTCAAGATGGTA
>OZ023338.1:11868516-11973516 GCA_964007535.1 Brachyptera risi | reverse complement strand
GTACTTTTTTTCGAGTATGGTGAAATTGAGTCTCCGCTTCGCTCATCTCATCATTTATATCTGTGAAACTACCCTGGTGGGAACTTTTTGCCCTATATATGGAGACTGTAATTACGTCATAAAATGGATAATCTGAAATATTATGATCGTTGACTACTCAATAACAACATATGTGATGATGATGATGATGATTGCTATTGTTTCCTTAACGACCCCACCAACAGCTAGATCATACGGGAGTACGAATAAGCACGGGCCGAAATTCACAAAAGGTCATAGCTTTGATCGGGATCAACTCTGATCCCGAAGAAAGTTGCTTACCGATCAACTTTGATACTGTCTCAAAGATAATAATAAAAGATTTAATAAAAATTAGAATTAAAAAATTGAAAATAATTGGACGAGCTTTAGCGAGGATTCAATTTGACATACTGAAAAAATTGGTGTTCGTTTTTATTAAATTTTTTTAATTTTTTTTCTGTTCTCCACAGGTCAAACGGCTACAGCTATCAACTTCAAACTTTTTTTCATTATGGTTCCTCATCCAACTTAGATCTGTATAGTTTTGTGGTATTATCGGGTTGTAACTTTTATTTTTATGAATTTTAGAAATTTCAAAAATACCCATTAGAATAACACGGCGGAAAAAAAAGAAAATATTTTTATTAAAAAAAAATGAAATTTTGTGATAAGTTCAATTGAATTCTGATACAATTTCTGGAAATTCCCAGCTTGATCGAGTCAGCCATTTTGAAGAAAAAACATAAAATGTGCTAACTTGGTACCACCCGAAGCAGTTTTTAGGCTACCCATTCATAACTTAAATGTCACCCAATTGGCGAATGTAGGCAAAAGTTTGGCAGAAAAATCGACTATCCGCTCGTCTAACAACGCATATATGGCGTTTTCCTAGTATATAAAAATATGGTATCATCTCTAGAAATTGTCGTAACTTTGAGCCGGATCAAAGCTATGACCTTTTAGGAAGTGTTCAAGGACGTTTACAAAAACCCATGCCTTACGCGGGACTCGAACCCACGCCCAACGATGACTCCAGTTTCTACAACAATATATTTGCTACAAGTTTTACAGTTTGTTTTCTTATTATTCACCGATTATTGACGTACTAATTCAATCTCTAGCTACCTATTATTAAAACATTTTCCTTGTCCAGTTTGAAGGTGCGAAACATCTTGTCGTCAATTAGTAATCATACGTTGAGACGGGCGATCGAACCTTGTGAAGGGTTCATAAACCCGTTTCGCAATCCGGTTTTTCTCACAGTTACAATTAAATCAAGTAGCACTCGGCGCTTGTCTATACCAACTTATAACAACTAGCATAATCAGGAAAACGATGTAAATGTTCGCATTGATGGATGGATGTATACTTGTGTACGAAAGGAATAGGTTGTCTACCAACTAAATAATTGTTAAAAAAAAATTAAAGGACATCACAACCCTGCGAAAGTAGACTTTAATGGATTTGATTTCTCTAATTTTAGAGAAAACTAGAAATAATCTCAATTTCAGAAATTATAATTTATGTTTTGGTCCTACGGAGACCATGAGTCATGACGTAGGCATCACCGATTCTGTATGGAAACATGAACAGAATCGAGTATTGCTCACGTCACGACTCAGAAAAAGTGCCGGGTCCTGGAGGACAATCAAATACATTATAATTTCTGAAATTGAGATCATGATTTCTAGTTTTCTCTAAAATTAGAGAAAACATAATATCAACATCATTAAATAAAATCTAGTTTCAAGGTAAGATCACCCTTGTGGTGCCCCGTCAGAACGATCCTACTTTTCATCCATAGCCTTAATTGGGGAACAATGATTCTGTATCAAGTTTCGATGTTATTAGGAAAAAAAAAGTTTCTAGGTTCTGATGTCTTTTAAGCAATATCCCAGTTATTTCTTCTGGAACAAGTATTATAGGCCTACTTGGACACCAAGTTATTGACACAATTTCACAATTTCAATTTCAATTTCGAATCATTTTATTCTTGCTACCACATATACATTACATAGAGATACTACACTAATAAAATATGAACGCAATATCAATGATTCAATGCAATTCAATTCAAGGAACGCTTTATTTCATTGGTAATTGGAAATACATAAATTAACAATTACCCACTTATGTGTATGGCTATAGGCCATACAAGTTTTGAAATACGTTATAACTAAAACTAAAAGAATACAAAATAACTATAAAATGAGACAATACATGATAATTATGATATAAAGTTAGGCCTATGAAGAATTATTAGTATCAGTAGCAAATAGTATCAAATTCTAGTATCAAAACTATATTCAATAAATGTTATCAACTGTATAGGAAATGATAACTTTTTTTTCATTTGTAACTTATCTGAATTTTGCTGTTACATTTCAGAAATTCAAAATTCCAATTTAAATTCTGAAAAAAAAAATTATAAAATTTTAATTCCAAATTTAGGTATATTGAAGATTCAAGAAGCCCACGTGAGACAATGTCTTGCGTGCGGATTGTCTTGAAAAAAGGAAAAAAAGTAGGCTCGTTCGGACCGCAAAGACAATCTCACCATCACAAAGGAATTGATTAGACGAGCTTCAGCGAGGATTCAATTTGGCATACTGAAAATAATTGGTGTTCGTTTTTATGTTTTGTTTTTATGTTTTTTTTTGTCGGTTCTCCACAGGTCAAACGGCTAGAGCAAAATTCCTAGGGCAACTCCAAATTTTGTTCACCATGGTTCCTCATCTAACTTAGATCTGTATAGTTTTGTGGCGTTATCGTGTGGTAACTTCTATTTTTATGGATTTTAGAAATTTCAAAAATACTTATTAGAATAAAACAACGGGAAAAAAAGAAAATATTTTATTTTCCCAAAAAATGAAAATTTGCGTGGAGTTGAATTACATTTTGATACACATTTATGGAAATTCTCAGCTTGATTGGGTCAGCCATTTTGAAGAAAAAACATGAAATGTGCTAAATTGGTACCACTCGAAGCAGTTTTTACCCATTTATAACTTAATTAAATGTCACCCAATTGGCGAATGTAGGCAAAAGTTTGGCAAAAAAGTCGACATACTATTACTATCCGCTCGTCTAACAACGCATATATGGCGTTTTCCTAGTTTAAATGTGACTCATTTAACATAAATCACATTTTAAAATGAAACAATACATTCTCTTGTTTTGTTACGTTCGTATAGGCAACCGCCAACACTCAGTATCGATCAAGTAGTTGTACCTCTTTACCGGTTCTCGATATGGTAACGAGCGGGATTTGAACCAAGGTCTTTTCACTTGATTAACGACGCACGGAGGAGTTGTTTGACCTGTACCCACCACGCCCCTTAACGAACCTCGTGGACAGTATTGTTGCAGATAACACTCTACATGGAGGTGTTGAAGGTTGAGGAAACCACAGGAGATATAGGAAACACTGAAAATCGCCCTTTTGTACAAAAGTACATAATACTATACATACACAGATGCGGAAGATTTATTATTATTAATATTAAACTTATTTCTTTACAAATTTATATTGAAATTCTATTACTCGGATCAATTCAAATCCTTCTAACACAAGATCGTCTCATAAAGAAACATATATCGTACCATACTTTAATAATAAATACGGTAAGAGGAATTTACAGTACTCTATCCCAGCAATTTTCAATAGAATACCTGGTCACTTAAGGAAATTGATCTCTCTGAATCGAATGAAAAAAGAAATTAAATGTTATCTGCTTGAAACATTAAATGACCCTTCTCTAGATGTATTTAGTTGAATTACGAAATAGTAGTATGAGTTAGTCTATTCAGATTTGATATGAACTCTGTTATTTTAGGTGCAAAACACTTATTATTTATTTCCACAGTTAAGCCTGTATTACAGGCTTTGTGGAGGTTTTTGTGAACTATATGTACTTGTTATTTTGCTGAATAAAGAAATATATAATCATCATAGTTATGGGGAACCCATCCACTGCTGAACTTTTTCAGTGTCAATGTCAACTTATGAACGATCGTATAGTGACTTTCCGTTTGAACATATATTGTAGTGAAACTGTTTCACACCATTCAGAGAAGTATCTTATAAAATACTGTCGATCCATATAATGAACATTTAGAATATGTCACATGTTATTTGTATGTAACGGTACGCTGTGAGGTGAACATTGGCAAAGATATCGAGTGTTACTGTTACATATAAAAATTATCTCTTCACCTTTGTATGAATGAATATTAGGGTTTTAAGGCGCATCGACAACGAGGTCATTTAGCGCTCCACCTTTGTTCTTATGAAATTTGAATTATCAGCATTTTAGAAAAAAAAATCCTACATCTTGTAATCTATTTGTTATTTTTATATCTTGCACTGTTGAAGATCAATGGTCATTTATCTGTGAAATCCTCCTGGCGGGAAATTTTTGCCCTACATAGACCAGGGACGCCTTATAAATGATATCGGACTGAAATAGATTTTAATGGATGGACGACAGCGAATATTCCGTCTCGACCCACGGTTTTGGGTATTTTGCTGTTGGTTTTTATTTGTTTTTTAGTAAAACTGTTCCAACTGAAAAATTCTTCTCGACATTATACTCATCTTCTATACCTTAGACATTTACGGTAAGCCTTTAGTTTCTAGACACAATCACATAATTGGATTAAAAAAAAATTTACTAAAGAATTAGGTATTGAAATTTTTAATAATTTTACCATGAGATTAACATGAGGAAAAAGTCGATACATGTTCTATCCCCAAATTTTTAAATTTTGACGTATTGTTAGAACAATAATGACTGTCATGTTTGATTGGTTTTATTTAATCGGGTGCAGTCTTCAAAATCAATGTGTTCAGTAAATTTCATCTTTCTTATAATTATGATGTGATCAATAATTTGATTTTGCGGAATTATTTATACGGACTCTGGTGTCAAGATTCCCGCATAAGCCTCGCAGGTCTATGACATCAGTACATTATTTTATTTGTTCTTAGTTTGTCAAGTCTTCTATCACTAGGAAAACGCCATATATGCGTTGTTAGACGAGCGGATAGTAATAGTATGTCGATTTTTTCGCCAAACTTCTGCCTACATTCGCCAATTGGGTGTCATTCAAGTTATAAATGGTTAAAAACTGCTTCGAGTGGTACCAATTCAGCACATTTTATGTTTTTTCTTAAAAAATGGCTGACCCGATCAATCTGAGAATTTCCAGAAATGCGTATCAGAATTTAATTCAACTTCACACAAAATTTAATTTTTTGGAAAAATACAAATATTTTCTTTTTTTCCCGCCGTGTTATTCTAATGGGTATTTTTGAAATTTCTGGAATTCATAAGAAAAAAGTTACCACCCGATAATGCCACAAAACTATACAGATCTGAGTTAGATGAGGAACCATAATGGAAAAAAGTTTGAAGTTGATAGCTTTAGTTGTTTGACCTGTGGAGAACCGACAAAAAAAACATAAAAAAAACATAAAAACGAACACCAATTTTTTTCAGTATGTCAAATTGAATCCTCGCTAAAGCTCGTCTGATGAAGATATATACAAAATAATAAAGTAATATGTTTCATTGTTCAAAATTGCATCATATTATATTAAAACGGAAAGTGAAAAAAATTAAAAATATAAAAACATATTACACTATACAATATATTGAAACGGGAAGCCACTATATACGATAGTGTATATTTATACGGATGCTGAAAATGCTATATGATAGGTGTCTAGAAACCACCAAGCAATCTACATAATTGGTGTGAAACATAACTGAGAAGTGACAAGGTGAGGGGGCGGTGTGTTGGGGGGACAGGACTGTCTAGGGGTGACAAGTACAATACAGGGCAGGTTTGAAGATGAGTAAATGAAGATGGGTGTATAGGGGAGACCAGGGCAGGTGGGACCAAGTGAAACGGGGAAGATAGGGGAGACGAGGGACAAAGGTGACTAAGAGTGGAAAAAAGCAATGAGAAATCAATGTAATATTAATCACTTAGCTTCCTTCTCAAGTATCATCAGTTCCATCATTCATCATATAAAAGGTGCGAACCCCCCGTGCGTTAGTGATATGGGATGGGGCGACGGTCGATCGGAACCTTCATATTTCGTGTATATAAGTTGCACATCAGAGATAAAGGCTCGAACCACCCGTGCGCTAGTGATATAAGATAACGGGGGACAACCGCTCGAACCGTAATCTTTTCTGAATGCAATTTTACCCCAACATAATATTCAAAAGTCAAATCATACTGCAAGATCGAGACTCCTGAGCGATAATGATAACTGATAGGGGAGACGGTCGATCGGTACCAGCTGCTGACATTCTTATTAGAGACCTCGCCCTCAAAACCCTCAAAACAAACTTCCTGGTGTCACGTTATACCCACCCCCCACCAACCCCTCCCAACCCCAAGACACACCTGCTATACTTGTACGCTCGAAAAGAAAGTTCCGAGCGACCGTCTCCCCTAGCCCACACTACTAGCGCACGGGTGGTTCGCGCTTTCAATTCTCGTCTAAACAAGTATATTGATTTGTATTGGGTTTAACGACGCACTGTGCTGATGGCTACGACACTTCTTAGTTTGTTGGAATGATTGGAAAAAGAGAGTGATTACCCAATATTAAGGGTAAACCCACCTACAGCTTAACATTTTCAGATTCAACGTAATACATAAACGATCGTAGCGGCTTTTTGTTTGAACATATTGTACTGAAACTGCCTTGGAAAAGTATTTTCTAAAATATTGTCGATCCATAACACACGTTAACGATATAGGTTTCATTCTATTTGTATGTAACGGTACGCTGTGAGGTAAAAGTCGATGGCAAAAATATGGAGTGTTACTGTTACATGCAATTGACCACTAGTGATAGGCGTGGCTTATCGGTAGGCCACCTTGATCTATACTTCATATGGACATTTAGAGATACTCTGGTAGGTAATGTCAAATTACCAACATAACAAACAGCCCATTTGATTGGATGTTTTGTGACGTTTGTGGGCGTGTCAATCACTAGTCGTCAATTGACCACTATAGTGATAGGCGTGGCTTATCGGTAAGCCACCTTGATCTATACTTCATTTGGACATTTAGAGATACTCTGGTAGGTAATGTCAAATTACCAACTTAAGGGAGGAGGCCAGTGAAATTTTCACTTTTTTCACTTTTTTTTTTTTTCATATATTTAATTTGTTATGTATTTATAATTCTTTTTTTACTCCATATTACTGATAATACTACCACAACTAATCAATTTTCGATTTATAGTCCCTGTATGTATAGTTTCATGGCCCAAAATTCGCTGTTTTGAAGCCATTTTGTAGCTATATTTTCAGTTGATTACAGACTTTTGAATCACCCACAATTTATGTTGCCAAGGTTAGTGTATTTGCTGATAGGTATCACCACTTGCTTGAGCAATCATTTCACTGTTTTTACTTTTTAGTATCCAAGAAGCTTTGGTTCACAAATTCAAACTGTCAGACTAGAACCATCTAGAACGAAACTCCAGATTTTACTTTTTCCCTTGCGTTTCACTTCACACGTTTTACAGTCTTTTGTCATTTCTGTTGGTTTGAGTCATTTATGAAATGGGTAAAAACAAGAAATTGTATATAAAGAAAACAAAGAAAGAAATATCCAATGCTGCTAGGGTCAATTCTGAAAAGAGAGCTATTTTCAGCCCTAGGCCAGTGGATGATGTTTTGAATGAAACAGGTAAGCCTAAAATTACAACAACAATACTCATTCATAATACTCATCTGTTGGGCATATGATTGTTATGTAACTATGACTGCTTGTTTGACTTATAGCTGGACAAATAGATGTAGGCATATGTACCGGTACGCTAACTGTACCCAGTAACAGCAAACGTAGGCCTAGGCCTATTCCCGGGCTGGCAGAAATACCGATAAGCCCAGGTGCAGCTTCCGAGAGTTCTTCAGACACAGAATACATGTCAGGTGTGGAAGAACTAGAAAACTTGACTGTTGAGGAGTGTCAGCCTTCAACAAGTATCGGTACTGGAGTGTCAGACAATATTTCTGAACGTGAGCCCACGCCCGTTGTCACTGGCCCGAATAAGAAGAGTGAGCGTATACAGGCAGTGTACGCTACTGCGGATAATCCTGTTACCATGCCATCTGATAACACTGTAGAGTATATTATAGCAAATATTGATACATATTCTGAATTATTGAGTCACTGCGTTTGTTCCATCTGTAAAGTGCACAGTTTGACTGTTACTAAGACGCACTCAGCTGGATTAGCTCACAAATTGTCACTTCACTGTGAACTATGTGGAGATATCAATAGATCAGTGTATACGTCAGCCCGTATGTCGACCGGTTCATCGCGTCCTGGGTTCGATGTGAATCGGCGAGCCGCAGCAGCTATGACACACATGGGAAAAGGCTACTCTGGGTTTGAACAATTTTCCACCATCATGGGATTGAATCCGATGAGCAAAACCTCCTACGCGAGCCATTTGAAAAGTTATAGCAATGATGTCACTAGTCAAACATCATTTTTGGATGAAGCGCGTCGAGCAGTGAGAGAAGCGTACGCTAATCTGAACCCATCGTTGCTACTGGATGCTATGATAGAAATTGCTGTGAGTTTTGATGGTAGTTGGCACAAAAGGGGTTTCACGTCCAAGTATGGTTTCGCTGCGGTAATCGATTTACTTACAGGATTTGTCGTAGATTTTGAAGTGCTATCGAAGTATTGCCAGTCCTGTGAAATCGGGAAGTCGGAACTGGGTGAAGATTCTCCAGAATATCAAGTCTGGTACAACGGCCACAAGTCATCTTGTCAACAAAATTACGAAGGTTCATCTCCTGCGATGGAGGTCACTGCAGCCGATAGGCTGTGGCGAAGGTCCGAATCCTTCGGAATGCGGTACACCACTTTACTGTCTGACGGTGATGCCAAGACATTCAACCATCTTGTGAAGGAACAGATTTATGGCCCAGATGTTAGTTTCGAAAAAGAAGAATGCTTGAACCACGTTGCGAAGAGACTTGGCACTGGTCTTCGTAATGTGATTGCTCACGAAAAAGGTCAAGGAGTTACTCTCGGAGGTCGCTCTTATGGAAGCCTGAAACCTGACGTCATCAAATCTCTGACTAGGTATTATCGTAATGCTATTGTCAATAATATGCACAGCACCAATGAGATGAAGACCGCAATATTTGCAACACTCTACCACTGTTCGTCCACTGATTTGAATCCGCGGCACCATAAGTGTCCAACAGGCGAGAATACGTGGTGTTTCTTCAACAAAGCATTGGCTAATAATTCTAAACCTGGAAACCATAAAGATTACATTGGGACTCCATTATCAAATAAAGTTGTGACCAAGATCCTGCCCGTCTATCAGCGCCTTGCGTCAGATTCCCTACTTGAACGGTGCTTACTCGGACGGACTTCGAACGCAAACGAAAGTTTGCATAGTACCATCTGGCGCAGATGTCCGAAAGATACATTTGTCTCTAAAATGCGTATCGACATGGCTGTTGTGGAAGCCATCTCTGTTTTCAACAACGGATGTAGTGCATCAGTGAAAGAAAATATGGCAAATGCAAAACTTTCTCCAGGCCATTCCACAGCATCCTTGACGAAGAGACGAGACAAACGACGGGTGGGAAAGAGCCAAGTTCGTGCAGCATTGGCCTTCGAGAAGATGCGACATATAAAGAAGCTGGCTATGCTGAGAGCTGAAGAAAAACTGAAGAAAAATGAGGGTCTCACGTATGGGGCTGGTGCCTTCTAGTATGCCAGGCAAGGAGTTATGAGGAACTGACTTACTAAATCTCAACTCAAATCTGCAAATGTATTTTCTGGGATATATTTTTTCGACAATATACAATATGGAGAATGATGCAACTTCTATAATATTTTATGAAACATATCCATTTTTTTTGTGAATATTTTTGAATACATGCTCAATCATTGACAGTTATCTTTGTCAGTTATGTCTGATGGAACTATTGCAAATAATTGTATAACTTGAATACCTTTGAAATGTATTGTTTCAAAAAATTTGCTGAGGAATACAATCTTGAAATATACTGATAGTATGTCACATATAAGAGGATGATAACTGTTGTTCATTACTGTATCATTTATCTCCATTTTAAAATGAAAAAAAAAAATGTAAAAAAATAATTACTCGAATGAGGGCTTTCTTCATCACTATTCGTGAAAATTCATAAAAAATTTAATTCCAAGGCAAATTTTGGATAAATAATTTTGAATTATTTTTTTTATTTTTTGTTGCCCATCAAATGATAATCCACTGAATTTTCATCCACTTTGTTGGTATATTTAAGAAGTTGGGATTTTCACTGGCCTCCTCCCATAACAAACAGCCCATTTGATTGGATGTTTCATTTTGTGACGTTTGTGGGCGTGCCAATTACTAGTCGTAAATTGTGATCTTTCCGCCTTTGATATTATATAATTCGAGTCATTAGCATTTTCGACAAATGTTCGAAATTCGAATGTCAAATGATGGAAATGACTGCATCTTATAATGTATCTTTTTACTTTGTATTTTGGACGCTTCAAGTTTTATGATCATTTATATCTGTGAAGTCAACCTGGTGGTAATTTATGGCCCTAAGGAGTCTGGAGACGCCTTAAGAAATCATCCCAAGATATTTACTTTAACGACTGAGCGAAACTACGACCGTGACGGGAATCGAACCCAGGCCTCTTGAATGACGGTTCAACGCATGTCAAATTATACAATTACCACATCATGCTATTCATCATTCACTGACGCCAATAGATCTTTGGAGTGCGTAATTGACCCCACTATAAATCGGTGTGAATGATAATGTCAGAAAGATGGAATGAAAAAGAGAAAGGAAAAAAGAAAGAAAGAAAGAAAGAAAGAAAGGAAGAAAGAAAGAAAGAAAGAAAGAGAGAAAGAGAGAAAGAAAGAAAGAAAGGAAGAAAGGAAGAAAGAAAGAAAGAAAGGAGAGAGAGAGAAACATAAAAAGAAATAAAATGAATGAATGAATGAATAAATTACTGGAAACATAAAAATTAACACATTATAAATCTGCTGAAATCTTCAACCATTTGAGAACATGTTTACAGTTCACATTGTGTTTCTGACCAGTCAAATTGTCGGCCCTGCACTGAGCATAGCCATGATCATTTTGATCACGTTTCACTTCGTTCAGCCGATAAAGTAGCAATCTTTAATCATACTTCTTTACCGGCGTCATTTCCTGAAACCATCTCGAAGAATTTCAAAAGTCCAATAAATTAAATTATTACATATTAACAAAAACCAAAACAATGAAAATAATTGATGAGCGTAGCGAAGTCTCCATCCCACTCTTATAGGGCTTTGTCTGTGTGTTTTTTTTTTTTTTTTTTTTTTTTTTTGTTTGTAAGCACTCCACAGGTCGCAAGGGTTGACTGATCAACATGGAACTTTTTTTGTACACGCAAACTCATCCAACTTAGAACTGTATAGTTTTTGGGATGAATCGGTCGGACCGATTTTGAGAATCATCATCTCAAAGTTTCTAAAAACCCCATAAGATTTGGCTGGGCGGAAAATGTTGAAAAATAAAATCTCTCCAAATGGGATGAAATTTTCTCTAAATCTGTATACATAGATTTTACACATTATTACGATTTTTTAAGCAATTCTGATCAGTCGTTCTGGAGAAAAAAAATAAAATGACTGATAATATTCATAAAATATATCATAAAAATTATGACAGAATTAAGTTGTCGAGATTCACTGCTTTCTAGATTCAAGAGTTGACCAACAATGAAGTATTTTTTATATGCGTCAAGGTGTGTAGAATACCAGTGTCAATGAAGTGGCAAGAGTAGAACTTCTTTAACGACTTTTATAGCTTATTCAGATATCAAGGTGTGTAGAATACCAAAGTCGATAAAGTAGCAAGGGTAAAACTATTTCAAGGACTTTCATACCTTATTCAGATATCTCGCTCATCTTACAACGCATATTTCGCGTTTGACTAGTAAGGAATTCTCTACCAACATTATAAGATGAAAATTCTCATTCCAGACTCAATTTCCTTTTCATTACAATTTCAAGGGTGAATAAATGTTATAAAACGATCCGACACTCCTTATTGTTCATAGTTGCTAATAGGGGAGACGGTCGGTCGGGACCGTCTACATTAAGTTTAAAGAAGTTGAAACTCTGTTCAATGGAGGGACTTGATATAATGGGGTATATTCACGAGAGAAGACGGCTCGAACCACCCGAGCGCTAATGATGTCGGATAGGGGAGACGGTCGCTCGTAATCTTCATCTCGTGGAAACAGGTTACACACGAATGAAGACGGCTCGAACCACCCGTACGCTAATGATGTGGGATAGGGGAGACGGTCGCTCGTAAACTTCATATCTCGTGGTCACAAGTAAATTCAAAGTGAACTACGCTATCTGTAGAAGTTATATTGAAGTTTACCGTCGAATTCACCCTTACAAATGAATAATAAAATACCTCTAAGCAAGAAAACTGTCATAGTTTTGATTATGAAATGGATCGATAAACATTCTCGTTAATATAGAAACTCGAACTGGAAATTGGCTTTTCGCTACGAACTAGTAGGAAGTTTCTTTGAATAACCCGCTGCATTAGTTTCAAACCTCTTCTGGTTTTAAAGCACAACTTTTGAACTTTTGAAGAAAAAAAACAGCAATTCGCTGAAAATATATATACTTGTCCCCAAGAAGGAGAGATCAGATAAGTGGAAGTGGAAGGAGAAGATGGCTCAGTGGTTATATTAGTGGAAATTCAGAGCTGCACACATGAAAGAATCAATTATATAAAGAGGTAGATTCTTCGTGGATACTGGGGGGCTGTGGGGGGAGTGAGAGCCCCCCATCTCAGCCCCGCGCGGAGAATTTTTTGAAAAACCTCGTTCTTTAAAGTAATCTTGTTACTATTTGGGAATATTTAGGCCTAAGGCTGTTGCTTCATAGTGTATTATTACTAATGCATTATTAGTGTTACGTATTAGTATTATTAGTGCATCATGATAAGTACAAAGACTAAATTTTACAATACGGGAGCACTGCATCCCGTAGGATTCCCGTGAAAGAGTATAGCAGTAAACGGGATTCTATTCAGATATACCATACGAGTATTTACCCCCTTCCTGGCACTTCATCAGGTGAAAAAAAAAAAAAATAAAAAAAAATAAAATGAAAAAAAACATAAAAACGAACACCAATTATTTTCAGTATGTCAAATTGAATCCTCGCTAAAGCTCGTCTAATTAAACGGTGAATGGATATGTGAAAGGAAATTCACAAAACAACATGCCTATAATGCGGAATTCGAACCCACGCCCAATCTGACATCAGACTTTAAGGCAGTGCCTTAGTTCAAGGGGGGCGGCCATTTTAAAACACTTTTACTAGCCTAAGAAATAATGAATCCTACATTTCTGTGTGATTTGATGTACTGACAGTAACTAAAACATATCATTAAATTACGTATAAATCTTGAAAAAACAATTATAAATGAAACCTAAATCCTACAATAAATATATACATTTAATTTGTGATAGTTTAAGGTTAAACTAATTATTTGATGTGGATCCATTCCTTTCACCTAACATTTTTGAGACTGACTAATTGTAGAGTGATTAAAATTAAAAAACACACGTTCTGTTCCTCATGATTCGTGTGACATATCGAAACTACCGACCGGTAATGATAATGTAATACAGGAAGACACTCGGTCGTCAGTCAGAAATCGTGTGTATGTGTGGATTTAGAGTATACATGGGAGTCGATATAGCGAAATGTCAGTTCCTTTTTCAAACGATATAAGTTACCAAAATTCTAATAAAGCAGAAGCACAGTCTCTTTATTTTTTCGTCTATAGGTCTACCTTCAAGATGATATGCATTTCAATTATCAACCTTGGATTAATTCTAAAGTCTGTTTCATAGTTATCCAGGGGCGCCTGAAGAGCGAATACTAGAATAAAGATACTACCATAACGTGCCACCCTCTGTAGCTCGGTCAGCTGAGGCACCGCTTCAGAAACTGAAGTCACCGTTGGGCGTGGGTTCGAATCCCGCATAAGGCATGGGTTTTTGTAAATGTCCTCTCACTAATCATCACTTCATAGTTTCATTATCACCCTCTCATTCGTACCCTCGTATAACCTAGCTGTTGGTGGGGTCGTTAAGCAAACAATAATCAATCAATCAATCAAGAGTGAACGTGGCTTGGCGTGTTTACTTAGAAAGAGGATGGCCTATTCAAGGAAACGATCATAACCTAACCCAAATACCCTAACAAAGGCTCCTTTGTGCTCTAAGCAATTCCCCTTAAAAGTAGCTTGTCTACGGCATTCCTACACACCAAGCTCTTCTTCATTCGTAGTAGTATTACTATTCCAGTATTCGCTCTTCAGCGCCCCCATTATGTTTTATCCAGGATCCTTACCGCGACTGCCTCACTTAAAATAACGTCCTGGGCCTGGCTAGCTCCAAGAGACGAAGGACTTTGATTGGATAATATTCTCTAGAAGAGCTAAATACTATGACAACACGAGATAATAACAGAGTCACGGTCTCTTGGAACGCAAGAGTGTGACCCATGACTAGCCCACTTCATTAGCAGTGCTAGGATTTTGTTCTAACAACAATGGAAATGCACAAATACTGGACATGTTGCTATATGGTACTTGGCTCTATTAGTGAATATATATATATATTTTTTTAATAACATCGAAACTTGATACAAAATCATCCCCAATTAAGGCTAAGGATGAAAGATTGGATCGTTTGGACGGGGCACCACAAGGGTGATCTTACCACCCCCTTTTGATTATTTAAAACTAATGGACTTCAACACCATGCAGAACTGCGTGTTATGACTAGTGAACAGAAACCAATTAAAGTCCTGGGCCTCTTGGAGCTAGCTATAGGACGTTATTTCAAATGGCGGTCGCGGTGAGGGCCCTAGTCTTTTGGAGCTATAGTCAGGCCTAGGATGTAATATTTTCAAAAGTTTGGTATATAATCTAAAATATCATGATTTTATATCAATTTCGAGATCCATAATTTACAATAATTTGTTTTCAATGAAGGCTGAGTATGAATTAGTGAGACCGCGTAGAAGCGGCACCTCTTGGTTGTTTCAAGACTTTGAGGCGGTCTTTGGATGAAGATAATTATCTCCGAACTATTCTTTATTAAAAACCATGAACTTTGACACGATAACTATTATAATTGAAATAATGGAACTCATTTAACAAACTTTGAATAATAAACTGAATTTTGTGAGGATAATCGGATAATAAACAATTCCAGCATTTGTCTTTTTATTCATATTGGGTTTAACGACGTACTGTAGACCTACTGATGAGCGAGATTTATTGGCGCCACTGAATGATATTTGAAATGAGGGAATGATGCGATGAAACATGATTTTATTATGTGTTTTGGATGGTGGGAAGGAGTCGGTCGTGGCCTGATAAGGAACCATCCCAGTATTGAACTAAACGACAAAGGAAAACCACAAAAATACCCTGCCAGGATGGTCGACCGTGGCGTGAATCGATCCTCAGTCGCCTGAATGACGGTTCAGTGTGCTAGCCACTCGACCACTCGTTTCAGTTCCATCAATTGTATTGGAAAAAATTTCATCTTCTCTAATCCTTACAACCCACCTTCTTATTTCTTTCATCCCATTTCCTTCATCTCTAATCTTCTAGACAAGGAACTATGCCTATACCGTGCTGCATGAGCGATTCTTTTAGGGGGCGCTAGAGAGCCTTTATAATATATATATATATATATATATAGTATATCTAGGGGGCGCTGAAGAGCGTATACTGGAATAGAGATACTATACCAAGAGTGAAGGAGGGCTTGGCGTGTAATAATGTCGTAGAAGCTACTATTTCGGGGAATTGGTTAGAGCACAGAAAAGCTGTGGTTAGGGTTATTTGGTCAGGTTTTGATCTTTTCCTCGAATAGGCACATATCCTCTTTGAAAATAAACACGCCAAGTCAAGTTCACTCTTGTTATTATCTCTATTCCAGTATTCGCTCTTTAGGCGCCCCCACTTTTTATATTTGTGTAGGAAGGCGACGTTACAACACCGACGTGTGTTTCTATTCCTTCATCGTCAGAGTAGAGAGGCTAGAAGTATCTAGCCTCTATTCAGAGCTACCGTCTCTAGAACAATCTTCTCTGTAAGCTAGGCAACTGATAATTCTCATTGACAGAAATGACATGAGAAAATATTGGGCACTATTTAAAAATGCACATACATTTCAGTGTCCATATCAATAACACATTATACATATGAATACCTAACATTATACATTATGATTGAAACGATTAGATGTTCATGAATTATTGCTTTCAATTTGAAAAAAATAAACATAATTCTAATTCTAAATGTATGTTGGTGTTATATTTGTTGAAGATGAATAGTGCATGATTACATTTTATTATTATTTCTTATGTAAAAAAATCTTATTGCTTAGATAAGCCTACATTGTATATAAATATTCATTTTACATTAAAACAATGATTGTATATGAAGTTTTGACGTGACGAAAGTAGGAATAATTCACCATATTATACTTGTATCCACAAAAGAAGAAGGTTGTCTACCAACTATATTATTAAATATTATTATTATTATTATAAGATCTATATTGCTAGCGAAATTCCTCAGAGCCGTTCTTACATTTAACCAGTTTAAAACATAATTTAAATAATTTCTGAAACAAAATTAAATACACGAAAAATACATCAGAATACATAATATATACAGTTGTCGCACACACGATAAATTACCATTCATGTTATAAACACACAACATATTCATTATGTAAACATAGGCTATATACAACAAATCCACTGTACCAATATAATTATAAGTATAACAATAAGTTATAGGTATATAAAAGTAAAAAGTTTTGTATTTGTAGAGAAGCTCACTGCAGCTTTGATTTTTTTTGGAAATATGTAGTCGTGTTTCGAATCGTAAAAAAATGTCGCCTTGAAAATTTATTGACTTACGAAACATCACAGCTAAAGGTGAACTTTTTGTTAGTTGTGTTGTGGAAGACGACCTTCTTTTACCACCGATATGACGTAATGTACTCCTATAATAACTTGTTTTTTATTTTATTGTTACAGATCAGGCAACAATGGCAGACCGCAGCATCCCACATCTTCGTGACATCTTCGGTTTCCACGGCAACTGGGGTAACAACAACCAGACTCGCCTCAACAATGCCACAGAAATGTCTGACCAGATGAAAGGTCTGCGCATCGACAAGGATCTGTCAACAAAGAAAGACAAAACCCAGCACGATAGAAGTTCAATAGGAGGAAATGACAGCGCAATTTCGTCGATAGGATCAGCCAGCGAAGAAGAATTACCGAAAATCACAACAACGAAGAAGAAAAAGCAAAGATCCCGTCGCGAAAATTCGAAAACTTTGACAGAAAAAGATGTGAAACATTTGGAACGTCATTTGTCAATGAAGAAAACGATTCGTAAGAAAATTATGAGAGACTTACAGCAGGCGTTCGTCGAAGATCCGAACGAATTTCGTGTCGAAGATATTTCTCACGAGCAATTAAAAGCCGAAATCAATGTGCAAAGCTTGAGTTTTGGTAATCAGAATCAAAAAGGAAGCAAGAAAACTGCGCACGATCCTAGTTTTTTGGATATGTTGCGCGGTGGTAGCGGTAATAATGCCTCTGGCGGACGAAATGCGAACGATGACGGCGATTCTGGACACGGTTCGCCGACGCGAGAGCTCTCTAGCGACAGAGCGGCGGACTACGAGGACGAAGAGGATGAGCGCGATATAAGGAAAACCAGTTTCTGGAGCCGGTTCACAATAAAAGGACGTAATAAACGATAAAAATACAGGAATAATAAAATATTTTGATGTGATTTTTTTTTTTGTATCATAAAATTAGTTGAGATTGTGCAACTGTGATAATGCTGCATTTGTATTGCGTTTTTTTTTTTGTCCGGTAAATGTAGCTATAGTCTGGGGTTTATTTAAGTATTTAATTAAAATGAACTGCTATATTTTTGGATGATTCGATCGCTTATTTAATTAGCGTCTAAACGAACTTTTAGTCTTCTAAAAACTCAAATTTTATTTTCGTTTGCAATTATCAATTTATATTTAATTTTGTTGTAGTTCCTACGTGTTTTATGAGTCTACATTATCGGTACGGAATATATTTTCGACTGATCAATTGAATTATTTTAGTACGTTAATTTACGTCGTTTTTATTATAATTAATAAATGTATTTAGTTTTATTATATATTGAAAAAATATATCGTTAGCTTTAAGAATTCGAAATATATTCCGAATATATGTCGTCAGAATGTTGATAATTAATTTTATCAATTTGTGCTTTTAACCATCATCAGAATTCAATGAACTTCGTAAGCCTACATGAATGTCGACTGGAATTATAAATTGAGTAAAATGACAGTTTTTCTAGTTAATATTTATACATAAAAAATGAATGTTGGAAGAATAATTTAAAATTTTCAGTATACGCAAGAATTTAAATAGGTAGGCCTACCCATTATACTAGATTTTTTTTCATTTTTTATGGATTTAAAAAATCACGACGAAAAATTTATGCGGTCTCACCAATTATTTTCTTGTGTCTTTTAATGGACCATCAATCATTTACTAGAAATATTTTACTTGAATAACTGATTCGACTGAAGTATATAGACATTGTATTGTATAAACGTGTAATTTTAATATTATTTTAATTCTTATTATATGTAAACTGTAATTTGAATTCTTTATATCATGTAATATTTGCCTTGCCTGTATTCTTGTTAATAAATATTACTCCCTGGATAGTTTTAAAACTTTTATTTTGAATTTTCCCTTCCTTGTTAACTTTTTCTTTGGAAACTCTTGACGGTCAACTGTCTTTTCTAACTATTAGATCGAGATTTTATTGACTATTAGATTATTGATAACTATTATTATTCGAACTATTAGATATTATTCCGATCCACGCGAACTATTTGATTGGTCAGTTTATAAAGTGGATATAAAATGTTGGATGTTCAACAAAGGAAATGTATTGTAATTTTTTCATAGCAGACAAAGGATAGTAAATAATCAAGGCATTTCCGTTTAACGATATAGCTTGATATTGTTTGTAACTTTTGTAAACTAGGAAACGCGTTATAAGTTTCCGCGTTGAGGGATGAGCTGGAACATATCAACTTATCTTTGGATTGGTTATTATATAGGCTACCGTTATTCGCGCGCGGCGCGCGCCCCCAAGGACACAGAAGCTATTCGTGCGCCCGGCGCGCCCCCAGTGGGTTAATTCTTAATCGCGCGCCAACAGAGCGCGTCCCCAGTGACTTGAATGTTATTCGCGAACTGACCCTGCGCGCCCCCAAGGAGACAGGAGTTATTCGTGCGCTACTGGCGCGCCCCCAGTGGGTTAATTCTTAATCGCGCGCCAACAGAGCGCGTCCCCAGTGACTTGAATGTTATTCGCGAACTGACCCTGCGCGCCCCCAAGGAGACAGAAGTTATTCGTGCGCTACTGGCGCGTCCCCAGTGGCCTAGTGCTTAATCGCGCGCCACCAGTAGCGTGAATGTTATTCGCGCGCTAATGACATAACCTCATTTTCTTATACACGATTTAGCTGATTAAGTAGTAGTAGTAGTAGTATTTATCTTTATTTAGCATTAGCTATAATTCATACATTACATCAGTCATTACAGTCATAACAAAATCATACCTAATTATCTACAGTCTATATTAATTAATATTCATAATTTTAATTTTAATACACCTCTTAGTAGGGGAGCAAGCTGCCTGTTTTTATCTCCCATAGGATTTTCGTGAAAGAGTATAGCAGTAAACGGGATTCTATTAGGATATACCATACGAGTATTTACCCTCTTCCTGGCATTTTGCCAGGTGGCGTCGGTGGCGTCGCGACGCTTTCATGCACTTTGAACTCTAACCACCCCTTTAACTTTCGAACGGCCAACTCCACAGAAACGTTTTGTCGATAATAATTGTAGATAATGAATGGGCAAACAATTTGGTCATCTTTCATCACTCTTTATCACAATTTTATCAGTGTCGAGAGCGTCGCGACGGCTTTTTAACGTTTATTTGATGATATCTTCTGAACGCTCTGTATCCGCCGCGCGAATAAGGAATAAACGCTTGAGCGCGCGCTCTGTTGCCGCGCGAATAAGAAACGGCCACTTGCGGGCGCGCTCTGTCTCCGCCGCGCGGATAAGGAATATACCCTTGGGCGCGCGCTCTGTTGCCGCGCGAATAAGGAATATACCCTTGGGCGCGCACTCTGTTGCCGCGCGAATAAGGAATATACGCTTGGGAGCGCGCTCTGTAGCCGCGCGAATAAGGAATAGACGTTTGGGGGCGCGCTGAGCGCGCGAATAACGACTTCGTATTATATATTACATCCACCTTGAGATCCAAACAATCACGTCACTGCCATCCTATGTCCCAATTGATTTCTATAATAATAAAGAAGGCCTTGGTTTAATCGTTTCCTAACAATTGGTGACACCTGTTGCTTGGATTTAATTGGAATCATAATAGCTTTGAGTGATTTACAAAAATTAGATTATATATTTTTTTACATCGAAACGGCTGATCTGATTGGAGTGAAAGTTCGGAATACCGTGTATCATTATTATATTGAAATTCTCTGAGAATTTGAATTCTCTCGAGGGAAATATTTTTCACGATTTTTTTCCTCCGGGTTATTCTAATGAGATTTTTGAAAACTTTGAAATGAGTTTTCTCAGAAGTGGTTCAACCGATTACGCCTCAAAACTATACAGTATCGAATTAGGTAAGGACACTCGTGTTTGCCAAGTTTCAACTGTTTTTACGTTTTCGTTTGACCTGTGGAGCGCGAACAACAACAACAAAAGACAGGCATAATTTTTTCGAGTGTGGTGAAATTAGGTTTTCGCTTTTCTCATCCAACAATTTATAAATGGCTTGACATTATTGGTGGTTGATTGCTTAATCACGGCTCCCTGAAAATTAAACTGCATGCAGTCATATACATATCACTGAATCTAGTCATCTAAAAGACCGGAATACAATTCGAATTTCGAATGGGAACTTACATTCTTCTTCCTGTAGCCTCCTCACAGCTCAATTTTATTTCACGTTTTTTATTTCGAAATGGAAATTACTCTGAGTAAGCAAGTTGGATTTTTGTATGGGTAATGCTCATACTCAATACCTCATTTTTTCTTAAACTTATTTGTTTATCAGATCTCAGTTTTAGGTTATGTGGATTGAGGAAAATGATTCCTTTTGATGGAGTAAAATAATTCTTTACTAATCCCAAAATCGAACTTCTAGCAGATATCGCGTACATTCAAGAGTCGATAAGGTAGCTCTACCGTATTTAGCCATGTTACTTTATCGACGCAAGAAAATATAAGTATAGACATTTAATACAAATTACAACAAAATACAATCAAATTTTAAAATGTTTAAAATGAAAAGTGACTTTTTTTAACATGATATTTAAATGATGAAGAGGAATGGTCAAGGTGTATTGAGGGTTGCCGGTTGAAGAAACCGGCAAACCAAGATGCATTAAGAAGATTGCGTTGGTTTACCGGTTGGAGTCTTGTGGAGTCTTGGATACACGGAGGAAAACGAACGCAACCCTCAATGCATCTTGCGGCAAACCAACGCAACCCTCAATGCATCTGGGGTATGGAGGTATGGTTTATCATAATACAAGCAGACTTCCATAGTTTTGTCGATAGCACTTTTTTTGAATCTGCTATTACATGGAAACATCAATTTAATCAAAAGTTATCGAGAAGAATCTGAATTGAACAGAAAATAAAATTGTAAATAATAGAAGTAGGGCCAATATCTAAATTGATTAATCAGAAAATTAATCTATAAAATGGATTAATGTGTTGCTTAACTGTTCGACCTGTGTGGACATGCCACTTGAAAGAAACTTGAGATTTGAATGATTTCACTAGTCACTGCCATCCGATTCCCACACACAATCTAAACATCCTTTGGATAATTCCTCAGAACGTTAGGTCTTGATTTTATTAGAATAAAACAATGATAATCTAGTATAATGTAGGCTATATTACTTTTCACGATTATAAAATATTATTACAATCTCAAATTTTATAATTATAACCTATTTTACTGATCAAAATGAATGTTCTCTGTCATCAATATAGCAGACCTATGAAGCATTTCCATTATCAAATACTTGATTAAGATTAATTATGTAAGCAATTTAAAAAATAATTCTTATCAAAGTGCGAGGTAAAAAACGAGTCTTGAAAACCCATGTGACCTTGCGGAAACGAACGAACAAACCCGATCGTCTTCGCACTTCAAGCACGTCAAAAATACGGCGAGCGAGCGAGTGTACGATTCGTCGAGAGGCAAGTCTGCGGTTTTATGCCTTCTTTTTTGAAGAATGGTGAAGAGTGTGAAATGATAGTGCATATTTCCCATCAGTTCCTGCGTTATCATCGCTCAAACGTGTGCTAACCGTTTAGAACTCATTCCACTTAGTGCTTGTTATAATTTAGTTGTTAATTAATCAATTTATTTAAAATGCCTGTCACATTTAGTAAACTCGCTGGACACAAAAAGACAATAGTGAGTGCTGCATCTGTCACTATATTTCTATGGTTAATTCGTATGCGAAGGAAAAATAGAGCCAAGTAAGTATTCGTCGTGTAACTTGTGTATTAGCGTACGTTTCTTATTTAAATACTTGAAAATAGTAATCCAGGAACGAAACCTAGTCATTCGACCGGGTAAATACTCAGACTATTGACCTAGGGTGATCTAGTCCTAGGTTAAAGTTAGGTTAGGATTACATTTTGAACTTGGAAACGCCTTGGTTCAAGGTTTCCCAGGTTCTCGTCTTCGCGATGTATAATTAGCACTTGATGAAATCTGGTTAAAATGGATTGGAAATTGGGAAGCCTTATTCAAGTTAGTCCTACTTACTGTAGACATTGAATTTGTAACCTTGCAAAATCAATGCTGTGGGTCATTTCTTGGATGTAATAACAATATTTTCTGGGTCATTGAAAATTACATTAGGCCTACCTGTTGCTGAATTGTAAATAGCAATAATAATGCTTTCTTTTTTCATTGGCTCATATTTTTGTATGCTTGCAGTCATGCTTGGTACGTAATTGGCTGATATTTTGATTATACTGTCACCATGAATTTGTAGTGATACAGTGCATTGCAAGCAATTTCAATTGCTTTTTCATTTTCATTTTTCTAAAACTATGTGTAGAGGCATTTGGCTGAAAGTTATGCATGATTTTTTTCCCTAAGCAACCCATTGAATGTGTATTGATGTATTTTCCCCAAAAATGGCCCACGTTTATGCATAATCCATCATGTTTAGGGACGTTTTAAACTACGGTATTAGATACCGGCATTGAGATTGTAATGTTTACAATCTCAATGATACCGGTGATTACAATTCTTGACGTGCAGTAGCTAGGTCAATAAAACGTCAATTTCAGGGTAAAAAATTAAAAATTGGTCTCAATGCCCTACTGGTTTTTTAAAATTCCCCGGTATTTTTGTATGGTAATATTTGAACTTGGCGATGACTATTTTGTCAAAATATATTTTTTGACAAACAACGTATCACAGCTTGTTGGGCTACCTAGAATATATCTCGGTAAATTTGTCATACTCGGTATCACACATAATTATCCGAGGTAAGAACACTAGAACCCAGACCACTAACCCCAACCAAAACGACACCAACCTTTGAAAACAAAATTTGGTACCAAGTAACACAAAATCATCGATATCTCTATAGGCCCAATTAGGCCTAAGTGTTATTATTTTGTGAGAATATTGATTATTGATGCAGTCCTTTAGCAGTTGGAAACATTCTGAAAAGCAACGTGAGCTGCAATTTATCATAATGCATCTAGACATTCTCACTGACCTGTTCTTGGGCTGCTAGGGCTGTACCAGTAGATATAAATCTTTCTCAAATCATTCAAGTAGGCCTACTGTTTTATTTTAATTTGATAGCCTGTCATTGTTAGTCTTAAAGATATTTTCAGTTGATTTGTGGTAAGGAAGATTATTGCTTTCATTATGTATATTATACACCATCTCTACAATAATTTTTCCTGCTTTGTTTTTCAGGAAAAATCTGAACGAAATCCAGTATGTCGTCGGAGAGGTAGGTAATAATGTGATCTATCATTAGACAGTTCAGAATGGGCTGAATTAATTGAACATATAGGTAACATAGTCCATCTCAAGTATAGACCTCCTACCTATATTTATATATTTTATTTTATAAAGTTTGGAGAATACCACGTAGGCCTACATCACAGTTATATCCACTTTTGTACTCTTTGAATCCGCTTAGGCTACTCCCACGGTTTATGCAGTTGTATGCGATTCTATTTCATGTCATTATTGACAATATACCAATTGAATTATAGCCTATTGGATTGAAATTGATTTGTGTAGGCCTACTTTGGGTAAATTTACTGATTAACGTACCACGCCATTTTTTTCAATTTTTTTCAATTCTTTCTTCATTTTTTTTAAAGTATATAAGCTTCGTTATGCCTGCCGGCGGTATACGCGAGGTTTGTACACTAATCTGACCCTAACCTAACCTACTGTCGACCTTTGTTATCTTAGTCAGATCACAAAGCATCAACTTCAAGTGAGTAAAAAACATATTAAAACAAACAAAATACAAAATGTCCAAACTACACACCATAGATATTTTTTTTTTTTTTTTTTTAAATAACATCGAAACTTGATACAAAATCATTGTTCCCCAATTAAGGCTAATAGATATGATACCATAGATATGAACAAGATCTATCAGAAAACACAAAAAACGCGAACATAGGACAAAAATTGGCCATAGTACGTTAATCAGTCAAATCACCCAGAATTTTAACTGGGTTATCAATTCAATTAAATTTTCATCATTTTATTCACATGTCTTGATCAAACAGAATACATACCTTACACAGACGATAAAAACATAGCCTACACGATCAAGAATACTGAATGGAAATAAACAGTATGAAGTTTGAAGTTGTAATTTAGGTTTGCTGAACTATTGGCTAAAGGATCATATGATGATAATGTGAAGCCTGCGTAAGAACTGAAGTTCTTGTTTGCAGGCTGACTAATATTGTGTAAACAAAATATGAAATACAGTTGACACAAAAAAAGCAAAACGAAACATGTAATACCGGTATACAGAATATTGATATGTACAAGGACGTCTAAATCTATTGCTATTATTTTCATACAACTTTGACATCCAAATTCAGAACAACCAAACTGAGACGGTCGATCGAGTGACTAGCACACTTAACCGTCATCCAGGAGACAGGGATTCGATACCTGACATGGTGGACCATCCTGAGATTTTTTTTCGTGGTTCCTCTCTCCTTAAGGTTGATACTGGTATGGTTCCTTAACAACAGGCCTCAACCGACTCATTCCCACTATCTAAAAATACCTGATAGAATAACCTTTCGTCTCAGTCATCATTCACTGACACCAATAGATCTTACTCAGTATAAATAAAAAACTCTAGTCTCTGGTCGATAGAATAATGTACTCTTGGAACCAACAAAATTCCATCAAGGTTCAAAATTTAATCTTGAAAAGTGTCATTTGCGTACAACTATCATTCTAATTACTGGTCCTACTAGGCCTAGTTTATGAATTTTACATATTGCGGGAACGAAATGCACCATGATAAATTATCATTATTCATTGGGTTGTCGATATACACCATTATGTGTTAGCGGTTAGCTGTTAAATGTTTCTGGTCACACATATATGTAGGGACATTAACATAATTAACTAGATGGCTCTAAATGCTCGTTGAGTCAAGTCTGGATTGTTGGAACAAAGAACTGTGTGCCGAGCAATTATTTTATGTCTAGTGCTCAGGACCCTTCCCTAATAAATCTCGTGCTAGTGCTAGCTAGCTCCAAGAGACTAGGACGCCCATTGGTTAATGTTCACTATAAAAGCTACTAACAATGACAAAATATTATGAAAACAAATTCACGGTCTCTTGGACTGAATAATTCATCACAATTGGAAGCCCACCTTAGAAGCAGGACTAGTATTTTGTGCTAACAACAATTGAAATGCACAGAGACCAGACACGTTGCCATGACAGGTAGCTCTCCTGGTGTACATTAACCAATCCAAGTCCTAGCCTCTTGGAGCTAGCCAGCACTAGCACGACATTTATTAGGTAAGGGTCCTGGACCCTTACCTAATAAATGTCGTGCTAGTGCTGGCTAGCTCCAAGAGGCTAGGACTTGGATTGGTTAATGTTTACTAGGAGAGCTACCTGTCATGGCAACGTGTCTGGTCTCTGTGTATTTCCATTGTTGTTAGCACAAAATACTGGTCCTGTTTATGAGGTGGGCTTCCAAATGTGATGAATTATTCAGTCCAAGAGACCGTGAATTTGTTTTTATACTACATTGTCATTGTTGGTAGCTTTTTTTTAGTAAACACTAACCAATTACAGTCCTAGCCTCTTGGAGCTAGCTAGCACTAGCACGTTATTTCGCGTGGTTTATTAGGTAAGCGTCCTGGACGCTTACTGCAACTATGCCTAGCTATCATGCCTAGCTAGTGAGGACTAGGACAAGAGACTAGGGCTTTGATTGGTTAATGTTTACTAGAAAAGCTAAGAACTATGGTAACAAGCCCAATCTTTGTGTATTTTCATTGCTGTAGCACAAAATCCCAGCTACAAAAATGTCAAGTTTTTGCACTAAAGGGCCCTTTTTTCATTGCTCACGGCAGGCGTTTTTTCCTGGCCAATCAAAATGAATGAAATTCCTACCGCTTGCAATTGTTGCTCTCTGCCGCGAGACATGGAATAAATTCAACTTTGGATAAAAAAACGCCGCATTTAAGTACCCTCACTCATACAAGTGGTAGGAAAAGTTTAGTGGTCAGAATATTACTTCTGAAACAGTACCGGTACTTTTTCACTCACTTTTTAAAATCCTTTTCAAATCACTCGACCGCCTAAATTGAACAAGAATTATATTATACCGTATTTAAATAAATAAGTCAAATCTCGAAATGAATGCGAAGAAACGCGACCATGTGAACAGCGCAGGCGGTAAACATTTTTTTGTCTTTCTGTCATCTTGTCTTTCAATCATCCCATTCATGTTTCATATGGCGGAGGTGTGGGTAGACTGGGCCTCGGTTCGATCACTGCCACCGTCCATCTTTACAAGGGTCTACTGTGTTTTCCCTAGCTGTATAGCCTAAGCAAATGCCAGGATGGTTCCTACAATACTTATTTTTATTTTTTTGAGAAGATTTTTTATTACACAAAATATAAGTTATTTACAGATATCGTAGACCCACAAAGTCATAACAAGACTTGTCTGACCGAGACGCTTGGCCGAGTGGTAACACACTGAACCGTCATTCGAGAGACCCGGGTTCGATTCCGGCCATGGTCGACTATCCTGACAGGGTTTTTCGTGGTTTCCCTCTGTCGTTCAGGTCAATACTGGGATGGTTCCTTAACATCAGGCCACGACCGACTCATTCCCACCATCCAAAACACCTGATAGAATAACCTTTCATCTCATCATCCCATCATCTCATTCATCATCCACCGACGCCAATAGATCGTAGCCATCAGTATAGTGCGTCGTTAAAAACCCAATATAAAAAAAGACGTCTGTGGGTCTACTAATTAATGTCATCGTATATGAATGCACATTAAAAGAAAGGTCTGGATAGCAGCTAGTTGAATAATAATAATAATAATAAAGATTGTTTATTGGCAATTATACAAGTGATACAAGTTATGCTTCGTCGCTATTTTTTTTTTTCAAGGCGTTTTATTTACATGTTATATTAGTGCATTATAATAATAATTAATAACGTAGACCCACAAAGTCACACAAGATTTGACTTGTCTGTGGGTCTACACACTGTTAACATATTACATATATCATGCTCATTTAAAATAAACATCTGGAAAACTACGCGGAATAAGAATAAAAGCAGTTGAATGTATAAATATATATGTTTCCCGTTGAACAATGCAATTGAAAAAGTAAATAGGCTACAATTATAATAGTCGTCGATGGAGTAAAATTCTTTTTCTATTAAAAATCTTTTCACATGGGATTTAAAAGAGTACAAGTTTGATATTGATCAGACATAAGTGGTAGAAAATTGAAAATTTGACACCATTGTGATTTAGCCCTGTTTCATATTGGGCAGTACGGTGATGGTCAATAGCGAGTGCATTTTTACCTCTAGTGTTGTATGTGTGACAAGATTTGTTGTCAAATAAGGCAATAATATAGGCCATGACCGCTTCCTTCCCATTACCTAAGAAATCTCCATCCTCTTAACCATTCATCCGACCCCAAGAGATCTGATTATCATTACAGTGCATCATTAAGCCCAATGTGAGTAAAGAAATGTATGAATAAATCATTTCATCAATCATTCAAGGACAATACTAGATCTAATCATTAGAATATCTTCATTAAAACCAGTATATATAAATATCAAATGTATAAATTTCATCAGAAGTGATGACATAGCTTTTGTAACATAATTTGGTGTGTTTATGTTGGTAGACTTCTGACAATATTAGTAGATCCATGACATCATGGTTTGGTCAGTACAATTGTCTAGGACCTACAAGGTCATCTGGAAATGAAATTGGTCAATTGTGAGGTCACGATGTGACTGTCACTCATAACATTGTTGGCAGTAGCAACTGGAGCACATGTTGCCAATCAATCAAGGTCAATAACTAGGAAAACGCCATATATGCGTTGTTAGACGAGTGGATTGTAATAGTATGTTGACTTTTTTGCCAAACTTTTGCGTACATCCGCCAATTGGGTGACATTTAAGTTATAAATGGGTAAAAACTGCTTGGAGTGCACTTTAGCACATTTTATGTTTTTCTTCAAAATGGCTGACCCGATCAAGCTAAGAATTTCCAGAAATGTGTATCAGAATGTAGTTCAACTTCACGCAAAATTTCATCTTTTTTGAAATTAGAAATATTTTCTTCTTTTCCACTGTGCTATTCTAATGGCTATTTTTGAAATTTCTAAAATTCATAAAAATAAAAGTTACCACCCGATAATGCCACAAAAAGCTCATCTAAGTTGGATGAGGAACCATAACGAAAAAAAGTTTGAAGTTGATAGCTGTAGCCGTTTGACCTGTGGAGAACCGAAAAAAAAACATGAAAAAAACATCAAACAAACATAAAAAACAAACATAAAAACGAACACCAATTTTTTTCAGTACCGCTATGCTAAATTAAATCCTCGCTAAAGCTCGTCTAATAAAGGTCATCATCGAAAATATTATTTGTAGAGGTAAGGGGGTGGATGTACGGTGCTTGTACAAATAGAGAAAATCATCTGTACTATTTTATTTTATGTTCACGAGCCAGTGTCGTTTGAAAAGAAGTAGATCAACTCAAAGATAATTTTATGCTGTTTAATTGATATGACGTTCTGTTTTTGTGAATTCGATCTGTTTTAAAGAATATGTCAATTGATTTCATCATATTGTTGATATTCATTGATATATTATCTTGAAACTGATTGAATTCACAAAAATAAAGAGCATCAAGTTATCTTGGAGTTAGTATACTTTTTATTCCACAAAAATAATATAAATGTGAATTAGAAATTTTATATTTCATTTCATTTTATATTTTAAATCAAGATGATATACAGGCCCAAGAGAAAAAATATATTGCCGTTTCAGTACAGTATTTTCTGAAAAGCCGTACATTATACTTATGAAAAATAATACATTTCTCAAAGGGGATGCTTTGAAACCAAAATATTTTCTTTTGGGGGTGGTGTAAGCAAACTTTTTTTTGGGAGGATGGGTACCCCCTCCCTCTTACCCCATTTTATCGCTACAGCCAGAGATTATACTGCCGCACTTAGGAAGATCACCGTATGCGCATTTTTTACGTTTTTGAGTCAGATACACTTTCTTTAGTCATTTTTTCTCAGCTTTCCAATGCACGTAGTTAGAACACCGTATCTACTCTCTAAATGGGTCAAACCAATAAGCCGAATCACCGTATATGCAGACCCAGTGAGGGTATAAGTAAATAAAACACAGTATTCACCAATACTTGAATAAATCTCCATAAGTCCAGCATGGAGTGGTAGATGCGGTGTTTTATTTAAGTATACACGGACTACAAACCAAAACACTGTTTATTAAATATCTCAGAACCGATATTTTGCAGATACTGTGTTCTTTCTAAGTGGGGCAGTATACTAGGGAAAATGCAACTCGAATTCATCCCAATCTAATTACGCAAAGCTACATCTGTCATAGTTACCGTATAGAAATAGGTAATCAACTAAACTTAGCTGTTTTCGATACGGCTATAAGTCTATACCAGTACGACTTTAAATTGGAAAACATAGCCCCGAGAGAAATTATTATAAGTAAACAACCATTATTAATAGAAATAGTTTTGAAAGCGTAATTAAATCAAGGTCATTCAGGTAGTCATTAACAAACTGATACTTTTAGACCCAGTATTACAAACTTCAATTAGGCCCAGTATTTCCCAGAATTGTTATACACTCATTTATCTGTGAGTTATTGAAAACAAATAGCATGCGTAAAAATGCTGATGGCGACTTTGATCTGCCAGTTGGAGCTACTCCCACTTTGATAATTTGGGCACTTGACCTTGTTATGAGAATCAGTGGATACAAATAGGATGGGTAACCATGGTGATAGCAGCATTTAACTGCCAGTTAGACGGTACTCACACGTTGGTTATTGTGGCTCTTATAGAACTCTGAACTGCTCAGGATTTATATTTTTTTAATAACTAGTACATTATGAAATACAGTACATTTTATTCTCAAATAAAGTTGATACATAGTGTACCAACCTGTACAACAAGAAATGGGATACTGGTACACAAAAATTGGAACAGTTTGGCTTGAATAAGAATGAGAAACCCTTGTGAGGGCGCCACTTTTTACGAGGGTACCGGTAACCAATAATTAATAAACATGTGGTACCAACTCTGATGTTTTAAAAATACAGTTAATTTGGTAATTCAAATTCTGATGATTCAAATTTTGATTCAATTCAAACAATAGTTTTGTTGGATTCTTCATAATTTTGACTTTTGACTACGTTACGCGGGGTGATGCGTCAACTCCTCAACCTTGAGCAGGGTTTCCAGTTCGGATTTTTTTATGTCATCCGACACGATATCGGTACGATTTTTGTTATGCCTGTTTCCACTTGACTATGTCGTAACGTTTTCGTGACGTCATAGCCATAGCCTTCATGACCTTAAACTCACAGGCTTCTTTGAATGTGAGGAATTGAGCTGTCAGATTACAAATTGACGCAATTTCCTCAAGTCACGCAATTGAAGTTATACAAACACGGATTGTCCTGTACCACCTGAGTAAATAATTCAACTCCAAATAGCATAACAATTCTGGATAGAAAATTCAACAAAGTGATTCTGAAAGCGTGGCGATGTTTGAAATCGCAGTTTTATGGATAGATGAATTGATATTTTCGCGAGTCGATTCTTTTTAGGGTCGTTCGTTATGAATCCTAATAACCAGAAGCAGATGAATCACAATCGCAGTGTAACTTCCGGTAAAATCGTAATTTCGGCCGACGAAAGTTGGAGTCGACACAAAAATTACAACACCAAAACGGTGTCGTGAACTGCCATGTTGCTTAGGTGAATACTGGCTTGTGATTGGTCATTTGGAAAAATCGTATCGGACGACAAGAAAAAATCGGAACTAGAAACCCTACTTTAACATCAGTTTTGGATGGGCGATGACTCAAGTGTTGAGTTTTCGTGTCAGAAAAAACATAATAATCTGGGAACAATCATTTCTGTGAAGTTTTCCCCCAAAAAACTGAATCATTTGAAAATAGAGATTATTCGTCAATACCAAGAATTGCATAAAAGCCGTCTCATTAGTTAAGAGTTCAAGTCGATAATATTCCATCCGTACTTTATTCTATAATTAAAATGATTGGACTGTCGCTATCTTTCCAGTGTTGGATGATAGGCAGCTAGAAGCCGAGTAGATTCAATTAAACTACCTTTGCATGTCTACATTGATTATGTAATCACTTATCACAGTCCAAGGGAAGTAATGTTTCAACACAGCTTTCTATAGGCCTAATTTATAGATGATTTCATTTGTTTGTTTTAAAACCATTGCATGTGAGATAAGCCTAATCTGCTAGCATACCTCATACACTATGTAGTGACACCAACCTATTTTACCATAATATAAAGAAGGTGACCCAACTCGGGTCTTGAAAGGGAAATATTTCCGGAGTCGGTTCCCGAGTCCAGGGTCCCGATTGCCTGTAGCGCAACTATCGCTTTTATACCGAACTATATAAAACAACAATGCTCAACAATGGCTCAATAGAATTATTATCTTAGCAGTTGCATTTGTTTTTTACGGAAATGATGGATTTTGTGAGTTCAACAATGTCACCGATACCGTAGCCACTCTTATCTACATCTAGTTCTCAAGGGAATTTGCTAAATCCTGACAGGCAATCGGGACAATTAGCTCTGAACTGACCGCAAGAAACCACAAATGACTTCCATGTTATCAGTATGGGAGTTGGAGCACCTCCTTATATTATGATTAAATAGGTTGCTATCACTACATCTTGCCTCATATACCGAGGCAGGTGGATCAGTGCTAGCACACTGAACCGTCATTCAGGAGACTGGGGTTTGATTTCTGCCATGGTCGACTATCCTGACTCAGACTGGTGAATCAGTAGCTAGCACATTGAACCGTCATTCAGGAGACTGGGGTTCGATTCTTGTCATGTCCGACCATCCTTATAGAGGCTTTTCGTGGTTTCCCTCTGTCGTCCAGGTCAATACTGGGATGGTTCCTCAACAACAGGCCACGGCCGACTCCTTCCCACTATCCAAAAACACCTAATCAAATGACCTTCCATTGCATCATCCCATCATCTCATATATCATTCACCGACGCCAATAGATTGTTGCCATCAGTATAGTGCGTCGTTAAACCCAATATAAATGAGAACTATATATTGACCTCTTAATCCCTGTGTAGAAGCAAAGTACTTGAACTTAAAAAATCATAATAATATGTATTTGAAAATACATTTAATGGTATGAACTTCTTTATTGAATCTGCCATAGCGGAGACATACATTCAGTCCTAATCAGATCTTTTGTGTGTGGGGGGGGGAGGGTGTCCACAGTATTTGTCCAGTAATTTCTCATCTTATGTAGAGTTCCAAATTAGGCCTACTATTGATCAAGGATTTTGAGGTATTGATGAGTGAAATTTTGTAAATACCGTATTTAACATTCATGACCAAATTATGTTGTCATTTTTATTCTCTGAAACTATGTCAATAATATTTGTTCCCCAAATAAAGCTAACGATTGAACGGTTATATCCTTCGTGCGAGCCAACATGGGGCGATCTTACTAATCTCCAGAAAAGTTGATGAATATTGTCATTTTAAATAAAATAAAATATTGAAATGCTATGAAGACAACAATAATGATATCTGTCAGGTATCATGAAAATTTCTTAGCAGTTTCAAAACCGAGGTGTTTAAATTTCTATTACAATTCATACAAATAGTATCTTGATCGTTCGTACCGATCTGCATGCATTGTTGACCTGCCATATATGGTGCATTTACCTGATTTTTGTATGTTTACGTTAGTCAGAAATGTAACTATCAACTTGGAATAATAAATGAATCAAATGAAATACAAGTAGGCCTACTGTGACGTCAGGATTTAATAGTGTAAAATGGCAACACTGTTTGTGTCTGTGAGTTTTGAGTGCACGTGCACTTGAGAGTGTTGTTATCATCACCTGTTGCTCTCAGAAGAGGCGTCTCCGTCAGGTGTTTTATTGCCAGGCTTAGACAAGGTGTGATCAAATATCAGAGCCTAAAGACAAGCAAAATACAGGAGGAAAGGTTGTAGAAACACAAACTTTAGTATAAAGTTACATAGTATACAAAGTTTTTTGAAATAAAATCGAAATACAAAGTCTGGGGTGATAAGATCTCCCTTGTATTGGTATTTGTATTTGTATTTATTCAATAATATTGCTGACTGTACAATACGACTACGTACAGAATGATAAACGTCAATAAAGTAGAATAGAAGTGAAAATAAAAGTAGCCAAGCAAACAATATGAAATTGAATTAGTGAAAGTATATATACATAATCTTGAGCACAATAGGCCTACACGGAAGGTGAAGATAATGTCAATTTAAAATGTCAATTTGGTGGTGTCCCATCTAAACGATTCCATCTTTTATTCATAACCTTAATTGGCAAACAATAATTTTGTATCAAGTTTTGATGTTATTTAAAAAAAAAAACTTACTCCTATAATAAGCGTTTAAAATTCATCTGACGATTTACATTGCAATGCATTTGAAACACATTTACATAATTTGAATTTCATTGGGCGTAAAATGACCTTGCTGTCGATTCGCCTTTAAACCCCAACATTTGTTCATTTGTTTCATCTAGATGATGTGTGAAGTTTCAAATTGATAATAAATTACATTTATTTAGAATACAGCATATCATTTATTTACTTTGTTATATATTAATTAAACTAACATGATAGAATTTGTATACATTTGAAACCGTCAATTTGTCCGGAGAGGAAAGTTTAAATTTACAACATTCTTACTACTTACTGGGTAGCCTATGAATTAGCATTTCATCTATACATGGAAAGGATTTTATGCTGTGAAAATACAAACACAAGATACAAAGAATTGAAATATATATTATACAAAATAGAAATTGTAGTCATGTGGTTGAAATAAATACAGAATACAAATGTACGGTATCGAAGTGATCGATTTTTTATACCGCCCACGACTACTAGTTGAAATTCGCCCAAGAGACGTTTAAATGCCAGTTGCTTTATTGCTAGGCTTAGACAAGACGTGATAAATTTCGGGTATAGAAATCGAGCAAGGAGGTTAGATATTACGTAACCTCATTAGATGAACCTCATTGGAATAGTAGCCGAGTAGCTAGCACACTGAACCGGGATTCAGGATACCGGGGTTCGATTCCCGCCATGGTCGACCATCCTAATAGTGGTTTTTCGTGTTTTTTCTCTGTCGTTTATGTCAAATCTGGGATGATTCCTTAATAATAGACCACGACTGACTCCTTCCCACTATCCAAAAAGCTCCTAATAAAATAACCTTTTATCTCACTATCCCATCATCTGTTGTTTGCTCAACGACCCCACCAACAGCTAGTTTACACGGGAGACCCCATCATCTGTTGTTTGCTCAACGACCCCACCAACAGCTAGTTTATACGGGAGACCCCATCATCTGTTGTTTGCTCAACGACCCCACCAACAGCTAGTTTATACGGGAGACCCCATCATCTCATATATCATTCACCAACACCAACAAATCTTAGTCATCAGTACAGTGCGTTGTTGAACCCAATATAAATGAAAAATGAATGAAATATTGGAATAATCCTTCCTATTAAGTTCATTTTGGAAATAATAGTATTTTTAAATTAATTGTATTACCTACATATAAACCAGGACTGGTAATGTCTGGATATATCACAAAAACGGTTTATACTCGTAGGCCTAATGTAGTCCGAACTTTTGAAAACTGAAGACTTTTATCTGTGGTGTGAAAGTATGGTTGCAGACAGCGCAGTCCTGGTGTTGAAGTTCATTGGTTTTAAATAATTAAAATGGGGTGGTAAGATCGCCCTTGTGAAGCCCCGTCAAAACGATCCTATCTTTCATCCATAGCCTTAATTGGGGAACAATGATTTTGGATAATTTCTTGATGTTATTAAAAAAAAAGTAATGATTTCATACAATCATCAATAAAACGAATTAAACTTCGTAGACTTAATTCAGACTTGTCAGTGCCGGTATCGTCATTGATTTTGTAAGGTTTTACAAATTCAATGGTGTCGTAGACGTCACGTCAAAATATCTCATGGTCTTACAATCAAACTGATTTCTCTCTACTTCATTTCCACTCCCCGTTACCCCTTTAAGAGGCAGTTTTACGTATCCTAGTCGAGTACTAATTCACTAACTATTAGTTGAAGGTACAAAAATAGCATATGCAGCCAAGGGTGATAACAAGTTGACCCGCTTACTATCGCTTAATCCATTAACTATCAATTTGTAAAAATGGTCTTTCATTTTTTGTCCATTATTATTATTATTATTTTCTCTTGGGAAGGTTACTGATCCCGGTTTCGTGCAAAATTGGCATGACTCATTAGAAAAGAGTGCAGTAATTAAACTAATTATGCCTAGGGTCTTCTCGGTTGAATTCTTTATCAAGGAGGGAAGTTCAACTCTGACCTCTCTGTCACAGGTCTAGCTAGTGAGTACCAATTAGACAAGAGAGAGAGAGAGAGAGAGAGAGAGAGAGAGATAGAGAGAGAGAGATAGAGAGAGAGATAGAGAGAGAGAGAAAGAGAGAGAGAGAGAGAGAGAGAAAGAGAGAGAGAGAGAGAGAGAAAGAGAAAGAGAAAGAGAAAGAGAGAGAGAGAGAGAGAGAGAGAGAGAGAGAGAGAGAGAGAGAGAGGGGAAATATATCACCAAAAATTTACATTGAATGACTAGACAACTTCTTTAATACAGCTGACAATGAGTGCATTACATGCGCATAGTCAAGGGCATAATAATTGATATAGGCCTAATACTGCATAGATTTTTGGCCTGACTATACACACATGTTGAAAGTTCGATTCAACTTTAACTCTAACCAGGCACGCTAGGCACACAAATTCTGTTGCCCATAATTCTTGAAGTATTATACTATTTTTTTCAGTTTATTAATAAGTTGCAGTAAGGGTCCAGGTTTTTTCGTTGATGAATTAGGCAAGCTAGTCTATGTGTTGACCCTCGCACAATGCACCCCTCTCGAAGCTTACTGTCTCCACGATTTAGTGATACCAACATGCTTAATCATAATATAAAGAAGGTGTACCAACTCGCGTCTTCAAAGTGAAATATTACTGGGGTCTGAATCTAAGTCCAGCGTCCCGATTGCCTGTAGCGCAACTATCGCTTTTTTGTCGAACTATATAAAACAACAATGGCTCAGTAGAATTATAATGTTGGCTGTTGTGCATTTGTTTTTTTACGAGAATTATAAATTTTGTAAGTTCAGCAATGCCACCGGTACCGTAGCTACTCTTATCTACATCTAGTTCACAAGGGAATCTGCTAAATCGTAACAGGTAATCGGGACCTTTGGCTCTGAACTAACCGCAAGAAACCACAAATACCATCCATGTTATTAGTATGGGAGTTGGGACACCTTCCTTATATTATGATGAAGTATGTTGGTATCACTACATCGTGCCTTTTCTATGCCTGGCTAGAGTTTGCCCATGTTTGCCCATGTTTGCCCATGTTTGCCCATGTTTGCCCATGTTTTAGAGTTCGCGCATGCCCATTCTCAAATGAGTCTTGAAACTAGACTAGACATGGAAGCTTATCGAATGTGTTGTTACCGAGGTACAAATAACACCATTATTTTTCTATATTACATCACTCACCTAACGCTTGGTTTCAATTCTATAATTAATTACCTTTTCATGTTTAAAAACAGAAAGGCAAAATTACGTGTTCAGTTGAATTTTTTCGAGCATCGTTCCTTCTGTCCAAATTGAAGTCTTCTGTGTAGAAAATATCTCGCTCAAATCGGTAAAGTAACCTTGTATTAGACAACCAACTAAACATCTCACAATAATCTTATTCACAATATAATTCAAACTTCAATCACGGTGTAAAAATTTAATTTATTCCTTATCAACATCGAAACTTGATACAAAATCATTGTTCCCCAATCAGAGGCCGATTTCACAAAAGGTTTTAACTTTGATTCGGCTCAAAGTTACGACAATTTCTGGAGAAGATACCATATTTTTATCTATTACCGGTACCTACAATTTCTTATTCTCAATTTTTAATTAAATCTATTATAATTATCAATCTATTATTATTACCTTTGATACAGTATCAAAGTTGATTGTTGATATCTTTGTAGGAACTTTGATCAAGATCAGAGTTGATCCCAATCAAAGCTATGACCTTTTGTGAATTCAGCCCCAGGGCTATAAGTGAAAGTAGGATCGTTTGATCGGGGCACCATAAGGGCGATGTCACCAACTCATTTTAATTATTTTAAATGAAAAACAATGAATTTTGATGCCAAAATTGCTGTCTGTGACCTTACGTTTTCACTGTAGATTAGTATCAGTTTACGAAAGTAAAAAAAGGCAAAAACGAAAGCTCCTACAATTCACTCACATATATTTGTTGGCTCCGGAAAGAGTCTGCTTAAGAATTAGTACGAGTTGCGTATCCATCGGTACGAGATCTATAATCCAACGTTTATACCCAATACAGATAAACGTAAAACAGTTTTCACCTAAACTCTTCAAACTTGGATAGTTGAACGTCAAATAATCAACAATAAGCCTCCAGAATATCTGTTCAACAAAATCTTTTCGACCTCTCAGCTTCATTTACGTATCACAAAGTATAACATAACGCCAATTACGATTATCAATATCACACTTCCAAACCTTCATCATCATTCTCAATCAATGGCCCAAGAAAATGGAACGAGTTACCCATTTTATTAAAATCGGCAAAATCCTCTGTTCAAATCATCATACAAAAAACAGATTTTGGTGAAGCAAAATTCAGAGATAATTCAAGTATTAAAAATCATGTATAATTTAGTTCCAATCTGTCGGCTAGTTTTGTTCTGTTTCCTTGTTCATTTGTAAAATTGGTTATAGTTCATTTCATTTAATTCTTAGAATCCTAGATATAAGTGCAAAAAATATCTCAATGTCGACACACCTTAATTAAACCCAACAAAATTGAACTGAAACAGTTAAGTGGGAATCTCATCAATCCAATCATGCGCGTCACTAATTAGTTGGATGAGCGAAGCGAAGACTCAATTACACTATACCGAAAAAAAGGTGCCTATTTTTTGTTTTTGTTTTTTTGTTCGCGCTCCACAGGTCAGACAAAAATTCAAAATCAGTTGAAACTTGGCACACACATGAACCCCTGTCTGACTTGATGCTGTATAGTTTTGAGGCATGATCGGTTGAACAACTTCTGAGAAAACTCATTCCAAAGTTTTCAAAAATCCCATTAGAATAAGCCAGAGGAAAACATTCGTGAAAAATATTTCATCTGAGAGGATTCAAATTATCAGAGAACTTCAATCTGATAATATTACACATTATTCCGAACTTTTACTCAAATCGGATCAGCCGTTTCGATGTAAAAAAATATATAATGTTATTTGTGTCAATTATTCAAAGCAATTAAGATACCTATTAAATCAAAGCAACAAGTGTCACCACTTGATTGTAAACGATTAAAACAAAGCCTTCTTTATTATTATATAAATTATTAATGGAAAATAAGATGGCAGTGATGTAATGGTTTGGATCTCAAGGTGTATATATATATATAATAACCAATCCAAAGATAAGTTGATATGTTCCAGCTCATCCATCAACGCGGAAACACATAACGCGTTTGCCTAGTAATTAGATCAACATTCAATTCAATTCAATTCCTATATGTACAAGGTCAGGTGGAAGAGCAGAAGTTCATAATCTGAATCTTGCCCTTTATTTTGGTTAAATTATTGTTTAATTGTTGATTTAGATGTAAATCGTAATTTCCGTAAAATATTATACAACCTACTGTACACGTAAAATCGAATAAAGTTTAAAGCCCCATTTACACGGTCCAAGTTTTCATCCAACTTCTGTGATGCAAGGATTGTATACTATTTCTTGGACCGTCTAAATGGAAAACTTGAAGCAAAAAGCCTTCATCCAACCCTTGGACACATCCTTTCATCCAAGTCATTTTGTTTAGAATATTCCCATTTTCCGTCCAACCTGTGATGAAACCAACCAATCAGAGGCTTTGACGTCACAAGTCTAGCGCGCACGCACACTTTGACTCCCAGGTCAACTTGCGCCGCCAAATCCTTCCTTCAGCAACTTCGTACTCACCTTTCACGTCTCTTCTTTCTCCGGTTATAAATACGTTTTAAATTCGAAACAATTAAAAGATCTCGCAATACTCCCGTGTCAACTTGCGTTGTCATATTTGTTTATTGTTTGCCAGTCAGCTGTTACTAAGCCATCTACATGCTATATCGGCATGTTCACTATTGTGACCAATGTGTTGAGAATGACCTTCAATATATTGGACTGTGTAGTCAGGCACTCAATGTTTCACCCAAGTTGCTGTCAAAGTAATAGAACCAACCCTTGAATCACATATGTTGAATGACAACTTGGACCGTGTAAATAAGCCTTAACAAATGACATATTGTGTTTCCAGAAATCTCCGAACCGCGTCAAGGCCCACGTCGACGCGCTGTTCTTCAAGCAGATCCGCCACATCCTCAGCATCATCATCCCCGGCGTGTTCACGGCCGAGATGGGCTTCCTGCTCCTCGTGGCCGCGTCGCTGGTTGCCCGCTCCATGTCCGACATCTGGATGATACAGAATGCCACGTACATTGAGACCGCCATCATCACCATGAACAAGGACGACTTCAAGCAGCGCCTGCTCAGCTTCTTCACCGCCATGCCGTTGGTGAGTGATGGGTGGGGGGGGGAGAGAGAGAGAGAGAGAGAGAGAGAGAGAGAGAGAGAGAGAGAGAGAGAGAGAATATTCTTTTGTTTCGCATCAGTGGCTAGGCTAGCACACTGAACAGTCATACAAGAGTCTGGGGTTCGATTCCATCATTGTCCGACCATCCTGATAAGCTTTTCGTGGTTTCCCTCTGTCGTTCAGGTCAATACTGGGATGGTTCCTTAACAACAGGCCACGACCGACTCCTTACCACTATCCAAAAACACCTAATGAAATAATCTTTCATCTCATTCATCATATACCGAAGCCAATGGACCTTAGTCATCGGTACAGTGTGTCGTTACTCAAAACCCAATGTGCACAAATCATGGTTGCTCTGGTGGGCGGGTCTCTTATAGTATGCTTCAAAATCCCATACCACCAATCTTGAAAAAATGTACCTACTCATCGTACAAATCTTTGAGCCCGCCGATTGAGAGTCATCTTGTAGCAATACAAGGAACTAACTTTAGTTTCAACTGAACACAAAATCACGTTCACCTCAGCTCAGCTAAATGCAACAGTCATCTGAATTGCCAATATTCGAGGTGCGTAGAAGACGTGCAACGTAGTTTCAGCAGCATTACGTAGGTTCAAGGACAATACTTGAGAAATACGGAAGTTACACATCAGAAGTGACCGGCCGATTCAATTCATCTTGATTCGTGGAAACGTTAAATACAAATTTGTCATGGTTCCCAATTCTTTTTTTCCAACGTCCATCACGATTTCAGACCGATATACATAAACAGTTTTCCACCAAGTTTTAATCGACGCAACACGTTTTTTTTTATCTCCATGACTTTTTTATAACCACCTCGTCTTTGAATTCTCGAGTCGTTGATTGATTAATTGGAATCAAATTTAATGGCCCTCTTTGTTCAACCCAGATCAAACTAGATTTAGTGACCTTTGGTTTTCAATATATCATATTGATAACAAATAGTCAGGCTTATCAGGCAATTATACATTCCTTCATCTCAAGTGTGGACGAGATTCGCTGAAATTATTGTCAATGTCATCGTTGTCACTATTCATTGTGATGCAGCAAATATTTTTTCTGAAATTGAAAATGAAAGGAAATCTTACGTAATGTAGATAGTATAAGTATATTTCTATAAAAAAATTGTGAGGCTTGCGAAAAGTAGTAAAAAAAGCGATGCTATCTCTACAAGTTTGTCTTCATTTCCAAAATTCAATTTTTCTGTTTCTTCCCCACCATACTTTATTTTAGGGTTGCCGTTCGATCAAATAATCGTGATCGAAATCGAAGTTCACAATATCAAAAATCGATCGAATCGAAATCGATTGCATTCTTATCAAAAATCGATCGAATTGACGAATCGAAATCGAATCGAAAAAAAAAACGTGTTAGGTAGCAAAATACCATGTTTATATACCCTGCACGTGCTATATATATATATATAAGTATAATGTTGCCAATGGAAGCGAGCGCGTTACTCGTGACGTCTCGCGCTACTCTTGTACTGTTGTATGCTTTCAATCTTCGAAAACTTTTCGATATCGATCGAATCGAAAATCGAAAAGTACATATTGAAATCGAATCCAAAACCTATAATCGAAAATCGATCAAATTGATCGAAATTGAACGTTAACCTTACTTTATTTACATTATAAATATGTAAATGCTGTAGAATGTATGAAATCACAATATTTGTCGTACTATCGTATATATTCCGTATATTTTCATATATATTCGTATATGCCGTATGATATTGCCGTCATGTGTTCCCAACATTGGAAACTGAAAGACTTTTATCTGCGGCGGAGAATTACATGTCACAGACAGCGCAGTCCTGTGTGTTAGAGTTCATTGGTTGTGAATAACTAGTCAAACGCGAAATATGCGTTGTAAGATGAGCGAGATATCTGAATAAGATATAAAAGTCCTTGAAGTAGTTCTACCCTTGCTACTTTATCGACTCTGGTATTCTACACACCTTGATATCTGAATAAGCTATTAAAGTCGTTAAAGTAGTTCTACTCTTGCCACTTCATTGACTCTGGTATTCTACACACCTTGACGCATATAAAAAATACTTCATTGTTGGTCAACTCTTGAATCTAGAAAGCAGTGAATCTCGACAACTTAATTCTGTCACAATTTGTATGATATATTTGATGAATATTATCAGTTATTTTTATTTTTTCTTCAAAACGACTGATCAGAATTGCTTAAAAAATCGTAATAATATGTAAAATCCATGTATACACATTTAGAGAAAATTTCATCTCATTTGGAGAGATTTTATTTTTCAACATTTTCCGCCCAGCCAAATCTTATGGGGTTTTTAGAAACTTTGAGATGATGATTCTCAAAATCGGTCCGACCGATTCATCCCAAAAACTATACAGTTCTAAGTTGGATGAGTTTGCGTGTACAAAAAAAGTTTCATGTTGATCAGTCAACCCTTGCGACCTGTGGAGTGCTTACAAAAAAAAAAAAAAAAAAAAAACATACAAAAAAAAAACACACAGACAAAGCCCTATAAAAGTGGGATGGAGACTTCGCTACGCTTATCAATTAAAATGGGGTGGTAAGATTGCCCTTGTGGTGCCCCGTCCAAAAGATCCTGTCTTTCATCCTTAGTCTTAATTGGGGAACAATAATTTTGTATCAAGTTTCGATGTTATTGAAAAAAAAATCAGTACAATTTCTCTGGGTTGATGAGATTGCCCTTATGGTGCCCCATTCAAATGATCCCAAAACATTCATTCTTTGCCTTAATTGGAAAACAATGACTATATAATGTCAAATTTTCGATGTTGATAAAAAAAAAATGTTACACCTTAAGGGCAAAAAAAACACGGAAAAACTAATTATTCTCGTCAATTAGCATTTCTTTATATCGGCGCAAAATGACCCAGATGTCGAGGCGCTGTAACACCCAAATAATAATTCATTTATTCATTTCTAATCATTCTGTGTAATTCTACAATACACTGGGACCTCTTTAATACGTTTTTCAGGGGACCAGACTGAAAAAATGTAATTATATGAAAAACTTATTAAAGGAACTTGGTGTGTATAGGAAAAAAGCCTGAACTATTTAACATGGGGAGCATATGGGTGGGATCAAAAAATAAAACTTGATGATGATTTTTGTTTGCTTAACGACCCCCCCACCAACAGCTAGGTTATACATACCGGCACAGTAGCCGAGTGGTTAGCTCACTTGCTTCGTGTGACCCGGAAGGTGAAAGGACATATTGGACCCGGTTCGATCCCCGCCACCATCCATCTTTACAGGAATTTTTCATGGTTTCCCTCTGTAGTCTAGGTTATTGCCGGGATGGTTCCCACAATAAAGGCCACGACCGCTTCCCTCCCACTATCCTTCCCACTACCCATAAAAACCTTCATCTCATCATCCCATCATCTCATTAATCATTCATCCGACGCCAATAGATCTTAGTAATCATTACAGTGCGTCGTTAAAACCCAATATAAAAAAAAAGCTAGGTTATATGGGGGAAATAAAACTCATAAATGTTATTATTATTATTATTATTGGATGAGCGAAGCGAAGACTCAATTACACTATACCGCAAAAAAAGTGCCTGTTTTTTTTTTTTTTTTGTTTTTTTGTTCGCGCTCCACAGGTCAGACAAAAATTCAAAATCAGTTGAAACTTGGCACACACATGAACCCCTATCTGACTTGATGCTGTATAGTTTTGAGGCACGATCGGTTGAACAACTTCTGAGAAAACTCATTCCAAAGTTTTCAAAAATCCCATTAGAATAAGCCAGAGGAAAACATTCGTGAAAAATATTTCATCTGAGAGGATTCAAATTCTCAGAGAACTTCAATCTGATAATGATACACATTATTCCGAACTTTTACTCAAATCGAATCAGCCGTTTCGATGTAAAAAAATATATAATGTTATTTGTGTCAATTATTCAAAGCTATTAAGATACCTATTAAATCAAAGCAACAAGTGTCACCACTTGATTGTAAACGATTAAAACAAAGCCTTCTTCATTATTGGATGAGCGAAGCGAAGACTCAATTACACTATACCGAAAAAAAAGTGCCTGTTTTTTTTTTTTTTGTTTTGTTTTTTTGTTCGCGCTCCACAGGTCAGACAAAAATTCAAAATCAGTTGAAACTTGGCACACACATGAACCCCTATCTGACTTGATGCTGTATAGTTTTGAGGCGCGATCGGTTCAACAACTTCTGAGAAAACTCATTCCAAAGTTTTCAAAAATCCCATTAGAATAAGCCAGAGGAAAACATTCGTGAAAAATATTTCATCTGAGAGGATTCAAATTCTCAGAGAATTTCAATCTGATAATGATACACATTATTCCGAACTTTTAGTCAAATCGGATCAGCCGTTTCGATGTAAAAAAATATATAATGTTATTTGTGTCAATTATTCAAAGCTATTAAGATACCTATTAAATCAAAGCAACAAGTGTCACCACTTGATTGTAAACGATTAAAACAAAGCCTTCTTTATCATTATATAAATTATTAATGTAAAATAAGATGGCAGTGATGTAATGGTTTGGATCTCAAGGTGTATATATATATAATAACCAATCCAAAGGTAAGTTGATATGTTCCAGCTCATCCATCAACGCGGAAACACATAACGCGTTTGCCTAGTTATTATTAATGGATCTCAATTGCTGGCAAAATTCGGCAAGGCCGTTCTTACATTTAACCAGTTTAAAACATAATTCACATAAATTTCAGAAACAAAATTAAACACACGGAAAATACAACAAAATACAGAAGGATACATAAATACAAGCAGTTGTCGTACACACAGAGATATATGTATAAACATTATGTAAACATGCAACAAAATCACTGTAACAATATAATTAAAAGTATAACAAAAAATTTTCAGTAAATTTACCACCAATTTTTTTTTGTACTCAACATTCACAGAATAAAAAAAAAAAGAAGCAATAGTGAAAAAGAAGCATTCTAAACAAGGAACTAAACAATAAATTTAATGAAAAGTGAATAGAATAATGCTGAGTGAATATAGTGAATGTATAAACGAGAAACTTATAAAAGAGGTTCTGCTGTAGTAATAATTGTATCATTCTAATCATTTGTTCCATTCCGTGTGGGTTGCGTGCACCTATGGGTGATAGAGGTGCACCAACGTACACATAATGTCGACAGTTGGCATGTACTTAGACATGCAAAGTGCATGTCTAGTACCTGTAGATATCGGTACAAAGTACAATCACGCAGGAAAGCTCTTATCATCGGTGTGAACGTCGAGCTCTTGTTATCTCTAGACCGATATTTGTTCTCACATAGATAAGCTGATTTATTGAATGCAACTTCAACCGGGCGTGTAAACTGGTTTGGTACTATCTGTATGCGTACAGGAAAACGTTAGATAGTGGTTATGTGTATTCAATGACCCCACCAACAGCGAGACTATTTGGGGGTAGAAATGAGTCGTGATCCCTACATAGGTCCCGGGTGGCTGTCAAGATACTGCTTGGGGTGCCTATCGTTAGTATGTGTGACAGTGATGCACATCCTTTTTATCAGAAAGACCATTTGATCAATTTTATACTTGTTTGTGGTCCAAATTTTGATTTGAGTGTTGGGGGGGGGGGGGATAATTCAAAATTCAAAAGTATTATGTATCTAGAGACTTGTTTGTACATATCGGTTCCAAGGCAGAGCCTCAGCCACTTGAGATTAATAATTTAGAGCATTTTTTTTAAAAAAAATTTCTTTATATATTGGGTTTCAACGACACACTATACTGATGGCTAAGATCTATTGGTGTTGGTGGATGATGAATGAGATGGTGGGATGGTGAGATGAAAGGTTATTTTATTAGGTGTTTTGGATGGTGGGAAGGAGTCGGTCGTGGCCTGTTGTTAAGGAACCATCCCAGTATTGACCTGAACGACAGGGAAATCACGAAAAACCCCTGTCAGGATGGTGGACCATGGCGGAAATCGAACCCCGGTCTCCCGAATGACTGTTCAGTGTGTTACCACTCGGCTACACGTCACGGTGCATTTTTATTTTTATTTCACCATCTTAGATTGTCACTTAAGTTAGCGTGTATTCTGACAGAATAGTGAGTGATTGTGAGGGTATTAAGGTATGTATTGTGAGCAGGAAGGGGGTCATTTCCCCCCCAATCCTTCCCCCTCCCCACTTCCTACGCACCTGCTCACAGGTTACAAGAGTCCCGGAAAATTATATGAATTCTCTCTTGTGGCTAGACGTATAGCCACATACCAGTTGAGGCCTACTCTGGCCACTTTCCACGTTGAATTAGGGAAAAAAATATCGATACTTAATTGAAACCCACTGAGACGTGTGGCCGAGTGGTTATTACACTGAACCGTCATTCAGGAGACCTGGGTTCGATTCCCGCCATGGTTGCCAATTCTTACAGGGTTTTTTCGTGGTTTCCCTCTGTCGCTCGGATCAATACTGGGATGGTTCTTTACCAACAGGTCACGACCGGCTCCTTCCCACTATCCAAAAACACCTAATAAGAAACAACCTTCCATCTCATCATCCCATCATCTCATATATCATTCAGCGACGCCAATAGATCGTATGTCATCAGTACAGTGCGCCGTTAAATCCAATATAAAAATAATAAAAACGAATTAATTAATTGAAACCTGTAGTCCACGCAATTGATGAAAGATGTGAACAGTAGGCTCGAGTTCAAAACACAAGGAACGAAATTTCTGAGGACAAATCAGTTTCACTGCGTAGAGGATTATCTTAGTAATTGACAAGATTATTCAATGGACTTGTTTTTCTTTATCTAGATGTACTTTTCTGACTGATGATTGCACTCTCAAGTGATTTCTACCTACTTTTAGTTATACCTGACAATGTTTATACAATTCTCGAATTGTGTCTTATAAGAAACACTAAACAGCAATAAACACAAATAAAAAATACAAAACGTTGATTGACAAATGACTTGGTGTGTATAGAAAAAAAGCCTGAGGCTGAATATATTAATTGGGTGGAAGGGAAAGAAAGAACAGCAGCTTACCGAGATTTATGAGTAGAGAAAGGCCTACTCATAGTGAAGAGCCCGTTGATAGAACACAGAGATGAAAAGTACACACGAGATTCTGATGTTTTGGCTATGGCCTTGGTCACAGTTGAGTACATCAGAGAACATACAGAGTACAAACAGTAGAGTGTAGAGTTCATCACTCTATTCTACTGTGACCAAGGCAATAGCCGAAACGTTGAAACCTCGTGTAACTTTCATCTCTATGTGTTCTATCAACGGGCTCTCCACTATGAGTAGGCCTTTCTCTACTCATAAATCTCGGTAAGCTGCTGTTCTTTCTTTCCCTTTCACCCAATTCATGAAAAAAAATGATTGAGTTCATCTCGTACGTCTGCCCGTTATGAAGTTGATTGCATCGAAACGTAGTAAAACTTCTAAAACTGTTTCGTTTGTTTGTTTCAGATATCGGTCATCAACAACGTATTAAAGGTAAGTTTCTACCTTGCTATCAATCGACGTTTCCAACGTATGGTCGAGATAATGATTGTCAACTGATTGTTCGTTTCTTGTTCCAGTATTCAATCGGGGAACTGAAACTACGCTTAAGGACGAATTTAACGACTCACCTCTACGACGAGTATTTGAAGTGAGTACGAAAACACATGACACTTTTTTTTACCAACGTTGAAATATGATACAAAAATCTTGTTCCCCAATTACACATTACGCAATTACGCAATTTTACAATTACAAATGCGCAATTACGCAATTTTACAAGTACAAGGATTACAAGGTGGGATAGTTTGGACTGGGCATCACAAGGGCGATCTTACCACTCCAAGAAACATAACAAAAAACACACACAAAAATTGTATAGTTGATACTAAACAGTATTTAGTTTGATAATGACATAATTATGTACGTGCCAGGTTTCAACAAAATTTGGGTTTTTGTTTGACGTGTGCAGCAAAAAAAAAGTATTTTCAATTACTTTTTTTTTCTTCTATCAACATCCAAAGTTGATGAAAAAAGTCATTGTTTCCCAATAATTAGTGCCACGGAGGAAAGTAGGATCGTCTGGACGGGGCAACACAAGGGCGATCTTGCCACCTCATTTTAATTATTCAAAAACAACTAACTTTAACACCAGGACTGCGCTGTCTGTGACCATACTTTACCGTCACATATAAAAGTCTTTCGGTTTCCAAAAGTTCGGAACTCATTACAAGTAGGTTTTATGAACCGTTTTTGTGATATATCCATACATTACTAGCATTGGTATTACAAGTAAACCAAACACTATATCTTCCACTTTGAACCAAGTCTCTTAGGCAATGTTCTCGTCTTTTCATTAACAGCAGACGTAAAGTTTATCAGTATGCAATGAAAAAAAACAGAGAAAAAATTAGTCGTACAATTACAATTTGAGTGGCGTAAATCAGGTCTATCACAAATTTTTCAAATCAGAAAAAAATTGACTATCGAGTTTGTGCTAACGTTCATCTAATAATAAATCATAAATAATAAATTGTGTTGTATTGCTATATTTTGATGCCGCTATTTATCTCTCTCTAACGCGTGCTGCTCTCTCGCAGGGGTTTCACGTACTACAAGATGTCTAACCTTGACAACCGTATCGCCAACGCGGACCAGCTGTTGACGACCGACGTTGACAAGTTCTGCGAGACGATCACGGACCTGTACTCGAACATCTGCAAGCCGGTGCTCGACATCGTCATCTACGTCTACCGCCTCACCACCACGCTCGGGGGACAGGTACAATCAACGACTCGAAACCAGCTCGAAATTTTCGAGTTCAAAACGAAATCGTTTGAGTTCAAAACGAGTTAAAAATCGTTTTAAATTAAAAACAAGTTCGAGTTCAAAACGAGTTTGAAATTGTGTGAGTTCAAAATTGTTTAAATTTGGAACGAATTTGAAGTCGTTTGAGTTTGAAACGAGTTCAAAATCGTTGGACTTCGGAACGAGTTTGAAATCTTTTGTGTTCAAAATCGTTTTAGTTCGAAATGAGTTCAAAATCCTTTGAGTTTGGAATGAGTTTGAAATTGTTTGAGTTCGAAACAAGTTTGAAATCCGAGTTTGAAACGTGTTTGAAATCATTCACACACTACTAATCCAACGTTTTTTGAATATGAATTACGGGTGGCCATGAGACAGTTATCTTGAGCCAGTATCGCTCATGAAATGAATTATTTATAGTATACAGTGGAACCTCTTTAGCACGGTTTTCAGGGGACCGGACTGAAAAAATGTACTATAGTGAAAACTTATTAAAAGGACCATTTAACATGAGGAGCATATGGGTGGGATCAAGAAATGAAACTCATAAATATAGTGAATGTATAAACATGAAACTTGTAAACGAGGTTCCTCTGTATTATAATAAATACCATATTACAATGTAGGCCTACAATGATTATGTTGCATTCAGACATATACTTTTTTATGTAAATTTGCTATTTACATAGAAAGTGAATACATTTTCAAGAAAGATTTATAAAATAGGCCTAGAATTGATATCAACTAGAAAATTATTGAACCCCTATATAAGCCTATAGTAAATCCTCAGTAGGTAACTCAAATTCTGATGATACAAATTTCTGGTACCCTATAGAGTTTTGACACGTAGGCCTAATTTTTATGTCGACTATTTTGCTGAATCAAACTACTATCATTCTTTTTGGGTGCATTGATTTTCAAATCGAAAGAGCTTACTGTTACCATAGATTCAATACCAGAACTGTATTTATCACTCATTTTTATTTGTTTTGTAAAATTTTATGTTGATGAACTTGACATCTGCTGTTATATATGAATCGAAAACTCTATACATACACCTTGATTCATATAAAATATACTTCATTCGGTTACTATCGAATCTCGGAAGCCGTGAATCTATTTCTGTAACATTTTTCTGCTATTATTTCTATCATATTTGAAGGATTAAGAAACATTCATACAGTTATTTTCTTCAAAACGGCTGATCCGAATTGCATACAAATTCGTCATAATGTGTATCATTCACGTGTTCACATTCAGTGATAATTTGAAGCTATTTGGAGAGATTTTATTTCTCAAATTTTCTTGCCGCCTAATCTTACGAGGGTTCCTAATAAAAAGAACGAAAAGATCTTCAATAAAAGAAATTGTAGATCTCATTATTTTAATCTATTATTTCATGTGTTAACATTCCTGTGTTAGTTTACTGTTAATATCAATACTGGTAATGTCTGGATATATCACAAAATTGATTTATACTCAAAATATAATGTGTTCTGGACTTTTGGAGACTGGAAATACTTTTGTAAATACTTTTATCTGCGGCGAAGAAGTATGGTCACAGACTGCGCAGTCCTGGTGTTGAAGTTCATTGGTTTTAACTTTTAATAATAATAAAAATGGGGTGGTAAAATCGCCCTTGTGGTGCCCCGTCCAAACAATCCTATCTCTCATCCACAGCCTTAATTGGGGAACAATGATTTTTCATCAAGTTGCGACGCGTCTGCAGCGATCGTGCTGCCCAAGCCGCTGGCGCACATGCGCGTCCTGACACATTCCAATACGTTTCATTTAATATACCGACAAAATGACGTCATATTGACATAGGACTTGTACTGACATCTGGGAAATGGATTGGGAAATGAGTTTAATTTTTTTTTTGGACGATAGAATATGCTTATATGTATCCAAAAAAGATATAATACAGTCAGCTGTTATTCCAAACATCGTTCTAGGCTAAATGTGTCAAATTGACGAGCCTCTGAACGCTGAATACCGTAATTTAGTGATATCGGCAAATTTCTTGTTTCACATATCAAGTACAACAATATATCAACACGAAAGAACCATCTGGTTCTGTTGCAAATGTTATGAAAGGCTATCTAAACACAAGTATATGTGCGATATAACAGGGTAAATAACCCAGCCTGGGAAGTAGGGTAGCAATTCTGTAACTCGGCTTTCAAGTGGTTAAAAAAACAAAATCAATGACTGAACCAGCAGCTTACCTCGTTTTGTTTCCAGACGCCGTCGGTGCTGATTGTGTACCTGATGTTCTCCGGGTGGCTGCTGACGTACCTGCGTCGTCCGACGGGTCGCATGACGGTCCAGGAGCAGAAGCTCGAGGGAGAGTTCCGCTACATCAACTCTCGGCTCATCACCAACGCCGAGGAGGTCGCCTTCTATCAGGGCAACCACCGCGAGAAGCTCACCTTGCTTGCCGCGTTCAATAAGCTAGTGAGTACAGCTCGTTGTCTGGGGGATTGCTCTACTGGACCAGAAATCAGCTTCCCAAAACTTGACCAACTGTATAAAAACCGACTGTAGACCTACTAAACACTAACTGTCTAGTTTTGGGAAAATTTTCAATATGAAGTTTTTAGTCTAAATCATTTTCTAAAATCATAAATATAGGTAAATTTGATTATATTTCCTATTGAATAGGCCTATTGTCAAGATTTAAGTGTGGGCCATAAATAATGCGGATACGTTGAATTCTGAAAATTTTATGAAAATCAAATTTTTCGTTTTTGAGAAAAAAATGAAAACTCGTTTCACTTTGAAACGCGCTTATCTGTCCATTTGTGTAGCATTTCTCTAATGAATAAAATGTGAAACTAGGCCTAATTATTTGTTTTGATTTTCAGACGGATCATCTGAGGAAGTTCCTGGAGTTCCGTGTCGTCATGGGAACACTGGATAACGTTGTTGCCAAATGTAAGCTCAATCATTTTTAATATCTTCAAAATCGGCTCTCTGCATAAGATATGTAGTAGTGATAACATCGATTAATCGAGAATCGATTAAGAATCGATTCTGATGTAAAACGATTCTCAAATCAAATCAATTTTTCCCCCAAAATTTTTTTTCTTCTTTTCTGGATTATTGTTGTTCTTCTTAACGTCGCAATAAGTGCTCATTTTGTTGTCCATATTATTCTGTATTGTTGAGATTTTACTATCTGGACACAAACTATCCCTTCGGTTACGTCTGACAGCCGAGCGTTGACGGAAATACCCAAATGGTACAGTACAGTTCAAAGAAGTGTCCAGCAGCTATTTTTCACGTGAACGCCTTGGAAAGGTTGAAAAAAATTCAAATTACACTACTTTTTTGAGAAAAAACTTTTTTTTTTTTCATCTTTTTTTTTTTTTTTCAAAATCAATTTTTAATCGATTCTGGAGCTTAGAGAATCGATTCCCGATTTTGAGAATCGATGTCATCACTTATATGTAGGCCTATATATCTTTACTAATCAAATCATGGGAGGGAGAATATGTTCGTGCGTGCAAGCGTGCGTACCTGTGTTCGTGCGTACCTGCGTGTGTGTGTGCGTGTGTCCGCTCTACGAAATGCCTGGTAGGGCGGCCGGTGGTTTCGGGTGCTGAAAACGAGCGATAGTGTCGGATAGGGGTAGTGAAGACAGGGAGGTGGGGGAAACCCGTTTCGCCATGGTGCAGTCTGCTGTGAGTCGTAATTGTGCCTACTGGGAAGGAGGGGGGGGGGGGGGAGCATTTACTTCTTAATGATGACACGTCGTACAATGGGTCAAACCTGCTAGTTATCTATAAGATTTCTGTTTTTCCTTCTAGAATGTGTTTTCCACATGTAGTTTGTTAGAGATAAAATAAATGGAATAGGTCAGCAGGGACAACTTACCGGTAATTATTTATAAACTATAAATTACAAACAAAATACGAGTGCAAAGTGGAAGTTTATTGATTTTGAAATCATTTAGTAGTTTTTATTTATAAATTTCATTACAACATACACTTGATAAGCTGTAATGCAGTATCACACCTTTTCAAGGTAATTATTTTGTGATGGACGATATGAGATGAATGATAGATGATGATGCAGTTCAAGAGAAACTAGTGATGTGAGAATGATGAGGTGGGTACAGGTTGGAGGAAATACATAGATAGAGAACATAAACACACACACATGTGTGGACTGGACAATGCGAGTACAATGAAACCTCAATCCATCGTTTTTCAAGGGACCTGGAAAATAAAATCATCCATGCAGGAAAACCATACATCCAGGAAAATTTTCATTGATTAAATGGGAGTGGCGTTGGAAAAAATGAATTATACAAGCAGGAAAACGATGGATCCGAGAACGATGCATAGAGGTTTCACTGTACTGGGAGGTAGGTTCCACAAGAATCAACAAACTCAGGTTTCCCACTACTTTTTCCATGGACTCTGAAGGGGAAAGTTTCTATTCAGTACACTCACTACTTTATCTTGTTGAGTTCTATTTTTGATCCCTTTCGTAATACTATTCTCTTTAGAAAACTCTACCCTGTTCAGTTTTTGTAGACGTAAATATATCCAATTCATTCCAGTCCTACTATTCAATGAATGAAGAAAAATTTCATCGTCTTTTCTGAATCTCTTACCTCAAAATTCTCACCATTCCCTTTTTTTTTATTTTTGGCTCTATTGTGATTCACATGCCCAGAAGCATGATGGCTACTGTATGGCCATAGAACATTTTGCATGCCCTCTTTAGCCATACTTTATAGCATTGATAAGTGATGACATAATGTGAGAATGAATAAAATGAATGATACATGGAAAAGTACAGCATGATATACAGTGAAACCTCTATCCATCGTTTTTCAATGGACCAGGAAAATAAAACCATCCATCCAGGAAAACTATCCATCCAGGAAAATTTAACATTGATCATATGGGAGTGGGGCTAGAAAAATTGAATGATACATCTAGGAAAACGATAGATCCGAGAACGATGCATAGAAGTTTCACTGTAATAAGTATTGCCAATGAAACAGTTGAACATATATTTTAATACTCGATGACGATGTAGGCCTACGATATATAGTGATACCGGTACCAACCTATTTTATTCTAATATAAATAAGGTGACCCAACTCTCATACTGCTTACATGGACAGTATTTTGTAGTTTTTTGCGGTAATTTCAGAGACAATTGTCCCGATTGCTTGTCGCGATTTAGCAGATCTCCTTGTGAACTAGATGTAAATACCAGTGGCATTGTTGAACTGACAAAATCTATAATTCTCGTAATCTACTGGGCCATATATAGCATTGTTGTGCATTGTTGTTTTAAATAGTTGGATATAAAAGCGATAGTTGCGCTACAGGCAATCGGAAAGCTGGACTCGAATTGTGACGACGGAAATATTTCACTTTCAAGACCCGAGTTGGGTCACCTTCTTTATATTATGATAAAATAGGTTGGTATCACTACATCATGCTTGATGTTAGTGCTGCGAGTTGCACCTGTTTGCCGCCGCCCGTCACTCACACATGCGAGTTGTGTTGCAGATATTGCGACGGTCGTGGGCTTCATTGCCGTCAGCATCCCGTTCATGCAGGCTGACCACACGACGCTCGGCACGTGCGACAAGCAGGAGCGCTTCAGGGTGAGTCCAACGCACGACCCGCAGTCTACCATCACATGTTTTGTGGCTCACCGATCTAATAATGGAATACTCTTGAAACCATAATAGATGAATTGGGTGGAGTAGAGAAAGATCTACTCATAGTGGAGAGACCGTTGATAGAACAGAGAGATGAAAAGTACACACGAGATTCTGACGTTTCGGCTATTGCCTTGTTCACAGTAGAGTAGAGAACCATAGCATATCCCTATCATTTCATATGTACAGTGAAACCTCTATCCATCGTTTTTCAAGGGACCAGGGAAATAAAACCATACATCCAGGAAAACCATCCATCCAGGAAAATTTAACATTGATTATATGGGAGTGGGGCAAGAAAAAATGGATGAAACAAGCAGGAAAACGATGGATTCAGGAACAATGCATAGAGGTTTCATTGTAGTAAATTGCAGTGATTTTACGTTGGTTCATAAGATCATACTGTGTGACCATTTGAAAAGGTTCCGCAGGCCGCTAGTTGGGAAGCCCTCGTCAAGCGTGCCGCTAACCTCACTAAATGTCCCTGCCGCGTGTTCCCAGCTTGAAATAAAAACGGACGTTTCTGAACGTCAAGCGTGCCGCAAACCTCACTAAATATCCCCGCCGCGTGTTCCCAGCTGAAATAAAAACGGACGTTTCTGAACGTCAAGCGTGCCGCAAACCTCACTAAATGTCCCCGCCACGTGTTCCCAGCTTGAAATAAAAACAAACGCTTTTGAACGTCAAGCGTGCCGCAAACCTCACTAAATATCCCCGCCGCGTTTTCCCAGCTTGATATAAAAACGGACATTTTTTAACGTCGAGCGTGCCGCTAACCTCACTAAATGTCCCCAGCTGTATTACACGTACGGGCGCATGCTCGTTAAGCTGGCGGAGGCCATTGGGCGGCTCGTGCTGGCCGGCAGGGAGATGACGCGTCTGGCGGGCTTCACATCACGCGTCACTGAGATCATCAAGGTGCTCAAGGACCTGAACAGCGGCCATTACGTCAGGACGATGGTCACGGGGACAAAGGATGCGGCGGACAGTCTCTCCTGTGAGTGCATTATTATATCGTATTAGTATTAGGAATGTGCAAATCCATGTTTTTTATTTCGAACCGAATTCAAACTGAATCTTCATCAAAATTACCGAATCCGAACCTGAATCCGAATCTTTTTAACATGCATTATGAAGCGTAAAAAAAGGACAAACGACACTGCTGATTAAGTTACACTTGATCCAGGAAGTGAAAATCTTATCTCAGCATTCTTATAATTGCCCCTGCATAAAACATTTTATGCAGCACAAGTCTAATCATTACAGCAATTGTTCGTGAGAGTGGCAAATGCAATGTTGCCACAGTTTTACACACGCCTACCATTTACATAATTTTACAAATACGTTTCTGTTTGTATTTCATTTAATATTGTAGGCCCAAGTATTTTGTTGTCTTTATTTTGTCCTCAACTATCCATGTGATGTTTATTCTATTATAATTAGGGATGTCGGCAGGTAGCAATTTTTGGAGTCTGGTACCCGTCATAATAACCCGAGCATTACCCGGGTAATTAAAATTCTTTAAATCTTAACTATGCTTATCCACTTTTCATTTGGAAGTATTTTATCGTCTTATTTACCATCTTTAGGTTACCATTATTATTGTTGCAACTATAAACAGTCTGCTCATATCATATCACTGACCCTCTCAGCACAACATAATCTACCCAAACACCTTGGTTGAGTCATTTGAGTGAATGTGGCATGTCAATCTTTTTTGTAAACAAAGGGCCATGTGTTTAGGCGGTATGCAGAAGTGTTATAACTGTGGTTGCTACGAGTGCCAGAGTGTTGAAGGGTAGGAGGAGGGGGGGGACCAAAACAGCACGTACGAGCCAGATGCGACTGGTGATATCTATGGTCTAGAGACTAGTAGAAGAGAAGGCCCAAATTCTTTCGTATTTCCCGCCACACGAGCGCGCTTTGCTTAAAAGTTATCTGTCAGTGAAAATGAAGAACAAAAGCTCGCGTTGTAAAAAGTGGCGGGTAACAGGGTAAAATATCGAAGTCGGGTAGTGGTGCACCCGTACCCGCCCTGGGTACTCGGGTACCTGCCGACACCCCTAAATATAGTATTAATTATTAATCCACTTGGAGAAAGAATGTATAGGCCCAGATAAATAAATATCAAGAGGCAAATAGTATGCAATATTTTCAGTAGGGGACCCACTCCATATTGTAATCACTGATAAGGTTGTCATTAGAAAGTATGATTTTTTTTCATTGTTCAATTGTTCTGTGGTCTCTTTTATAGAACCTCATTAAGTCTTTACGTGGAGATATTAAAAAAAATATTTACAAACTTAGTACGATTGATCTGCAGCATCAGCGTATTATTTAGCTGATGAATGTAGATCAAAAGGTTCACTGGTTGGTGTTAGTTTAAAGCTCCATTACTACGTCAAAGTCCCAACCATCAATGGAGTCCTCTTTCGTGGGCCTGCTTTAAGCCAAATAGCAAGCCCGGGATAGAGGTCCACATAGAGTCCGTGAACCAGACTCTATGTGGCGGAGACCCAACAAGCTGGGCTAGGGATTGAACCTAGCCCTAGTGACAATGACCCGCTCCAAAAGGGAACGTGTCATTTCACCGCTGGCTACCTTTATAAGCTTAGCTCTTACTCAATGAAAGGCTTTACGGGTTTTTAAGCCACGCCAGTGAGATTTCATTGAGCAGCAGCTAAGCTTATACTCAATGAAGGCTTTACGGGTTTTTAAGCCACGCCAGTGAGATTTCATTGAGAAGGCAGCCAAGCTCTTACTCAAAGAAACCTTTGCGGGCCCTCAAGCCACGCGCAGATTTCATGAGCAGAACTGTGCAACATGTGCATCGTTTGCTTGTCAAATTTAGAATGATTTGATACTCCAAAATTACCCGGTATCTATGGTTACGTTAACTTATTATTTATCATACTATCATTGTTGATTATTTACTTCCAGTGTTGATAACAATAACAATGGTGTGTTATTGTTACCAAGAACAACTGTAGAAAATAGTCCAACAATGAATGGCAAACAATAGAATTGGACATTTTTGCATTCGAAATAGAAAACAAATGGTTGTATGAAGATAGGCTTACTTTACTTTGTTATTCTATGGATTTTCCTCCATTATCTCAGATCAAATCTCCAGCTAAGACCTTGAGCTGAGAGGGTTTTTCAAGCTCAATTAGGGTGAATTAACGTATCATCTATCGTTGGATTGCTAATAAAACAAGGAATCCGGAATGACATGGTACTTTCTCAATTTCGATGCTGAAAATAGCGTTGCGACGCCTCAAAGTCGGACATCTGTCTAATTTTGAGTATGCACCTGCATTTTAGAAACCACAATCACTTTTCATATATCAGAGATAGAACCAAGAAATATGTTATTGAAGAATGATTATACCATGAACAGAGTAAATACAAATTTAAAGAATCCAAAATCGGTTTATTATACTTCGTTACGTAATAAAATGGACCGAACTTGTAAGTTTTCAGGTAATACACCTTACTTTGAACAACCCTGGAATCTATACGAACGTACATGGATGCAAGTATCATATATCGTTGAATTTTTCAATGTCCAAAGAAAAAGAAATGATTGGTATTTTTCGATAATCTACGCGTAACATGACGTCGTGATGCCTCAAAGTCGGATATTTGCCTAATTCAAAATTTGCACCTGTATACATAGAAATTACAATAACTTTTCATACATTAAAGAATAAATCATGAAATATACTGTTTATGAATACACATAATATGAAAAAAATTTACAAAAAAGGGAAAACATCATTTTATGATAATTATTAAGGATGGGCATCGATTGAAAAATCGAAATCGATTATCGATTGTTTTTTATATGGTCACATCGATTGGAAATTCGATTAACATCATCAAGTTTTGACAAAGTCATTTTTTTGTATTTCTGTAGTTAGCCGCTAATTTCACTATTTTAAATTGAATTCTTTCTTCTCAATGGTTGTTGAAAGTTCACGTTATGCATCGCGTAATATGTGGTTTGAGGTTGGATGTATTAGAACAGTAGGCCTATGCTATCTCTCGTTCGCAGTAGCGGCAGTACACAAAACCTTCAGTCAAGTTTTGATGTGAAGTTGAATCTTGATTCTTAGCAAATCTTCTTCACTTCTACGTACTACTACCATCCTCTGTTCCTTCTTCTCTTCCTACGAGTTTCCTCCATGATTCTCTATTCTGCCACGATTTCTCGTCTTTCACTTCTCCACATTTTTCTCCTCGGTTGACTTCCCCGCACTTGACTCCATCCTGCCACCTTTCTCTTGGTCTTTCTACTCTTCTCTTATTGGTTGGTTCAAAAGATGAAACTTATAAATGTAATGAATGTATAAACGAGAAATTCATAACAGAGGTTCTACTGTATTTTGCTTCATTCAACATTGCATTCTATATCACTATTTTTCCTATAAAAGTCTTTTTCAGAGCATTTATCTACATTTAGCTATTTTGTGGATGTTCGCGTCGATTTATTTTCGTTATTCTCTTGTCTGTTTAATCTACATTTTGCACAACTGGTTTCTCCCCATTCCCCTTTTCTCTTCTGGTGTGCTTAGGGGCTGAAATAGGGTTAAAAGTTATTCCGTCAGAGTGATAGGGAGGCGGTGAGATAGGGATAGTTAGGGAACTTGTCACTGCGCATTTATGTGCAATTGCAATAGTTTTCAAATAAATAAATAATGACGCATGGTAGGGATTCAATTTTGTTTATTCTTAGTTTTAGCCTCTCGTTCACGCAGTTCAGTTGTCTCCTCTCAATGCTCACATCCAGTCCGGTTAATTGCGATGCGGTATTACGTTCATTGATTAGTGTTCTTCTCACAACTGCTCAGTCAGTCTGTCTACCTCATCAGTCTGGCGTCTCTCCTCGTTTTATTTTCCAGGTCCCTTAAAAACCGATGGATAGAGGTTTCATTGTGGTACAATACCTTCATTTTGAATTCAAAGTTACGGTATAACTGTCAACCAACTGACTTTTAATTTCCATATCGACTTCTCAATTCAATTTATGACTTGGTAGTTACTGGGTATTATTGAAAAAATACTATCTACCATTTACATACAGGTCATTTCACAAATACGTTTTTGTTTCAATTTTATTTAATATTGCATGTATTTTGTGGTCTTTATTTTATCCCCAACTGTCCATATGATGATATTTATTGTATTTAAATATTAATTATGAATCCACTTAGTGAAAAATGTATAGGCCTAGATAAATAAATATCAAGAGGCAAATAGCATGTAATATTTTCAGAAGGGGGCCTACTCCGTATTGTAATCACTGATAAGTAGAGACATGTAAAAATGGCAATGGCTATAAAAGCGACGAAATATAAAAGTGCTTTGAAGCATATTTTTCTCACATTTCTTCATGTTCCTACATATTTGATGTTGTTTGATCATGTTTTTGAAAAGGCGACTAAGCACTACAAACATCTGAATGTGCTATGTTTCAATGTATTGGCAATATAGACGCTATATTTCAAATAAAAGCACTCGAGACGCTATTTTTGGCAGAATATATCAATTGGAAAGTGAACAGGTGGAGTGAGTTGAGAAATTTTGAAAAACAAAGCCCACCTGCAAATGCAGGCAGCAGATGAGGCGTACGTTGAACCTGGGAGTGGACACCATTTTACTAAAACTATCAATTTGAGAGTTCCACTTGTATGCCTATTGTACGTTACAGAATTTTGTTGCCCTACAAAAAACAATGTTCCAAAATAATAGATGCACCAAAGTGCTACTTTTCAAATTCTAAATGCCATTGAAAGAAAAAATGGAAGCAATATTTACATGTCTCTACTGATAAGGTTGTCATTAAAAAGTATGATTTTTTTTCATTGCTCAATTGTTCTGAGGTTTCTCTTATAGAACCTCATTACATCTTTACGTGGGGAAAATGAAAATAAATATTTACAAACTTGTACGATTGATCCACAGTATCAGCGTATTATCTAGCTGATGACTGTAGATCAAAAGGTTCACTGGTTGGTGTTAGTTTAAAGCTCCATTACTACGTCAAAGTCCCAACCATCAATGGAGTCCTCTTTCGTGGGCCTGCTTTAAGCCAAATAGCAAGCCCGGGATAGAGGTCCACATAGAGTCCGTGAACCAGACTCTATGTGGCGGAGACCCAACAAGCTGGGCTAGGGATTGAACCTAGCCCTAGTGACAATGACCCGCTCCAAAAGGGAACGTGTCATTTCACCGCTGGCTACCTTTATAAGCTTAGCTCTTACTCAATGAAAGGCTTTACGGGTTTTTAAGCCACGCCAGTGAGATTTCATTGAGCAGCAGCTAAGCTTATACCCAATGAAGGCTTTACGGGTTTTTAAGCCACGCCAGTGAGATTTCATTGAGAAGGCAGCCAAGCTCTTACTCAAAGAAACCTTTGCGGGCCCTCAAGCCACGCGCAGATTTCATGAGCAGAACTGTGCAACATGTGCATCGTTTGCTTGTCAAATTTAGAATGATTTGATACTCCAAAATTACCCGGTATCTATGGTTACGTTAACTTATTATTTATCATACTATCATTGTTGATTATTTACTTCCAGTGTTGATAACAATAACAATGGTGTGTTATAGTTACCAAGAACAACTGTAGAAAATAGTCCAACAATGAATGGCAAACAATAGAATTGGACATTTTTGCATTTGAAATAGAAAACAAATGGTTGTATGAAGATAGTCTTACCAAAGACTTTAGTATCTAACTTCGTTAGAAGACGTAAAACTAAGCCTTCTAAGCGGCGACAGGGTTATTCTATGGATTTTCCTCCATCATCTCAGATCAAATCTTCAGCTATGACCTTGAGCTAAGTGGGTTTATCAAGCTCAATTAGGGTGAATTAACGTATCATCTATCGTTGGATTGCTAATAAAACAAGGAATCCGGAATGACATGGTACTTTCTCAATTTCGATGCGGAAAATAGCGTCGCGATGCCTCAAATTCAGACATTTGCCTAATTTTGAGTGTGCACCTACATTTTAGAACCAACAGTCACTTTTCATATATTAGAGATAAAACCAAGAAATATGTTACTAGAGAATGATCATACCATGTACAGAGATAATAATAAGAATTTCAAAAATCAGATTATTATACTCTGTTTCGTAACAAAATAGACCGAACTTGTGAGTTTTCACTAAATACACCTTATTTTGAATAACCCTGGAATCTTGAGAACATAGGTGGATGCAAATATCATATATTGTTGAATTTTTCAATGTCCAAAGATAATGAAATGGTATTTTTTGATAATCCACGTGTAACATGGCGTCGCGATGCGTCAAAGTCGGATATTTGCCTGATTCAAAATTTGCACCTCCATACATAGAAATTACAATTAACCTTGCATACATTACAGAAAAAATTATGAAATATACTGTTCATGAATGCACATATTATGAAAAAAAATGAAAAAAATAGAGAAACCTCTTCTTATGATTATTATCAGGGATGAGCATCCGTTAAAACATTGTTTTACTTTCATATGTTCCCATTGATCAAAAAGTTGATTGAAACCATCAAGTTTCGAGAAAGTCTTTCGTATATCTGTAGTTTGCCGCTTATTTCACTATTTTAAATTGAATTCTCTCTTCTCATTGGTTGTTGAAAGTTCTCGTTATGCATCGCGTAATATGTTTTTTGAGGTTAGATGTATCAGAACAGTATGTTATCTCTCGTTCACAGTGGCGGCAGTACACAGAATCTTCATTCAAGATTTGAGGTGAAGTTGAATCTTGATTCTCAGGAAATCTTCTTTACTTCTACGTACTACTACCATCCTCTGTTCATTTTTCTCTTCCTACAAGTTCCCTCCATAGTTCTCTATTCTGCCACCATTTCTCGTCTTCCACTTTTCCCATTTTTCTCCTCGGTTGACTTCCCCGCTCTTGGCTTCCTCCTGCCACCTTCCTCTTGGTCTTCCTACTCTTCTCTTATGGGTTGGTTAAAAAGATGAAACTTATACATGTAATAAATATATAAACGAGAAAGTTATAACAGATGTTCAACTGTATTTTGCTTCATTCAACATCACATTCTATATCACTATTTTTCCCATAAAAGTTTTTTTCAGAGCATTTAGCTACATTTAGCCATTTTGTGGATGTTCGCGCTGATTCATTTCCGTTATTTTCCCGTCTGTTTAATCCTTGTTTTGCACAACTGGTTTCTCCCCATTCCCCTTTTGACTTCTGGTGTGCTTAGGGGATGAAATAGGGTTGAAAGTTATTCCGTCAGATGGTTAGGGAGACGGTGGGATAGGGATAGTCAGGGAACTTGCCACTGCGCATGTATGTGCAATTGCGAGAGTTTTTAAATGAATAAATAAATAGTGATGCATGGTAGGGATTCAATTTTGTTTATTCTTAGTTTTGGCCTCTCGTTCACTCAGTTCAATTGTCTCCTCTCACTGCTCACATCCAGTCCGGTTAATTGCGATGCGTTATTACGTTCATTAATTAGTGTTCTTCACGCATCTGCTCAGTCAGTCAGTCTGTCTCATCAGTCTGGCGTCTCCTCGTTTTATTCTCCTGGTCCCTTGAGAAACGATGGATAGAGGTTCCACTGTAGTACAAGACCTCCATTTTCAATTTTAAACTACTGTATAATGTTGACCCAGCGTTTCCCAAAGTGGGGGTCGCGACCTCCATAATGTTTTTCAGGGGTCGCAAACTTCCCAATCAATATCCACATTTCAACATGCTACAACAATTTCATTATAAATATATATTTCAAAATTCAAAATGAATAATTATATTTTATATATTTGTGAATAACTTGAACTTGTGAATAGCTTATTTTTTCACGGTATTATTCGGTGATGATGCCAGAGATGAGAATTTCCGCTGTCTTGCTTCCAGCTAAAATCCTAAACGTAGCCTATCCCAAAACTATCCTCAAAAGTCAAAACCATACCAAACACAGTGGCACTGACCATTTCTCAGAAACCTGTCGGCCGGACGTATGTCATAGCTAGCAAGACTGATGTTCGTTGTAGGAATCAATATTGACGATCAGAAGTCTCTCACAGATTTATGTGTGTTCTTTGAGTTCTGTGTTGAGTGAGCTTTCAGAAGTAAAACTGTGATCTGTATTCTTTTAGTTCATTCAGTGTATTTTTGAGAGGTTTGGAGTGAGCAAGTGCAAGTGGTCAGTTTCTGTTTCATACGAAAAAAAATGTTCCAAGTTTCTAGTTTTACATGTTATATTTTAGTTGTGGACAAGCATTATTTTTCATCTTTTAATTTTATTATATCATCAGAATTTAGAACCATAGTTATATTCCAATAATATCGTTGCAAAGAAGTTGATGAAATCGTTATTCATTTAGTCATATCACCGGTTTTCAAAATATACAAAAGTTATCAAACGTTGAAAAGTGCCGAATCAAGTACAGCAAGCTCCTTAATAAAACCAGTGAATATAAAAGTACAAAAATTTGACGAAAGCTTCGTCGAAATTGGTTTTACAAAATGTATTATTGGTACGGAAGAGAGGCTGATGTGCATTCTTTGTAGTAGTAGTAGTAGTAGTAGAAGTGTTTATTCCTTTAACCCTCTTTCGAGGAAATCGGTACACAATTTACATATTTTACAATATAACTTATTAATTAGCATTACATTTGAGTATGGCAGTAAGCCATCATTTTTAATTATCAACGAATTAGTAATTCTAGTATATCAAACAAATATTACAACAAATAATGATACATTACAGGATTTCAGATTGATCGTTACGGAATTAGATAAATCAATAGATCTTGTATATGTAGACACTCTGATACATAGATATAGATAGCTGGATAATATGGATAGTCAGTTGAATTATATATTTAAAAAAAAAAAAAAAAAAATGATAGAATTACCGAATATGTCAATACACAGACAAGTTAAATCAATAATTAAAAAGTATTATAAATTTACTGAAATCCAGCATCAACGAACTCTTGCACAGAATAGAAACTATTAATTGTGAGGTGCTCCTTGAGGAGTGATTTAAATTGATTTAATGGCAGAATCTTAATACTTATTGGGAGAATATTATAAAGTTTACTACCTGAAATTTGAAGACCTTCGCCGTATAATGAACGGTTATGTTTGTTTAGGTGGATGAGATTCTTATTCCTAGTATTATGTTCATGATCAATGGGAGGGAAATCTGTTTTATTGGTATGTATGAACATGAGCACTTTGTATATATACGTGGACGCCACAGTCATAATTTTGAGTTCTTGAAATTTCTCCTTACAACTGGGCATGATCAACATTTCATCACTGACTTTACCCGATGCTGAACTATCAGTTTTAGGCATGTCATCATTAGTTGTAATAGATGTGATTTGATTGGTTCTTCTTTTATCAGGTAGAATACATGTCCTCCAATTGTTTTTGGTAATTATACGTACTGCAGTTTTTTGTATTAAAAATATTCTCTCACTTCCAGAGGCGTTTCCCCAGAATCCAATACCGTAACTCATAATTGAATGAAAATAAGCATGGTATACGGTTACTAAAGTTTTCAAATCGGTCAGCTTTGACATATTTCTGAGTGCATAGCAAGCTGTTGTGAGTTTAGAGGCAAGAATGTTTGTATGGTATTCCCATTTGAGTTTATTATCAATGTTTAAACCTAAAAATGTTGTACAGTCCGAGAATAGCATGTCGCTGTTTCCGTTAAGTATTTTTATATCAGGTATTTTGTCTGTATCAAAGAAAATTAGCTTCGTTTTTGACTGATTGAGGTACAATTTATTCACAGAGAACCAATTATTGAGCAATGCGATGGTTTGATTTGTCACTATTTCTATATCTTCAACGTTTTTGGATTTCACCACCACATTTGTGTCATCTGCGAAGAGTATTAAGTCTGCTGTGGAAATATTATTTGGCAAGTCATTAATATATATCAGGAAAAGAAGTGGGCCCAAGATGCTCCCTTGTGGGACCCCACATACAATATTTTTTGAATCAGATAAATGAATTTCTTGTTTTCCCGTGAAATAATTGTTGTGTTTGACCTCAACCACTTGGGATCTGTCTTTTAAATAAGTTTGAAACCATTTCGATGCTACACCTCGTATTCCATAATATTCCAACTTTTCTAGTAAAAGCGAATGCTGAACACTGATCACTGTGACACTGATTATTATTTGCTTAACGACCCCACTAACAGCTAGGTTATATGGGGGTACGAATGAGCTCGTGATAATGAATGTATGAAGTGATGATAAGTGAGAGGACATTTCCATAAACCCATGCCTTATGCGGGACTCGAACCCACGCCCAACGATGACTTCAGTTTCTGAATGGGTGCCTCAGCTGACCGAGCTACCGAGGGCGGCTTTGCAACACTGTTCTCTCTGCAGAGAGTATGAAGAGAAATAAACTGTCGAATGTCACATTGAAACTGTGCATGGGAAAACGAGGTTGACTAATCATCTGCACGTTATTTTTTGGGGTCTAAAGTAACTGAGATAGAAGAGCAAAGTAGGGCTATGAATGAAACTGTTTCAATTACGGAAAAGTTCTTGTTTCTAATCGTGTATCATATTTGATTGCGAAAAGTAGAAGCAAATAGCAGCGAATTAGATGAACAAATAAATATTTTTTTCAATGAATAATAAAATGTAACATGAATAATTGATTATAATAGCTGATAATGGTCGCTAGCTGTGTCGATAAAATATAATTCATTGCATACGTCTATGAGAATGTATTCATATAGGTAGGCGAATGTGGGCCTATTATATGTAGAAAGGAGGGAGGGACACTCTTGAAAGAAAAGAGCAAAAGCAACTTTCCCCGCCTCCTGTGGGTCTAGGGTTGCCAGTTATGCAAAATTGTCTAGAGGGACAAATGTTAGTGACCAAAAAGTATATATAGTAACATGCACCGCGCAGCTGCCTCCACGGAGTGTTCACAGCTAAGCAAACCTCGCGGAGCAGAATTTTTGCAGTTTATGATCCCTTTTCAGTATTTGAAGTCTTTTTAAAACGTGCAGAGATAGGTAGGCCCTATGTCAGATGTATGCCGTGCTGGCATCAATGATTATCAATTCTACTAAATCAATTTCATAATATTCGTCCCTTTAATTGTAAAAAGTTTAGCATAGGCCTAGTATATTAGTACAGTAGTTAGTACTCACAGTTGCAAAAGAGTTTTACTTTTTAAAAATATTTGAATCAAGAATGTTACATAATTAATCAATATTCATCATACATATAATAAGCTAAATGGCATAAAATGAATTCACAGCATAATAATGATCAACTTTATTATTGGCACGAAAAGGAAAATACGGACGGTAGGCCGCCTACATCGATCAGTCAGTCCCATCAAAATATACCTAAGTGGTATTTTAACTGGCAAGACCACTTACAGCCTTGTTTTGGTAGACATGGAATATCGATAATCGAAGCTGTTAAACTAATCATAGGCGACAGTGACTTAATTGGCTGTGGACTTCTCACAATCTCACGCCACTCGTTACTTGTTTCGTATTTTGCAAGCAAAAACTTACCATTACGGGTTAATTTTATTCATTGATGTAAAATTTAGGAAATTCATATCATAATATCTGTATAACGATTAAGCGGAACATTTATAAACCAGAGCAGGAAGCGGGAACCACGAAATTGAAACGGGACAATCCCGCCGAAAGCGGGACGAATGGCAACCCTATGTGGGTCGCGTCATTTTTTAGGTTCTCAATAGGGGTCACAAACATCAAAAGTTTGAGAAATGCTCTGTTATCCAATTGACTTCAAATTTCCATATTGACTTGACAATTTAATACCATATATGACTTGGTAGTTGCTAGGTATTATTGAAAAAATACCGTCTACCATTTACACAAATACTAAATAATAATTCACAAATACGTTTTTGTTTGTATTTTATTTAATATTGCACATATTTCACAATCTTTATTTCATCCTCAACTGTCTCCATATGATAATATTTATTGTATTACAATATTAATTATTAATCCACTTGGAGAAAAAATGTATTGGCCTAGATAAATAAATATCAAGAGGCAAATAGTATGCAATATTTTCAGTAGGGTGCCTACTCCATATTGTAATCAGTCTAATCATTGAGTAGGTTGTCATTAAAAAGTATGATTTTTTTTCATTTCTTTTTTCCCCTTTTTGTTCAATTGTACTGAGGTCTCTTATAGAACCTCATTACGTCTTTAAGTGGGGATATCAAAAATAAATATTTACAAACTTGTACGATTGATCTGCAGCATCAGCGTATATTATTCAGCTGGTGACTGTTGATCAAAAGGTTCACTAGTTGGTGTTAGTTTAAAGCTCCATTACTACGTCAAAGTCCCAACCATCAATGGAGTCCTCTTTCGTGGGCCTGCTTTTAGCCAAATAGCAAGCCCGGGATAGAGGTCCACATAGAGTCCGTGAACCAGACTCTATGTGGCGGAGACCCAGCAAGCTGGGCTAGGGATTGAACCTAGCCCTAGTGACAATGACCCGCTCCAAAAGGGAACGTGTCATTTCACCGCTGGCTACCTTTATAAGCTTAGCTCTTACTCAATGAAAGGCTTTACGGGTTTTTAAGCCACGCCAGTGAGATTTCATTGAGCAGCAGCTAAGCTTATACTCAATGAAGGCTTTACGGGTTTTTAAGCCACGCCAGTGAGATTTCATTGAGAAGGCAGCCAAGCTCTTACTCAACGAAACCTTTGCGCGCCCTCAAGCCACGCGCAGATTTCATTGAGTAGAACTGTGCAACATGTGCATCGTTTGCTTGTCAAATTTAGAATGATTTAATACTCCAAAATTACCCGGTATCTAAGGTTTCGTTAACTTATTATTTATCATACTATCATTGTTGATTATTTACTTCCAGTGTTGATAACAATAACAATGGTGTGTTATTGTTACCAAGAAATGTGAAAAAAATATTTCAACAATGAATGGCAAACAACAGATTCTGACATTTTTGCAGCTGAGATAGAAAACGAATGGTTGTGTGAAGATAGGCTTACTTCACTTTGTTATTCTATGGATTTTCTCTATTATCTCGGATCAAATCTCCAGTTTAGACCTTCAGCCAGAGGCTTTTTCAAGCTCAAATTAAGTGAATGAACATATCATATATCGTTGGATTGCCAATGAAACGAGGAATCCGGAATGGCATGGTACTTTTTCAATTTCGATGCGGAAAATAGCGTCGTGACGCCTCAAAGTCGGACATTTGCCTAATTTTGAGTGTGCACCTGCATTCATAAAAACCACAATCACTTCTCATATATTTGAGATAGAATCATGAAATATGTTATTAGAGAATGATTGATTATACCATGAACAAAGTGAATATAAATTTTCAAAATTGAAAATCGGATTATTATACTTCGTTTCGTAATAAAATAGGCCAAACTTGCAAGTTATCGGGTAATTCACCTTATTTTGAATAACCCTGGAATCTATACGAACCTATGTGGATGCAAGTATCATATAGCATCGAATTTTTCAATGTCCAAAGAAAATGAAATGATATGGTATTTTGTGATTATCGATGCGTAACACGTCGTCGCTATGCCTCAAAGTCGGATATTTGCCTAATTCAAAATTTGCACCTGCGTACATAGAAATGACAATAACGTTCCATTCATCAAAGAAAAAATCATGAAATATGGCCTACTGTTTATGAATGCACATATAATGGAAAAAATGAACTAAAACAGTAAAACATCATTTTATGATCGTTATTAGGGATGGGCATCGATTGAAAAATCTAAATCAATTTTTTTCATATATTGTCAAATCTATCAAAAAATCGATTAAAAGCATCAAGTGTCGACAAAGTTAGTTTTTCGTAATTCTGTAGTTTCCGTTTCTGTCACAATTTTAAGTTGAATTCTTTCTTCTCATTGGTTGGTGAAAGTTCTCGTTATGCATCGCGTAATTTGTGGTTTGAGGTTGGATGTATTGAAACAGTATGTTATCTCTCGTTCACAGTGGCGGCAGTACACAAAATCTTTATTCAAGATTTGAGGTGAAGTTGTATCTTGATTCTCAGGAAATCTTCTTCACTTCTACATACTAATACTATCCTCTGTTCCTTTTTCTCTACCTACGAGTTCCCTCCAAAGTTCTCTATTCCCTCACCATTTCTCGTCTTCCACTTCTTCCCATTTTTCTGCTCGATTGACTTCTCCGCACTTGACTCCCTCCTGGCACCTGTCTCTTGGTCTTCCTACTCTTGTCTTATGGGTTGGATCAAAAGATGAAACTTATAAATGTTATAAATATATCAACTAGGGTTGCCAACAATAATCGATATATTGATTTAGATCGATATTTTTTCAAATGATACGATAATCGATTCAATCTCGGCAATACGATATCAATATGATTATTTTCAATTATCGAAATGTACATTATTTCCTTCTCAAACTTACTATTTTACCCTTTATGTAATTGCTCCAATCGGTGTATGTGGCGCGAAAGTTCTTGTTTTCTATTGGGCACTCGAAAGCCAATGAGAAACGCTGTTTACTATGACGTCAGAGTTGATATGTGCAAGAGACAAAAATATAGACTTGGGCCTATCGCGCCGTTGGGTTGTAGTTTGTAGGATCAACAAAGAGATTGCAATATGAGGTACAGACTGCGAAGCACTTTAACCTATAAAGGGTACCGTATTGTCTTGAATATAAATATAAGCTCAGCTATGCCACCGGCCAAAACGACTTGTGACAAACTGTTGAGAGAGGCCTCAATTGATTGCCGGTCTCGAGTGTTTTTTTCACGCTAAACAGTCTCGTGGTCGTCAAGGTCAGACCGCGTCAGGGTAGCGCGTAGTAGAAAAACGCATACCATGCAGCAAACAGCTCGACGCGTGCTAAGTTTATTATTGCGCGTCAAATAAAAATGATGTAAATTGAGAAAATGATGCTTCTTCATGATAAAACATTTATTAAAAGTGTTTTTAGTGGAATATCTCTCAGTTTCTAGTCGATTCCGTTATTATGAGTGTGTGGATGTAGTAAGCTTACACCCAATTAAAATGAGCAAAAATTGCATTTTTGAAGGACTAAAGGCCGAGATTCGCATATAGGCCGAGGATGACTTCAGTTCGAATTTTTGAGAAAAACCCTCGGATTAAATTCGCGACTATACGGTATTCTATTAATAGATAAATAATGAATTCCAGATGTATGATGTTACTTGTACTTTTTTACAGCTCAGAAATCTGTCTCTTCCTCTATCCCATTATCTTCCTACCCCTCCCTGCTAGGATCGAACTCCCGCACGTAGTCCAAGGTCAACCACTTGTCAATGAATCAATCAACACAGCTGCTTAGACCGCAATTTGTAACACAATAATTCCGATGCGATACGATATTTTGATATTCAATACGATTATCGATTAGGAGAAAAAATATCGATATAATACGTTTAATAACCGATGTTAAGTAAACGATAATCGATATGAGTTTTCATATTGAACGGCAACTCTAATATAAACTAAAAACTTATAACAGATGTTCTACTGTATTTTGCTTCATTCAACATTACATTCTATATCACTATTTTTCCTATGAAAGTCTTTTTTCAGAGGATTTAGCTACATTTAGCTATTTTGTGAATGTTTGTGCTGATTTCTTTTCTTCATTTTCTTGTCTGTTTAATCTACGTTTAGAGCTTACGGCGGTGGGATAGGGATAGTTAGGGAACTTGCCACTGCGCATGAATGTGCAATTGCAAGAGTTTTTAAACGATCAAATAAATGGTGACGCATGGTAGGGATTCAATTTTGTTTGTTCTTAGTTTCGGCCTCTCGTTTCGTCTCCTCTCACTGCTCACATCCGGTTCGGTAATTGCGATGCGGTATTACGTTAATTAATTAGTGTTTTTCTCACAACTGCTCTGTCAGTCTGTCTACCTCATCAGTCTGGCGTCTTTCCTCGTTTTATTTTCCTGGTCCCTTAAAAAACGATAGATAGACGTTTCACTGTAGTACAAGACCACCATTTTGAATTTCAAACTACGTTATAACCGTTAAGCAATTGACTTTCAATTTCCGTATCGACTTCTCAATTCAATATATGACTTGCTAGTTGCTATAGGTATTATTGAAAAAATACTATCTACCATTTACATACAGGTAATTTCACAAATACATATTTGTTTGCATTTTATTTAATATCGCATGTATTCTGTAGTCTTTATTCTATCCTTAACTGTCTCCATATGATGATATTTATTGTATTATAATATTGAGTTCTAACCTCCATTACCTCATGGTCACGGAAAAATCATGAGTGTTTTTCTGTCGATTCGTTTTGATGTGCTCGATAATAATATCAAAACAAATCATAGGCTAACCAGGATAAATTTTGAGATATATCAATTCAAATACTGGATGTTTTGCTATCATTTAACACGCAACCTTCAAATTTCATGCATTTTTTTCATTCATCAGATCATTTAAATATACACTAAAAGTAATGACATTCAATCAAAAAACTTGTTTTATAGTAGATGAACATGTTACGAATAGAATTATGCAAAAATAAATATAGGTGCACGGTCTCATTTATGAATCACAATCATTTCAAGAGGAAAAATAGTTGATTTTCACCAAAATGAAGTCAAAACAGCAACTTAATCTTACACTCGAACGCAGTAAATTCAACCAAAAAAATATGACATTGTTTCTGATGCAATTTCAATTCAAGAATACACATGTTCAATAAATTTCCCCAATTAAAAATTAATTCTGAAATTACTTTTTGACTCTGCTGACCAAACGGCCGTTGGACTTAAATTATTAATCCACTTGGAGAAAAAATTTATAGGCCTGGATAAATACATATCAAGAGGCAAATAGTATGCAATATTTTCAGTAGGATGCCTACTCCATATTGTAATCAGTCTAATCATTGATTAGGTTGTCATTAAAAAGTATGATTTTTTTTCATTTTTTTTTTCACATTGTTCAATTGTTCTGATGTCTCTTATGGAACCTCATTACGTCTTTACGTGGGGATATCAAAAATAAATATTTACAAACTTGTACGATTGATCTGCAGCATCAGCGTATATTACTCAGCTGATGACTGTTGATCAAAAGGTTCACTAGTTGGTGTTAGTTTAAAGCTCCATTACTACGTCAAAGTCCCAACCATCAATGGAGTCCTCTTTCGTGGGCCTGCTTTTAGCCAAATAGCAAGCCCGGGATAGAGGTCCACATAGAGTCCGTGAACCAGACTCTATGTGGCGGAGACCCAACAAGCTGGGCTAGGGATTGAACCTAGCCCTAGTGACAATGACCCGCTCCAAAAGGGAACGTGTCATTTCACCGCTGGCTACCTTTATAAGCTTAGCTCTTACTCAATGAAAGGCTTTACGGGTTTTTAAGCCACGCCAGTGAGATTTCATTGAGCAGCAGCTAAGCTTATACCCAATGAAGGCTTTACGGGTTTTTAAGCCACGCCAGTGAGATTTCATTGAGAAGGCAGCCAAGCTCTTACTCAAAGAAACCTTTGCGGGCCCTCGAGCCACGCGCAGATTTCTTGAGCAGAACTGTGCAACATGTGCATCGTTTGCTTGTCAAATTTAGAATGATTTGATACTCCAAAATTACCCGGTATCTATGGTTACGTTAACTTATTATTTATCATACTATCATTGTTGATTATTTACTTCCAGTGTTGATAACAATAACAATGGTGTGTTATTGTTACCAAGAACAACTGTAGAAAATAGTCCAACAATGAATGGCAAACAATAGAATTGGACATTTTTGCATTTGAAATAGAAAACAAATGGTTGTATGAAGATAGGCTTACTTTACTTTGTTATTCTATGGATTTTCTTCCATTATCTCAGATCAAATCTCCAGTTAAGATCTTGAGCTGAGAGAGTTTTTCAAGCTCAATTAGGGTAAATAAACGTATCATCTATCGTTGGATTGCTAATAAAACAAGGAATCCGGAATGACATGGTACTTTCTCAATTTCAATGCGGAAAATAGCGTCGCGACGCCTCAAATTCGTACATTTGCCTAATTTTGAGTGTGCACCTACATTTTAGAACCAACAATCACTTTTCATATATTAGAGATAGAACCAAGAAATATGTTATTAGAGAATGATTATACCATGTACAGAGTGAATAATAAAAATTTAAAAAATCGAAAATCAGATTATTACCGGTATACTCTGTTTTGTAATAAAATATACCAAATTTGTAAGTTTTCACTTAATACACCTCATTTTGAATAACCCTGGAATCTTAAGAACATGGGTGGATGCAAATATTATATATTGTTGAATTTTTCCATGTCCAAATATAATGAAATGCTGATGAAATGGTATTTTTCGACAATCTACGCGTAACATGGCGTCGCGATGCCTCAAAGTCGGATATTTGCCTAATTCAAAATTTGCACCTGCATACATAGAAATTACAATAACTTTCCATACATTGAAGAAAAAATCATAGAATATACTGTTTATGAATGCACATATTATGAAAAAAACGAACGAAAATAGAAGAACATTATTTTACGATTATTATTAGGGATGGGCATCGATTGAAAAATGGAAATCGATCATCGATTGTTTTTTATATATGGTCAAATCGATTAAAATTCGATTAACAGCATCAAGTTTTGACAATTTTTTTTTTCGCATTTCTGTAGTTTGCCGCTTATTTCACAATTCTAAATTGAATTCTTTCTTCTCATTGGTTGTTGAAAGTTCTCGTTATGCATCGCGTAATATGTTGTTTGAGGTTTGATGTATTGGAACAGTATGTTATCTCTCGTTCACAGTGGCGGCAATACACAAAATCTTCAGTCAAGATTTGAGGTGAAGTTGAATCTTGATTCTCAGCAAATCTTCTTCACTTCTACGTACTACTACTATCCTCTGTTGTTTTTTCTCTTCCTACGAGTTCCCTCCATAGTTCTCTATTCTGCCACCATTTCTCGTCTTCCACTTCTTCCTATTTTTCACCTCGGTTGACTTTCCTGCACTTGACTCTCTCCTGCCACTTTTCTCTTGGTCTTCCTACTCTTCTCTCATGGGTTGGTTCGAAAGATGAAACTTATGCATGTAATAAATATACGAACGAGAAACTTATAACAGATGTTCTACTGTATTTTGCTTCATTCAACATTACATTCTATATCACTATTTTTCCTATGAAAGTCTTTTTCAGAGCATTTGGCTACATTTTTAGCTATTTTGTGATGTTTGCGCTGATTTATTTTCGTTATTCTCTCGTCTTTTTGATCTACGTTTTGCACTACTGGTTTCTCCCCATTCCCCTTTTGACTTCCAGGGGCTGAAATAGGGTTATTCCGTCAGAGGGTTAGGGAGGCGGTGGGATAGGGATAGTTCGGAAACTTGCCACTACGCATGTATGTGCAATTGCAAGAGTTTTTAAATAAATAAATAAATAGTGATGCATGTTAGGGATTGAATTTTGTTTGTTCTTAGTTTTGGCCTCTCGTTCACTCAGTTCAGTTGTCTCCTCTCACTGCTCACATCCAGTCTGGTAATTGCAATGCGGTATTACGTTCATTAATTAGTGTTCTTCTCGCAACTGCTCTGTCAGTCTGTCTAACTCATCAGTCTGGCGTCTCTCCTCGTTTTATTTTCCTGGTCCCTTGAAAAACGATGGATAGAGGTTTCAATGTGGTACAATACCTCCATTTTGAATTCAAAGCTACGTTATAACCGTCAACCAATTGACTTTCAATTTCCATATCGACTTCTCAATTTAATATATGTCTTGGTAGTTGCTGGGTATTATTGAAAAAATACTATCTACCATAAATTTACATACGGGTCATTTCACAAATACGTTTTTGTTTGTATTTTATTTAATGCTGCATGTATTTCGTAGTCTTTATTTTATCCTCAACTGTCCATATGATGATATTTATTGTATTACAATATTAATCATGAATCCACTTGGTGTAAAAATGTATAGGCCTAGATGAATGAATATCAAGAGAGGCAAATAGCATGTAATATTTTCAGTAGGGGGCCTACTCCATATTGTAATCACTGATAAGTAGAGACATATAAAAATAGCAATTGCTATAAAAGCAGCAGAATCTAAAAGTGCTTTGCAGCAAATTTTTTTCACATTTCCTCATGTTCCTACATATTTGATGTTGTTTGATCATGTTTTTGAAAAGGCGACAAAGCACTACAATGTATTGGCAATATAGACGCTATATTTGAAATAAAAGCACTCTAGACGCTATTTTTGGGTGGACACCATTTTACTAAAACTATCAATTTGAGAGTTCCACTTGTATGCCTATTGTACAATATATAATGAATTTACCAGTACCATCCTGTTGGAACGCTACAGAATGTTGTTGCCCTACAAAGAACAATGTTCTAAAATAATAGATGCACCAAAGTGCTACTTTTCAAATTCTATATGCCATTGAAAGAAAAAATAGAAGCAATATTTACATGTCTCTACTGATAAGGTTGTCATTAAAAAGTATGATTTTTTTTTCTCGTTGCTCAATTGTTCTGAGTTTTCTCTTATAGAACCTCATTATATCTTTACGTGGGGATATTTAAAAAATATTTACAAACTTGTACGATTGATCAACAGCATCAGCGTATTATTTAGCTTATGACTGTAGATCAAAAGGTTCACTGGTTGGTGTTAGTTTAAAGCTCCATTACTACGTCAAAGTCCCAACCATCAATGGAGTCCTCTTTCGTGGGCCTGCCTTAAGCCAAATAGCAAGCCCGGGATAGAGGTCCACATAGAGTCCGTGAACCAGACTCTATGTGGCGGAGACCCAACAAGCTGGGCTAGGGATTGAACCTAGCCCTAGTGACAATGACCCGCTCCAAAAGGGAACGTGTCATTTCACCGCTGGCTACCTTTATAAGCTTAGCTCTTACTCAATGAAAGGCTTTACGGGTTTTTAAGCCACGCCAGTGAGATTTCATTGAGCAGCAGCTAAGCTTATACCCAATGAAGGCTTTACGGGTTTTTAAGCCACGCCAGTGAGATTTCATTGAGAAGGCAGCCAAGCTCTTACTCAACGAAACCTTTGCGGGCCCTCAAGCCACGCGCAGATTTCATTGAGTAGAACTGTGCAACATGTGCATCGTTTGCTTGTCAAATTTAGAATGATTTAATACTCCAAAATTACCCGGTATCTAAGGTTTCGTTAACTTATTATTTATCATACTATCATTGTTGATTATTTACTTCCAGTGTTGATAACAATAACAATGGTGTGTTATTGTTACCAAGAAATGTGAAAAAAATATTTCAACAATGAATGGCAAACAACAGATTCTGACATTTTTGCAGCTGAGATAGAAAACGAATGGTTGTGTGAAGATAGGCTTACTTCACTTTGTTATTCTATGGATTTTCTCTATTATCTCGGATCAAATCTCCAGTTACTATGGTAGCATGTTAATTCTGTGCGTATTTCCATTGTCGTCAGCACAATTACTAGTCCTGCTTGTGAGGTGACGTGCGGTCTTGACAGATTCGCCTCCGCCTCATTTTGTAAATTTAACCAATCATGAGACAGCCGCAGGTTTCAGACAGTCAACGAGTGATAGTATCAGAAAAAGATAATTAAAGATAATTCCAATATTGGTTGCTAAAAATAAAAACTAAAGTGCCTCCTGGCACCTGTCTCTTGGTCTTCCTACTCTTGTCTTATGGGTTGGATCAAAAGATGAAACTTATAAATGTTATAAATATATCAACTAGGGTTGCCAACAATAATCGATATATTGATTTAGATCGATATTTTTTCAAATGATACGATAATCGATTCAATCTCGGCAATACGATATCAATATGATTATTTTCAATTATCGAAATGTACATTATTTCCTTCTCAAACTTACTATTTTACCCTTTATGTAATTGCTCCAATCGGTGTATGTGGCGCGAAAGTTCTTGTTTTCTATTGGGCACTCGAAAGCCAATGAGAAACGCTGTTTACTATGACGTCAGAGTTGATATGTGCAAGAGACAAAAATATAGACTTGGGCCTATCGCGCCGTTGGGTTGTAGTTTGTAGGATCAACAAAGAGATTGCAATATGAGGTACAGACTGCGAAGCACTTTAACCTATAAAGGGTACCGTATTGTCTTGAATATAAATATAAGCTCAGCTATGCCACCGGCCAAAACGACTTGTGACAAACTGTTGAGAGAGGCCTCAATTGATTGCCGGTCTCGAGTGTTTTTTTCACGCTAAACAGTCTCGTGGTCGTCAAGGTCAGACCGCGTCAGGGTAGCGCGTAGTAGAAAAACGCATACCATGCAGCAAACAGCTCGACGCGTGCTAAGTTTATTATTGCGCGTCAAATAAAAATGATGTAAATTGAGAAAATGATGCTTCTTCATGATAAAACATTTATTAAAAGTGTTTTTAGTGGAATATCTCTCAGTTTCTAGTCGATTCCGTTATTATGAGTGTGTGGATGTAGTAAGCTTACACCCAATTAAAATGAGCAAAAATTGCATTTTTGAAGGACTAAAGGCCGAGATTCGCATATAGGCCGAGGATGACTTCAGTTCGAATTTTTGAGAAAAACCCTCGGATTAAATTCGCGACTATACGGTATTCTATTAATAGATAAATAATGAATTCCAGATGTATGATGTTACTTGTACTTTTTTACAGCTCAGAAATCTGTCTCTTCCTCTATCCCATTATCTTCCTACCCCTCCCTGCTAGGATCGAACTCCCGCACGTAGTCCAAGGTCAACCACTTGTCAATGAATCAATCAACACAGCTGCTTAGACCGCAATTTGTAACACAATAATTCCGATGCGATACGATATTTTGATATTCAATACGATTATCGATTAGGAGAAAAAATATCGATATAATACGTTTAATAACCGATGTTAAGTAAACGATAATCGATATGAGTTTTCATATTGAACGGCAACTCTAATATAAACTAAAAACTTATAACAGATGTTCTACTGTATTTTGCTTCATTCAACATTACATTCTATATCACTATTTTTCCTATGAAAGTCTTTTTTCAGAGGATTTAGCTACATTTAGCTATTTTGTGAATGTTTGTGCTGATTTCTTTTCTTCATTTTCTTGTCTGTTTAATCTACGTTTAGAGCTTACGGCGGTGGGATAGGGATAGTTAGGGAACTTGCCACTGCGCATGAATGTGCAATTGCAAGAGTTTTTAAACGATCAAATAAATGGTGACGCATGGTAGGGATTCAATTTTGTTTGTTCTTAGTTTCGGCCTCTCGTTTCGTCTCCTCTCACTGCTCACATCCGGTTCGGTAATTGCGATGCGGTATTACGTTAATTAATTAGTGTTTTTCTCACAACTGCTCTGTCAGTCTGTCTACCTCATCAGTCTGGCGTCTTTCCTCGTTTTATTTTCCTGGTCCCTTAAAAAACGATAGATAGACGTTTCACTGTAGTACAAGACCACCATTTTGAATTTCAAACTACGTTATAACCGTTAAGCAATTGACTTTCAATTTCCGTATCGACTTCTCAATTCAATATATGACTTGCTAGTTGCTATAGGTATTATTGAAAAAATACTATCTACCATTTACATACAGGTAATTTCACAAATACATATTTGTTTGCATTTTATTTAATATCGCATGTATTCTGTAGTCTTTATTCTATCCTTAACTGTCTCCATATGATGATATTTATTGTATTATAATATTGAGTTCTAACCTCCATTACCTCATGGTCACGGAAAAATCATGAGTGTTTTTCTGTCGATTCGTTTTGATGTGCTCGATAATAATATCAAAACAAATCATAGGCTAACCAGGATAAATTTTGAGATATATCAATTCAAATACTGGATGTTTTGCTATCATTTAACACGCAACCTTCAAATTTCATGCATTTTTTTCATTCATCAGATCATTTAAATATACACTAAAAGTAATGACATTCAATCAAAAAACTTGTTTTATAGTAGATGAACATGTTACGAATAGAATTATGCAAAAATAAATATAGGTGCACGGTCTCATTTATGAATCACAATCATTTCAAGAGGAAAAATAGTTGATTTTCACCAAAATGAAGTCAAAACAGCAACTTAATCTTACACTCGAACGCAGTAAATTCAACCAAAAAAATATGACATTGTTTCTGATGCAATTTCAATTCAAGAATACACATGTTCAATAAATTTCCCCAATTAAAAATTAATTCTGAAATTACTTTTTGACTCTGCTGACCAAACGGCCGTTGGACTTAGATTATTAATCCACTTGGAGAAAAAATTTATAGGCCTGGATAAATACATATCAAGAGGCAAATAGTATGCAATATTTTCAGTAGGATGCCTACTCCATATTGTAATCAGTCTAATCATTGATTAGGTTGTCATTAAAAAGTATGATTTTTTTTCATTTTTTTTTTCACATTGTTCAATTGTTCTGATGTCTCTTATGGAACCTCATTACGTCTTTACGTGGGGATATCAAAAATAAATATTTACAAACTTGTACGATTGATCTGCAGCATCAGCGTATATTACTCAGCTGATGACTGTTGATCAAAAGGTTCACTAGTTGGTGTTAGTTTAAAGCTCCATTACTACGTCAAAGTCCCAACCATCAATGGAGTCCTCTTTCGTGGGCCTGCTTTTAGCCAAATAGCAAGCCCGGGATAGAGGTCCACATAGAGTCCGTGAACCAGACTCTATGTGGCGGAGACCCAACAAGCTGGGCTAGGGATTGAACCTAGCCCTAGTGACAATGACCCGCTCCAAAAGGGAACGTGTCATTTCACCGCTGGCTACCTTTATAAGCTTAGCTCTTACTCAATGAAAGGCTTTACGGGTTTTTAAGCCACGCCAGTGAGATTTCATTGAGCAGCAGCTAAGCTTATACCCAATGAAGGCTTTACGGGTTTTTAAGCCACGCCAGTGAGATTTCATTGAGAAGGCAGCCAAGCTCTTACTCAAAGAAACCTTTGCGGGCCCTCGAGCCACGCGCAGATTTCTTGAGCAGAACTGTGCAACATGTGCATCGTTTGCTTGTCAAATTTAGAATGATTTGATACTCCAAAATTACCCGGTATCTATGGTTACGTTAACTTATTATTTATCATACTATCATTGTTGATTATTTACTTCCAGTGTTGATAACAATAACAATGGTGTGTTATTGTTACCAAGAACAACTGTAGAAAATAGTCCAACAATGAATGGCAAACAATAGAATTGGACATTTTTGCATTTGAAATAGAAAACAAATGGTTGTATGAAGATAGGCTTACTTTACTTTGTTATTCTATGGATTTTCTTCCATTATCTCAGATCAAATCTCCAGTTAAGATCTTGAGCTGAGAGAGTTTTTCAAGCTCAATTAGGGTAAATAAACGTATCATCTATCGTTGGATTGCTAATAAAACAAGGAATCCGGAATGACATGGTACTTTCTCAATTTCAATGCGGAAAATAGCGTCGCGACGCCTCAAATTCGTACATTTGCCTAATTTTGAGTGTGCACCTACATTTTAGAACCAACAATCACTTTTCATATATTAGAGATAGAACCAAGAAATATGTTATTAGAGAATGATTATACCATGTACAGAGTGAATAATAAAAATTTAAAAAATCGAAAATCAGATTGTTACCGGTATACTCTGTTTTGTAATAAAATATACCAAATTTGTAAGTTTTCACTTAATACACCTCATTTTGAATAACCCTGGAATCTTAAGAACATGGGTGGATGCAAATATTATATATTGTTGAATTTTTCCATGTCCAAATATAATGAAATGCTGATGAAATGGTATTTTTCGACAATCTACGCGTAACATGGCGTCGCGATGCCTCAAAGTCGGATATTTGCCTAATTCAAAATTTGCACCTGCATACATAGAAATTACAATAACTTTCCATACATTGAAGAAAAAATCATAGAATATACTGTTTATGAATGCACATATTATGAAAAAAACGAACGAAAATAGAAGAACATTATTTTACGATTATTATTAGGGATGGGCATCGATTGAAAAATGGAAATCGATCATCGATTGTTTTTTATATATGGTCAAATCGATTAAAATTCGATTAACAGCATCAAGTTTTGACAATTTTTTTTTTCGCATTTCTGTAGTTTGCCGCTTATTTCACAATTCTAAATTGAATTCTTTCTTCTCATTGGTTGTTGAAAGTTCTCGTTATGCATCGCGTAATATGTTGTTTGAGGTTTGATGTATTGGAACAGTATGTTATCTCTCGTTCACAGTGGCGGCAATACACAAAATCTTCAGTCAAGATTTGAGGTGAAGTTGAATCTTGATTCTCAGCAAATCTTCTTCACTTCTACGTACTACTACTATCCTCTGTTGTTTTTTCTCTTCCTACGAGTTCCCTCCATAGTTCTCTATTCTGCCACCATTTCTCGTCTTCCACTTCTTCCTATTTTTCACCTCGGTTGACTTTCCTGCACTTGACTCTCTCCTGCCACTTTTCTCTTGGTCTTCCTACTCTTCTCTCATGGGTTGGTTCGAAAGATGAAACTTATGCATGTAATAAATATACGAACGAGAAACTTATAACAGATGTTCTACTGTATTTTGCTTCATTCAACATTACATTCTATATCACTATTTTTCCTATGAAAGTCTTTTTCAGAGCATTTGGCTACATTTTTAGCTATTTTGTGATGTTTGCGCTGATTTATTTTCGTTATTCTCTCGTCTTTTTGATCTACGTTTTGCACTACTGGTTTCTCCCCATTCCCCTTTTGACTTCCAGGGGCTGAAATAGGGTTATTCCGTCAGAGGGTTAGGGAGGCGGTGGGATAGGGATAGTTCGGAAACTTGCCACTACGCATGTATGTGCAATTGCAAGAGTTTTTAAATAAATAAATAAATAGTGATGCATGTTAGGGATTGAATTTTGTTTGTTCTTAGTTTTGGCCTCTCGTTCACTCAGTTCAGTTGTCTCCTCTCACTGCTCACATCCAGTCTGGTAATTGCAATGCGGTATTACGTTCATTAATTAGTGTTCTTCTCGCAACTGCTCTGTCAGTCTGTCTAACTCATCAGTCTGGCGTCTCTCCTCGTTTTATTTTCCTGGTCCCTTGAAAAACGATGGATAGAGGTTTCAATGTGGTACAATACCTCCATTTTGAATTCAAAGCTACGTTATAACCGTCAACCAATTGACTTTCAATTTCCATATCGACTTCTCAATTTAATATATGTCTTGGTAGTTGCTGGGTATTATTGAAAAAATACTATCTACCATAAATTTACATACGGGTCATTTCACAAATACGTTTTTGTTTGTATTTTATTTAATGCTGCATGTATTTCGTAGTCTTTATTTTATCCTCAACTGTCCATATGATGATATTTATTGTATTACAATATTAATCATGAATCCACTTGGTGTAAAAATGTATAGGCCTAGATGAATGAATATCAAGAGAGGCAAATAGCATGTAATATTTTCAGTAGGGGGCCTACTCCATATTGTAATCACTGATAAGTAGAGACATATAAAAATAGCAATTGCTATAAAAGCAGCAGAATCTAAAAGTGCTTTGCAGCAAATTTTTTTCACATTTCCTCATGTTCCTACATATTTGATGTTGTTTGATCATGTTTTTGAAAAGGCGACAAAGCACTACAATGTATTGGCAATATAGACGCTATATTTGAAATAAAAGCACTCTAGACGCTATTTTTGGGTGGACACCATTTTACTAAAACTATCAATTTGAGAGTTCCACTTGTATGCCTATTGTACAATATATAATGAATTTACCAGTACCATCCTGTTGGAACGCTACAGAATGTTGTTGCCCTACAAAGAACAATGTTCTAAAATAATAGATGCACCAAAGTGCTACTTTTCAAATTCTATATGCCATTGAAAGAAAAAATAGAAGCAATATTTACATGTCTCTACTGATAAGGTTGTCATTAAAAAGTATGATTTTTTTTTCTCGTTGCTCAATTGTTCTGAGTTTTCTCTTATAGAACCTCATTATATCTTTACGTGGGGATATTTAAAAAATATTTACAAACTTGTACGATTGATCAACAGCATCAGCGTATTATTTAGCTGATGACTGTAGATCAAAAGGTTCACTGGTTGGTGTTAGTTTAAAGCTCCATTACTACGTCAAAGTCCCAACCATCAATGGAGTCCTCTTTCGTGGGCCTGCTTTAAGCCAAATAGCAAGCCCGGGATAGAGGTCCACATAGAGTCCGTGAACCAGACTCTATGTGGCGGAGACCCAACAAGCTGGGCTAGGGATTGAACCTAGCCCTAGTGACAATGACCCGCTCCAAAAGGGAACGTGTCATTTCACCGCTGGCTACCTTTATAAGCTTAGCTCTTACTCAATGAAAGGCTTTACGGGTTTTTAAGCCACGCCAGTGAGATTTCATTGAGCAGCAGCTAAGCTTATACCCAATGAAGGCTTTACGGGTTTTTAAGCCACGCCAGTGAGATTTCATTGAGAAGGCAGCCAAGCTCTTACTCAACGAAACCTTTGCGGGCCCTCAAGCCACGCGCAGATTTCATCGAGTAGAACTGTGCAACATGTGCATCGTTTGCTTGTCAAATTTAGAATGATTTAATACTCCAAAATTACCCGGTATCTAAGGTTTCGTTAACTTATTATTTATCATACTATCATTGTTGATTATTTACTTCCAGTGTTGATAACAATAACAATGGTGTGTTATTGTTACCAAGAAATGTGAAAAAAATATTTCAACAATGAATGGCAAACAACAGATTCTGACATTTTTGCAGCTGAGATAGAAAACGAATGGTTGTGTGAAGATAGGCTTACTTCACTTTGTTATTCTATGGATTTTCTCTATTATCTCGGATCAATTCTCCAGGTACTATGGTAGCATGTTAATTCTGTGCGTATTTCCATTGTCGTCAGCACAATTACTAGTCCTGCTTGTGAGGTGACGTGCGGTCTTGACAGATTCGCCTCCGCCTCATTTTGTAAATTTAACCAATCATGAGACAGCCGCAGGTTTCAGACAGTCAACGAGTGATAGTATCAGAAAAAGATAATTAAAGATAATTCCAATATTGGTTGCTAAAAATAAAAACTTCACACAAAATAAAACGTGGCCATATTATGCGGATTGTAACTGGTGGACTAACCAAGTTTTAGTACGATCAAGGTACGTTCATAGAGCCACGGCAGTACGAGTTTTTCGAGCTGCCAAAAGCAGCAAACCAATCACAGACTTGCCCTGTTTATCATCCAGTGTAACCTCAAGGTGTCATCTAGATCATCTCTCACTTTCGCATCCAGACAATCAACTAGATACAAGTAGAAGAAATAATTGACGAGTGAAATGTTCAAATTCAGGTGATGAGACTGTATAACTTTCTCCCCAAATGAATTAAAGATTGTAAAAAGTTGTGTGTGAAGAAATTTAAAATTGGATCAAAAGCATTTCTTCTTAGCAAATGCTATTACTCTGTGAATGAGTTTGTTACTGACAATACGTACAATTTTTTCAATTTTGACATCGGGTGAAATTTTAATTTTGATTACTTGTGATTTACAATGTGATGCACTCTATTGAAACTTGATAATTATAACAAATTTGTTTCTTTTTTGTTATTCATATTATTAAAATATGACTTGACAATTCTGTGATACTCTGTTTTTGAATCTATGTAGAAATAAAACGAATTTGAATTGAATCAATTGAATTAAAATAACCTGATTCATTTGTTTCGTCTCCACCCCAACAAACGAGTCTCGTATCCCCAAGTTACTTCAGACGTCAATGAGGTTTCTAAACGAACGGTAACGACGATGTGATTGTTTCAGCGTCGTCGAAGAAGCCGTCGGTGCCGTTGATTGCGGGATCGGGCCGCGTCATACACGCTGACAAGCTGATCAAGTTCGACAAGGTGCCGCTCGTGACGCCTAACGGCGACGTGCTGATCGAGGAGATCTCGTTCGAGGTGCGCTCTGGCATGAACGTGCTCGTGTGCGGCCCCAACGGCTGCGGCAAGAGCTCCCTCTTCAGGATACTGGGCGAGGTGAGCGCAACGCTTTGTTTCTGAGAATAGCAGTTTGTGGCGGTGTTGTTGCCATTCAGGATTAGCTGGAGGCATTGTTGTTGGTTGAAAGTTTGTGACAAGGTGAACATTTTTTGTGGGAAAGTTTTGTTGACTTCTTTAATTGATTCTTTTTAGAACACATTTCCAATTTGGGATTATTTTGAGAATATTTCTAAATTCATTCAGAAAATTTGTTCAGAGTAGGCCCTAGGCCTATGTTCAATTTTAAAAATTTGTTTTAGACATTTTTAAAATTTTTAAAACCAATTTTTAAATGATTTTCAAAATATTTGTTGAAACAGATCTACAGGTATATCTCCATTTGGAAGACGTTTTCGAAATATTGCCATAATAACATTTTTTCAGTTTTTTTTTCGGATTTGAAAAAAAAATCAAGAATGTTTTTTCAAAATACCGTGTAGAATTTTTTCAAAAAAATATTTATAAAATATTTTTTTCAAACCTTTTTTGGGAAAATTTTCATAATATTTCCAGAACTTTGTGTCAAAGTGTTTGTATGGTTTGAATTGGAGTTGATTTCCCCCTCAGCTGTGGCCACTATTTGGCAGCACGCTGACCAAGCCACCGCGCGGCAAGCCGTTCTACATCCCGCAGCGGTCTTACATGACCCTGGGCACGCTGCACGACCATTTCTTTTGGGAAAATTCTGTAGACTTTTTTTAATGAATTTTTTTTAGAACACATTTCTAAAAATTGCACACTACATCCAATTTTAAAATTTGTTCATCTATTTTTTTGAAATTTTTTTAAAACCATTTTTGAATGATTTCCAAAATAGATCTACTGTTATGTCCATGTTTGGGAAATGTTTACGAAATATTGCTATAATTTTTTTAAAAACATCTAATATTTTGAAAACATTTTTTCATTCTTTTTGGTATTTTTTTTAGAATAATAATTTTTTAAAGAATGTTTTTCAAAATATCTGTAGGTGGACCTTTTTTGAAAAATATTTCTAGAATATTTTTTCAAAAATATTTTTAGTAAATTTTCACAATATTTCCAGAACATTGTATCATGAAGTGTTTTCACGTTGAAACCCAATTTCCTCCTCAGCTATGGCCGCTGTTTGGCGGCACGCTGACCAAGCCCCCGCGCGGCAAGCTGTTCTACATCCCACAGCGACCCTACATGACCCTGGGCACGCTGCGCGACCAGGTCATCTACCCGCACACGCACGAAGAGATGCGGCGGCGCGGCAAGACGGACGCGGACCTCACCGCGCACCTCGAGCGCACCAAGCTGTCCTACCTGCTGGCGAGGGAGGGGGGCTGGAGCGCCATCGCCGACTGGATCGACGTGCTGTCGGGCGGGGAGAAGCAGAGGATAGCGGTGAGTCGTTCGGTCTACGGCTTATTCTGCCCCATTCAGAAAGAACACAGTACTGTATCTGCAAAATATCGGTTCCGGGATATTTTATAAACAGTGTTATGGTTTGTAACCATTGTTTACTTGGATAAAACACCACATTTACCACTTCATGCTGCTGCACATATGGAAATTTATACAAGTATTGGTAGATACTGTGTTTTATGTACTTGTTTATGTACTGTTATGTACACTGGTTCTGTATATACGGTGATTAGGCTTATTGCTTTGACCCATTTAGAGAGTAGATATGGTGTTCTAACTACGTGCAATGGAAAGCTGAGAAAAATTGAGTCAATAAAATGTATCCAACTGAAAAACGTTAAAAAATGCAGATACAGTATCCTTTCTAAGTGGGGCAGTGTAACAACTCGTGTTCGGACTCACTTTGAATCCGACGCTGACTGTGGACGAGCTGAGTTGCTGATTGTCAACAGATAGTAAAATCTCAACTATACAAAATAATATAGACAACAGAATGAGCACGTATTGCGGCGTGAAAAAGTGAAAAGCAAAAGAATCGATTTTTCGATTTGAGAATCGTTTTACATTGGAATCGATTCTGAAGGCGCTAAATGACCTCGCTGTCGATGCGCCTTAAAACCCTAATATTCATTAATTCTGAATCGATTCTCTATAAATCGATGTTATCACTAAAGGGTAGAGGTTTCACTGTATATAAATGATTTTAATAAATTGAAGCTCTTGCCATTTGAATGTGTTGTCGTGTAAACCGTGCCCGTTGAATGTTATCCAGATGGCCCGCCTGTTCTACCACGAGCCGCAGTTTGCCATCCTGGACGAGTGCACGTCGGCCGTTAGCGTCGACGTCGAGGGAAGCATGTACTCGTACTGCAAGGAAGCGGGCATCACGCTCTTCACCGTCTCGCACCGACGTTCTCTCTGGAAACATCACGAGGTAGGCAACTTGTATTACAGTCTTGGGGCGAGATTTCAATTGACGACTCGAAATAGGCGTGGCTTTACCAGTCGGCCAGTTGGATCTATATCATTTGTAGTTATTTCTAGATACCCCGATTGGATGTTTGAATTTCACTACAGTTCCAACAGCCCTGTTGATTGGACGGTATGAATTATGACGTCATGGGGGCGGAGACTGCGAGTCGTCAATTGATAATGACGCTATATTTTTGTTTAACCACTTGACAGCCGCTGGCGCATATACGCGTCCTCACACATTCCAAAACATGTCATTTTGTATCTTGACTCAATGACGTCTTATTAACATGGGACTTGTACTGACATCCAGGAGATAGATTGAGAAATTGGTTTAATTTTTTTTTCGGCCGATAGAATGCGCTAATGTATTGGAAAATGATGAAATACAGTCAGCTGTTCATCCTAGGCCAGATGTGTCAAACTGACGAGCCTCTGAACGCTAAATAAAAGTGATATCGGAAAATTTCTTGTTTCTTATATCAAGTACAACAATGTATAATTGCAATTAAACCATTTGTTTCTGCTATGAATGTTACGAAAGGCTATCTAAACATAAGTATCTGTGCGATGTAAAAGGAGAAAAAACCCGCCCTGGGAGGTAGAGTAGTGATTTCGTAACCCGGCTATCAAGTGGTTAATTGAAGAGAAAACTAGACCGGCACAGTAGCTGAGTGGTTAGCGCACTTGCTTCATGTGACCCGGGAGGTGAAGGGACATATCGGATCCGGTTCGATCCCCGCCACCGTCCATCTTTACAGGGGTTCTTCGTGGTTTCCCTCTGTAGTCTAGGCTAATGCCGGGATGGTTCCCACAATATAGGCCACGACTGCTTCCTTCCCACTATCCTTCCCATTACCCATGAAACCTTCATCTCATCATCCCATCATCTCATTATTCATTCATCCGACGCCAATAGATCTCAGTCATCATTACAGTGCGTCGTTAAAACCCAATATAAAAAAAAAACTAAAAAAAAAACTAGAAATCGTCATGGCAATTTCAGAAATTAAAATTATTTCACTACCCACGCCCCTGTGGCTCAATCAACTATCGCACTGTGTTAGGAACTGAAGTCATGTCGGGCATGGGTTCTAGTCCCGCATAAGGTAGGCCTACATGTGTTTTTTGTAGATGTCACTTTATCCCTTCAGCATCACCTGCTCATTCGTACCCCCGTATAATCTAGCTGTTGGTGGGGTCATTGAGCAGCATAAAAATAAATATACAATACATTTATTTGTCCTCCAGACACACGCTCCTTTCCCGAGTTTTTGACGGGGGCATTACTAGATGCTCTATGAAAACGTGAATCTGGTGATGCCTAGATGTCACTGCTCGGAGAAGGGGCAGGTCCTGAAGGAGAGATGAATAATTATAATTTTCATTCATTTCAAATCCTAGGGCTGTCCTAGTGATGTCCTTTAAATCACAATTGTCATTCGATATAACAATTGCAAACTATCTGAATTTCAGTGAGTATTGTTCAAAGTGTATCGGAATTTTTCATGATCGAAATCAAAAATGTTGGGTTGAAAAGTTTCTAATGCTCCACCAGTGCCAACTTCTGACCAAGTAACTAAGAAGCTCAAATTTCTCACTAGCACTACAAAATTCCTTACGGTTACGTAATTACAGTAGGTTCCTATTTACACGGTCCAAGTTGTCGTCCAGCTTCTGTGGTTCAAGGGTTGGTCCTATCACTTTGACAGCAACTTGGGTGAAACATTGAGTGCCCGTCTACACGGTCCAATATATTGAAGGTCATTCTCGACACATTGGTCACGATAGTGAACATCCCGATATAGTATATAGATGGCTTAGGAACAGCTGACTGGCAAACAAATATGGCGGCGCAAGTTGACGTGGGAGTCAAACTGTGCGTGCGCGCTAGACTTGTGAAGTCAAAGCCTCTGATTGGTTGGTTTCATCACAGGTTGGATGAAAACGAGGAATTTTCTAAACAAAATGACTTGGATGTAAGGATGTGTCCAAGGATTAGATGAAAGCTTTATGCTCCAAGTTTCCCATTTAGACGGTCCAAGAAATAGTATCCAACCCTTGAATCACAGAAGTTGGATGACAAGTTGGACCGTGTAAATAGGGCTTTATATACAATTTCTTGAATTGTCTTGAATCAATGTTTCAATATGTAATTAATCGAATATTGAATTCAGTATTTCCATTCGATATCGAATCAAAGACCTAGATATCAAAAATGAATGGCTATCCTAGTTTATATTCTTTAGTGTCAATGCAATGTGTGGCCGTTTTGCAAGAAAATACAATGAAACTGTAGTAAACAATAATCGATATATAAGTTTTCACGCCAACAAAAACCCCACTATGAAATATTTATTTTCATGAAATGTTCTTGTTTTCAGTATTACCTCCAAATGGACGGCAGAGGTACGTTCGAGTTCAAAGCCATCGACGCCGACACGGAAGAGTTCGGTTCGTGAAGACCGAACCGTGCAATATTATCGTAACAATTTACCAAACATTACACGTACGTTACAAGTACAATAAGTAAACAATGCTATTTATAAAATGGTTGTTCGAATAGGTAGTAGTTATCGGCTAGCGGCAAGTATTTTCGAAAGAAACCTCTACGAGGTTGCCTCGTCCTACGTTCAATAATCTTTGCTACCGTTGAACCGTAGTTGACGTTATTACTAGTGATGACATTGATTCTCAAAATCAGGAATCAATTCTGTAAGCTCCAGAATCAATTAAAAATCGATTTTGGAAAAAAAATTCACCCTCAAAAAAAGTTGTGTAGTTTTAAACTTTTTTTTTCACCTTCCAGCAGCGTTTTACATGAAATATAGCTGCCAGAGATTTCTTTGAACTGTACTGTACCATTTGGGTATTTCCATCAACGTTCGGCTGTCAAGGCATAATCGAAAGGATAGCTTGTGTCTAGACAGTAAAATGTCAACAATACAAAATAATATAGACAACGAAATGAGCACATACTGCGGGGTGAAAAAGTACAGCACTGACTCCCAAAAAAATGAAAAATGAAAAAAATGGATTTTTCTATTTGAGAATCGTTTTACATTCAAATCGATTTTGAATCAATTCTCGATTAATCGATGCCATCTCTAGTTATTACCGCCGATCCCTATGCTGCATCATGGATGCCCACCATGAGGGTCACTGACTCACTGTTCTTGGATTCGTTTGATACTGTAATTCACTTTCTAAACAAATTCAAATTGTTGCGGAGGCTAGTATACCTCCGAGCGGAAACTAACGTAAACCAATTGGTTGTTGTACAAAATGCACTGTACCCTCGATCCACAAGTTGGCCTCTACTAAAGTCGATTTCAAGAACTTGAATCGTATTGCTGTGGTAGGTTTGTGACGACGTTACCCTTTTAGTCAGTAATTAATACAGAGATCAAGAGATGACAAGTGGTAATTATGGTGACCAGTTAACCGGTGAACAAAAAACTCCTTTTGTAAAGTTTGGTAATGATATGTATCGACATTTGCTTGCCAATACATGAAGGTAATAAATTACCTTTATCGTTTCTGCGTCCCATAGATATGTAAATTCAAGTTGGTGAGCGTACGTTGATTCCTGTAACCGACTTGGTACATTTGTCTTCCATTTTATAATTATTATTCCGAATTATTCTTGTGAATCGGTAGGTTTATTCTATGTTTTGACGTTGGGAATTGACTTCATAAAAATGTAATGATAAACTTTTAGACCTTATTAGTGTTTACTGAAGCCTTTTTGTTTTTTATACCGGTAATTAGTTTTATTTCAAATGTATAACGTATTGTGATACCGTACTATAAGTCTAGAAAAAATGCTATTCACATTATGTACTATAATATAAATCCTAGACAAAACACTAGGGCATCAAATCTATACCAGTGCTCAAAACATGCTATAGTTGAAATATTATTTAATTCCGTGTACGGATCGTCGTGGTTTCGACGAAAATACAGGCCGCTAGACTAAGACGTAACTTTCGTTGAGGATTCTGCATTATGTACGCTTCTACAAACACCATGCAAACAAGTGACCTTGAATATTGTTTCATACGTTTCTTTTTTGTAATTATTGACAGCTCAATCGTTCATTGCGTGTACTTGTACGCTCGTGAGAAGGTCGTCTACCAATACATACAAATATCACCGGAATATTTGTATGACTGTAGTATTTTCAAGGTATTGTGATATTTCGGGACAAGTTTTATGATAAGAAAGGCAACTACGTTTTCGTCTTTCGAAAGCGTTTCTTCCGCGAAGTTGCGGCGAGTATGTAATTACCGATGTCAAAGTTTTTAAGATTATTCAGTTGGTAGACGGCCTTCTCATTTCGTGGTTACCAATAGGCCTATACCTATATGAACCGACGTATTTCTCTTATGCAATAAGGAAAATATATTTTTATTAATGTATAAATTCTGCTAATTCTGTGGATCGGAATTTAATATGTTTGTCTAGGTATTTAATAATAACGTAAATTTAGTATTTTGAAAATACTTATGTACGACTATTGAAGCTAATCGTACACGGTTCAATTTTCCATCCAATTGACTATTGTAGGTGAATTGAGCGTTGTCGTTGCAATGCCCTCGTGCTTCCATTATTTCGTATCAAGAATACCAACCTTGTACGCGATTTGTATTTATTGGCCGATTCCGATCAACTGGAACGCTCGTTCCTGACATAAGTATTCATAAGGGTCATAGACGACAGATATACTTCCAAGACATGTCACGAAATATTTGGATGGATAATTGGACCTTGTAAAACAGCTTTCAGATTACCGTATATCTTCAGAAAAAATATAGTAAAATCTAAAAATGTTTCTTGTTGTGTTTTTTTATGATATATAAATAATTTACCTACAACTTTTGATATAAGAAATAACATTGTTATTAAATGGTTGAGGATGTATTGTAGGTCAATAAATAAATCATTTTGGGACCATGATCGATATTATTGTGAGAAATTATTTGTAAAATTTACGTGCATGCGTAGAAGAATGATGTTAGTAGGGCTTGAAGCATAAGTAAAAGTATGTTTCTGTTCCTTGACACTTGTCTTGTTGAATACTATGCAATATAACATGGTCGACTGGTTTGATCAGGTAGCAAAGAGACTTTTACTTAAACTTCAAGCTGTACATAACCTTCGGTTAGTCTGTGTCACTTTTAACCCATTTAATTTCTAGAAACGTGGAAATTTATAACCATTCAGTTTTTAAATTTTCGAAAGCCATGTTTAGAAAGTCGTTGACTCATTTTAGTAATTATTTCCCACACTTTTGAATATGTATGCATGTGACGTATTCTGTGTGCTAATTTGAATGATCGGCATGAAATACGGGCAATACTCGTCAAATTGATTCAACGAATAGTTTTCAAATATGAGCAACGCTCGTAAAATATTCAATGTGCTAATTGTTGAAAATTATTACTAATCACTTGACGGCTGTGGACGCTTGAGTGCGTCCTTACCCTAATAACACGGGCAGTCCCGAGGTACTCTTCAGGCGTGCACAATGCCCAATGTGAAGGACTCAGTACCTCCTTAGGAATTCTAGGGTTATTAGGGTATACTTTCCAATATGTTGAATTTAATATCTCAACAACATTACGTCATATGTCAGTCAAAGTATCAGTCACATAAAGCGAACGCTAGTTTTGAAAATATTAAATAGGCCTAATGATTCTTGATTTTTCAGCCACTTTTTTTTCTTCAAGAATAGTTGCATTCCATAATTATTATTCATGAGGAATACAAAAAGAAACTTCTGGTTCATTGTTTCCGATGTTTTATTCTCATTGATACTCCATCGATACTATTTAAAAAGTCTTATATTGTGTTATATATTTTGGGGTGGTAAAATCGGCATTGTGGTGCCCCGTCCAAACAATCCTAACTTTCATCCATAACCTAATTGGGGAACAATGATTTTGTATCAAGTTTCAATGTTAGGGGACGTCCATAAATTACGTCACAGCTTGGGGGGGAGAGGGGTTGTCAAGATTCGTGACAAGGTGTTACAAGGGGGGGAGGCAACTGTGTGACGTACCATTTATTTGTTCGATGCATTTGGCGCCATTCTTATATTCAAAATTCAATTCAAAAAAGTGTTATTCCAAAAATACTTACAAATTACAATAACATATAGAGACAAAATTACATATACAATTATAATAGACACAAAATTACAAATATAATTATAATATAATACTAAGTTCTTAATTAAATAGTATAATCTGGGTAAATTTGTTTCTGAAGTGAAGGAATACCCACATAAGCAAAGCTTGTGTATGGGAGAGGAGTCAAAGAAGAAAATTTTCATTTGTGTAGCAAAATGTATGGATTCTTCTATTTATACCCACCCTACAAACAGCAGATCCAATTCAAATAATCATCAAGTTTGACTACTCCAAAAGCAAACATGAAGAAATGAATATTTCGATTTCATTACTCTATTGCACCTTTGCCGCCTATTAATTTAATTTTTCTTGTTAGAGGGGGGTATGAGAATTTGTGACGTATTTAAAGGGGGGGGGGGTAATAGGTTTTGTGACCCACTGTGACATGGGAGGGAAGGGAGGTTCAAAGTGGCCTAAAAAAGTGTGACATAACTTATGGACGTCCCCTTATTACAGAAAAGAAATATATTGACGGGGTCTTATACTGACATCAAGGCGTTGGATTGAGACATTGGTGTTATTTTTTTCCCAATAGAATACGCTAATGTATCAAAAAATGATATAATATAGTCGACTGTTATTTCAGAGCCTTGTTCTAGCTTTGCCTACAGGTGCATGTTGTCACATCCATAAGTTCCACACAGAAATCTGACCTTTCCCCCTTCCCCTCTCAAGACGAGTCGCAACTAGCTGGGACTCGTCATGGTTCCGAGACGTGGAATAGCGAGGGTTTTTGAGTTTGGGTAATTCGCATGAACGGATCGCTCGTGAGAGTTTATGTGGTTTTATTGCGAGATACATCAAGTCAGAGTGATCGTGTTTGGCCATTGTTGAACAGTGAAAATCTGTGGAATTTTCGTAGTTCTGTCCTCAGACTTATTTATTATTTCGTGTAAAAACAACATAGCATCATCGCTTTTGTTATTTTTTCATCTTATTTGGTATCACCAAGTTCCGGTCCCAGCCTACAGAAGTATGAGCTAGGCCAAACAGCAGCGGAACCAAGGGGTAAGTCGTGGCAAATCCTCTGAATGCTAAATGACATTTGATATTGGCAAATTCATTCTTTTATATATCAAGTAAAACACATTGATACAATAAATCCATTTGCTTCTGATATAAATGTTATGGAGGCCACAACCACAATTTGTTCCTACAATATACAAAGTGGGATTTAACAACCTTGATGTATTACTAGCTGGATACATCGATGAAAAATAAGGAGAGGTCGGATCACGTTACAACTTTCAATAAACTTGGACGATGAATAAAATATAGACTGGCACAAATCTAGAACAATTTATGGTAGGTAGTTTATTAGGAATCAGAAGTATTTTACAAATACAAGATATCTCAGTTACAAACTGTCAACAGCACTGACATCAAAGATAAATAGGCCTAGGCCTACACTAAAATTTCAGTCAGAAGCCATAATTAATCTAGTCCTCACCTACTGGTCTCAGAGGCCTAATCAATGAGGTAAGCCTACTATTTCTACTACAAAAACTGTAAACAATTTAAATGCTCATATATATTTTACATAACAAATGATTTGGTAAGCCTTGTTTACAATTTATATATTCTTTGTATTTCACAACATAATATAACATTATTAGGCCTCGGCCCTATGGCCTATTTGGCCTCACTGATATTGCAAGGGACATGCAGGCCGCATTGCCGACAATTATCGTAAATATGTCTTGTTGAAGATGGATATGATTAAAAACATGATGCGATGTCGAGTTCCAGTAGAATCTTGAGGAAAATGTCTCGATGATTATAATGAAGTGCTTTTATTGCTGCCACAATAAGCTCACGAACGATAGTGGAGGCATGCCTGGGTCCGCTCCTTGCTTGAATCCCGAATAGAGTACGTAGGGAATGAATCCCCAGTGAAACAGAAATTGTCCTGCACTGATAACAGTAGATAATCTTTCCTTAACTTCCTTGCTCATTCCCATTTTCGTTTATTTTCAATAAAAAGATTGCCGAAACACAAAATCTTTGTTTCTAGTAACGTCGATCGTCGGTTAGGTTGCAAAAATCAATCTCAGAATAGACATCCTACGCGCACTAAATTCCCTCATTTATGTTGGGTTTTAATTGTTGAAATGTTTCGTGAGCGTTGGCTAAACTGATTTCAACTGTTCATGGTAGATCACGTGTAGTGAACTTATAGTTTATCTAATAGATGGCGCTGTTTGTACTTTGGCGAAAACAGCTTTCGGTTCGAGCCTGGGAAATGTTTTGTGATCGCCGCTGTCGTAGTTGCTCAGCCGCTCCATACATTTTCAATTTCAGTCGCGAGGTGAATGTGGTCTAGTGCGGATGTGTTTCAATAATCGCAGTTAACAAAACTTGATTGCATTATTGGAAGTAATCCGTATCATAATCGGTTTCTCGTGTGGTGTGTGTGTTTTTTTGTCAGTGTTTATAAACTAATCCAAACATGGATAGTGGCAGTGGGAATGCACAAGGAGCTGCATCTAGTGCGGATGCTGCAAAAACTACTCCCACCTCAGGGGATGCAAATAATCGCCAGGGGTGTGGCTGTGTGAGTGCTACGACCATTACAATTCGTGTGACGCCGACTACGGGCGGACAGTTCGATTTATCAATATCTAAATCTGAAACGATAGAAAATCTTAAAAAGGTGATATCGAAAAAGTTAAAAGTGCCGAAAGAACGGATATGCTTACTACATCGGGATAGGTGAGTCTGGATTTTTTTCTCCTATTCGAGCACGAACGAGCACCACTACTTTATGAATCCTTGTCACTTGGCAACAGAGCACAGAAACAAATCAGCTGTAGTGACGTAGATTTCCTCCCGTGTTATTTCACCGTGAAATGGGCTCGACCACTTTTTTGTGATTATAATTTACTACATGCATTGTTTCCCTTTAATCAAATTAAATCTTTTTTTTCATTTATTTCAACTGATTATTAACCATATCACGAATAATAAGATCATTTTATTTGAAGGCTTTAGTTGACTTGCAAATTAATACTGTGCTTGGTTTTATAAAGAAATGAGTTGACCTTATTTTTAGAAAGCCACTCCTTTTCCTCCGCGTTTTACTGATTGTTTGTCGCGTTTTACTTACACTAATGCCCATAGTTGTTTACATTTAAAACGGTAATATTTTATATTATCAACCTTCAATCGTGTAGGTTCATTACAAACAATGAGTACCGGTAGGCCTAGGCCTTGGTTAGTTAAATGCAAATAGTATGGATTTTTTGCGTTCCAGTTGAATCGAAGCAGGTGATTGAAGTGTATCTCTCCAATCTCGGTGTAAATCTACTTAAAGTTACCGAGTAATTATCACATATTCAGTCTATTGGTTCAGCAATTAATCAATGATAATAATTGAACTGGTTGCTTTTAATACGTGGAGTATTTCTATTTTGCATTGTATGAAGATTTCATCAATCAGCTGGACTATGCCTAGCTAGCCTAATATTAGGCGGGATAGGCCTACGTTTTATTAGAATGACGTAGGCGTAGGGCTTGTACTGTCACAACTTGAAACAATGTGGTTATCTTTTATGGCCCATCGAGGGCGATAGGGCATACTCGAAGTTATTTTAATAATTGGGCCCTATTAGACGAATCGACATGAAATACAAATTTAACGCTGAATCCACAATTGTATCGGCGTTCTGTTTTCAAATGTTCAAACTATACCCTATGGATTCTAATGATCGGTCAAAAAATTGGCCAATTTAGCTTGAAGGTTTTAATTATTTTAATACTACACTCGTACTTTGGTCTCTTTGTCTTTATTATGCTAATAATAGGCCTTAACAAAAATGTTTCGATTATAGTACGGTAACTATTGTTATAGGCCCCTACTCTTGAGTTTTTACAATCACACCAGCTTGATCAGCTGTAGTGCACACATGAAACACAATTTACAAATACCTGGTCATCCAGGTTGGTCAAGCTGCAATCGACACTCATTTCCAATTCCTTCCTCAAAGAGGCTGAGCTCTAACGAGATCAAATTATTTATAATTTATTTCATGCCATTATTCTTATTTATTTAATATTTCTCCTAGTAAGCCACGAGCTCACGAACAACAAAGTTTGATAAGCTGATACAAGTTTTGAACAAGTAGGTCTATTATTGTCGGGTCCAGGCATTCTATTTTTGAAAATGTCTTTGATTTTGATACTTGCCTACCTTGGTACAAGTTTTAAACAAGTCTCATTGTCGGTCCTCCTAGGCATTCTATTTTTGAAAATATCAGTAATTTTAGTGAACTTTTCAAAACATGGCATTTAATTAATACCTGATTTTAACATGGTAGCTTGCTTGTTATACACTCGTAGCCTTTCATTCTACATTCTGCAACATTCGTTCGATCCCAGCCATTTACCGTGTCAGTCTTACTTCCATACATGTGGTACCACTGACAATGTAGGGCAAACGGCTAACGAAACTGTACAAGCGTTTACTTGTTTTCTCACCTTAGCTCTAGGACATGTATTTCTGTTACAACAATGGGAACGATAATCGGACTGTGTATGCAAGCAGATGGTATCTTTACGTAATTTATGATTTAATAAAGAGAGATAGTTAGGCCTATATTGTTTAGGTGTAGGATGTTATTGTTGTTACGTAATTCGATATGTAGGAGGCCTAGAAGAGAATAGCGCGTGCAGACTGAATTCATACCGAGTATTTATCTTGATTTGGCTTGGATTTATCTGCACTTGGTGGAGTAAATACAACTCGGATAGTCTTAATTAGATTTTTTCCAGATTGTTTGTAATCAATTGTTGCTATTTTGAATATTTTCTACTCTCAAATCAAACAATTGAGAAAATCTTCTGCTTTATCTGAACAATTTAATCTTAAAAAATTGTAGCATATATTTCCAGATTACTATTTCTTGGATTATTGAAGAATATTTTCTCCACTAAAATATTGATACGAAAATATTGTAAGATGTTTTACTCACGATTAAAGAGAGATTGTTTTTTAAAAGGCACGCGTGCCTCAAAACAATCCTCAAAACACGGTATTAAAAACGTTATGTATTTCAAGGTAAATTGTTTTTAATTCTAAAGTAAATGTATTGGGGGGGGGGGGGGGCGCAAATAATGTTCGTGTCATGGGGCGCATAATGTCTTGAATGATTAGGTTTCAGCCTGGGTCGACCCCGTGCGCACGCCCATGATGAGATTGCATGTTAGTGGGACTGTGGCTCACAATAAGTCTTGTTCCACCAGGGCTTGGGAAGCTATTCGGCATTGTCGACACGAATCTGAATGAAATATTTGAAAACTCTGGGCAAAACGGTTCGGAATCTTGAGATGGATTTGCCGCAACTGGTACCTTATCGCGACTGCTTTTAAAAATATAGAAATTCATGTTTAGGGGCCTACCTACTATTTTTTTAATGTTCACGAACGAGTGTCAACTCCAAGTAACTTAAATAATAAGGCCCGGTTTTACCAATCTTAGTTAGGATGCTAATCCACTAACTATTACCGGTAATTAAAAGTACGAAAATAACATATATGTAACCAATGGTGATAACAAGTTGATCCACTAACTATTGCTTAATACAGTTTCGTAAAACCGGGCCTAAGTAACTCATGCTCTTCAATTAATATACGGTACCATTCTATTTTTTCATTTTTTTTTCAAATCTAATCTTTCCTCAGATAATACGTTAGTGAAACTAACACTAAGAATGTGAGTGGTACCTTGAAAATGATTGAATTCACAAAAATTTGATATATTTTTAATTGAAGAGCATGAAGAAATTATCTTGGGGTTGATATACTGTTCATTCAATCACACTGGTTCGTGAACATAGAAAAATTAGTGCAAAGATGAATTTCTCTATTTTTATAAGCACCTTGCATGAATTCACCCCCTAAAAACCACGTCCTACGGTCCTTGAGGACTTTGATTGGTTATAATGCGGTAGAAACCAAGGCCTTCTATAGGGTATTCTCAATTGACGTCACCCATTGTTGAAAGAGAGATACAACAATGTCCATCAGTTGAAATTGACCAAGCAGAATATTTGATAGTCCACCAGTATTGCTATAGTAACGATTGTTTGTCGTTTGTTACGTGCGAACACCCTATAGGCCTACTATAACAATAGAAGAAAACAACAAAAGTCACGGTCTTTTGGACTGCGTTAACTTGATATATTTCGTAACCCACCTCGAGAGCTGTCGATGCGCCTTAAAACCCTAATATTCATTCATTCAACAGTGCTAGGATTTTGGAACAACAATAGAAATTCATAAGGACTAGCCGTGTTGCCATGGTACTTGCCCTACTGGGGAATAGAAACCAATCAAAGTTCTGGGCGTGAACATAAAGTGACAGTCGCGGTAAGGTAATATATATATATATATATATATATATATATATATATATATATATATATATATATATCTATGGTAGCTCCTAGCGGTAAGACACAACACAACAGCACAACAGCAAAACGGTGTGAATTGAGAAATATGGCCGACGTCTTTTCGATTTCCGAAATGTTCTGTCTGAAACGATGCACGGTATGTCGTGATGATCGTGAAATATTTCAACCGTTTCAAGCTAAATCGATTTGGCCAAACCTTTTCCCAGCTGTGTAATGCACCTATTGGCTGCGTTCCAAAACCTCCAGAATCTACTGCAAGCGTATTGGATGCGTTCCGAAACCTACTCCGAGTAATTTACTGGACGTTCCGAAACGCACCACGCTAGTACATTCAGCGTGTGCCTACTGAAACACTGGAACTATTTGCCCCAGTAAATATAATGGTACCCTCCATGAATGGTGCGAGATTACATGAGTTAATTCACAGGCAAATCCGAGTGAGAATATTGTTATATATAAGTCACTGTCAGAGAAACTCCATCTGGAGAAATGTTAGTTTGAAATTTAAAATGTATTTAAAACGGGGTTGATTTGCATATAGGCCTACCGGTACCTTTTTCTACCCATTGTTTCAAAACCTAACATTTTATTGAAAAACAATAATGAAAAAAATAGAATTAAAAATAAAACTTTTTACTCTCGAATTGGACCTTTACTGGATGCCTTCTTTTACTGAGGCCTACTGGATACAAATATTTCTACTGGCAAGTACTGTAATGGCCCGCTCACACGAGGCACGATCGTGCCAATCCTACGTTGTCGAGCAATGAAAGACCCCGTGTGAACGCGTCAAGGTCAACACTGCGTGCCTGAATCACGTCGAATTTCAGATAGACAGGAGCTCTATATTTCAATCCTATCGTGTTGGTTTATACATGACTGACCAATAGGAGAACTGTCTTTTCAATTCGAGTAATCGATAATCACAACAAAGCAAATCGATTGAATATGGCCGCCTAGACAGAATTTTCTATTGGTCCATTTATCACGTGACTGAAACTTTCCAGCAATGCGATGCGCGATTCCAAACTTGTGTGTGAATGCCCCAAAGCTCGCATCGTATTGCTCGACATCATGGGATAGACACGATCGTGCCTCGTCTGAACAAGCCATAAGGCCAGCGGGTTTCCGAATGTACCCACAAACATATCGTAATATCTCCAGCACAGCCTTCTTTATTCAAATCATTCATTTGATATGAATGATAGAAGAATGATCTGAATAAAGAAGACTGTGGTCTCCAGGCTCATACCTATATTCACGATGATTATGTGTTGAATTTATCGTTATGTGATATAGGCCTATGTTGATATTTATCGATTCGGGGACTCTGAATGTATCGATATATTGTATCGTCTATGCATGTAGCATGTAGGCCAACCATGTCTTCTTGCCGTGTATGAATGGTATCAGTGAGGTTTTATGCTATTATGTTGGCACGAGTGGCAATACGCCCTGCGACGATTGCCGAGGTATCACGTTTCGAGTGTTCGAATGGCTAACACACTGAACCGTCATTCAGGAGACCGTGATTCGATTCCCGCCATGGTCGACCATCCATGGTTTCGTTCCTTGCCACTTTCCGAAATCATATAGTAAAACAACCTATCATCTCGTAAATGATTCCCCGACGCCAATAGATCTTAGTCATGAGTAGCGTGCGTCGTTGACCCCTGAATGACCTTGTGCTGTTCTGTTCCAGACAACTACGGGACGGGACGCTACAGGAGAACCAACTGATGGACGGGAGCCGCCTCACTTTATTACCCAGCGTCGAGACCGGCTTACTGGTGAGTCCTACCACCATATATCGGCAGTAGAACAACTCCTGAAATCTGGTGTACACTTGTCATGAAATCTTCCTGAAGTCCCTTGAAATCTTCTAGTCATTCTTTGAAATCTTCCTGATAAATCCTCTTGTAATCCCTTGAAATCTTCTTGTAATCCCTTGAAATCTTCTTGAAATACCTTTAAATCTTCTTGTAATCCCTTGAAATCTTCTTGAAATACCTTTAAATCTTCTTGTAATCCCTTGAAATCTTCTTGTAGGCCTAATCCCTTGAAATCTTCTTGTATTCCCTTGAAATCTTCTTGTAATCTCTTCAAATCTTCTTGTAATCCCTTGAAATGTGAAATCAGGTGTGCACCAAATTTACTTGTTGTTCCCCTCTCGACGTTTCGCCAGTAAAACAACTACTTTTATTGATATCGACCTATCCGTATATAGTGGAGAAACTGCTTTTATCGACTTATCTCAGGTGGAAGAACTACTTTTAGTGACATTAGTGGAAGAACAACTTTTACCGATGGAGGCCTCTGTATAGTGGAGAATCTGCTGTTATCGTCTCTTCTTAGGTGGAAGAACTACTTTTAGTGACAAATCTTTAGTGGAAGAACTACTTTTACCGATGTCGGTCGATGTAGGCCTCTCTGTATTGTGGAGAAACTAAATTTTACCGACATAGTTGTAGTGGAAGAACTGCCTTGAACGATTTGATTTTATCTATAGTCTACAAAGATGCTACTTTTATCTACGTACCGTATCTATGGTGGAGGAACACCTTGTATCGACTTATCTAGTGGAGGAAAATCAATTTCATTGACTTATCCTTATATTGAAGGAATTCCTCCATGGACGAAACTTTGTGGGTTGGTGGTCATCTTTCTGATTGGACTGTGGTCACTGCTACTATTAGACCATTTCCGAAATGAATGAGCCATCTAGCGGCGATCGTTTGAACTAGAACGGAATTTTATTACCCGAGCTCGAAAGTCCTATGCTGCCAATGCTATTTAGCACGTTCGATTTATACTGTGCGTCACAGTGAACGTATCAAGTTATAATATGATAGTAGTTTAATCATTTATTTGTTTACTGTATACTGAGAGATTTACACACTGTCAGAGTGAGTAAGATGAGAGATAATGCAAGTTATATATCTCAATGTTTTGCCTTTGACTCTGTATATAGAGTTTTAAATAATCAAAATGGGGTGGTAAGATCGCCCTTGTGGTGCCCCGTCCAAACGATCCTATCTTTCATCCATAGCCTTAATTGGGGAACAATGATTTTGTATCAAGTTTCGATGTTATTAAAAAAAAAGAAAAAAAAAAAAGTATATTAGAGGGACTTTTTAAACAGTACTAAAACTCCCAGAATGCAATACCAGCGATATCAGCTACTAGGAGGCGTGACGCGCCTGCGCATTGAATTATGAAAATGGTCTATTGGTTATATCACTTGAAAGTGACGTGTAGGGACAGGATGTGAACTTATACATAATATATATTACCAATGGTCATGAATTCTTATTCACAAATATATTTTAAATTCAAATGACATAGCAACCCAGAAACTAGATATTGATGAATATTCACGATGCCTATTTCGTTTTCCCAACTTTAGAGAAAACTAGAAATCATCATCTCAATTTCAGAAATTAAAATCAATTGTTTTGTCCTCCGGAGAGCGTGAGTCATGACGTAGGCATTACCGAATCTACATAGTTATATAAACAGAG
>OZ023338.1:11836016-11866016 GCA_964007535.1 Brachyptera risi | reverse complement strand
TGATTGGTATGAGTATTACCAACTAGTACGCACTATTGTTGTTACCCAGGCAACGCTCGTCAGCAGCGCTGTGAAATGAAGCTCGGGAGCGTGGAGCGGGGAAATAGATTGAAACTGTTGACCTACTAACTGCACGCCACCGTTTCCACGCGACGCGGTGACCTTAGCTGGCCGATCTGCGGATACGGTATCGGCGTGGCGATATGCAGGCGACGGGGGAAACGCTGTAGTTGTGGTCGGGTGAGAATGTAGTCATTCTAGAGCTGATACGTCTACACCGAGCTGTGACAAGAGATGGGAGGCGACGGGGGAAACGCCGTAGTTGTGGTTGGGTGAGAATGTAGTCATTCTAGAGCTGATACGTGTAATCACTTTCCTGTAACCCTCAAACTAGTCAAAGGTGAGAATGATTGTGAATTTGGTTCAAAAATTACTTATTGAATAGATATTTTCACTCCATCCAAGAGTATTTTGACGACAAGGATCAACTTCTATAAATCAAGAATACAAGTGATCTGAATCTTGATTTTCTACTATTATTACTATTTAAGGTCTATTTGTATGTTATCAATACCGGTAATGTCTACTTTTAACCGACTTCTCTGATATTAGTTGATGATCAACAAAGAATAAAAAAAAATATATTATCATTAGGCAAACCGATTTGTGACGGGAAACGGAGTATGGGCGTAGCGATATGCAGGCGAGGGAGAACGCCGTAGTTGTGGTCGAATGAGAATGTTAATGCTTCGTAATTGGTTGAACAGTCGTGATATTATAAATAATAAATGGTGATGAAAGTAATGAATGGTCGTAATAGTGTTGATGTGTGTTTTTGGTGCGACTTTTGCAAGTCATCTCTGTTACACGCTCTTCGTTCTTGTGACGTCATATTGAGCAATGCTTCAGAGAGCTGTGGCGATTGAGAGAGAGAGAGAGAGAGAGAGAGAGAGAGAGAGAGAGAGAGAGAGAGAGAGACAGACAGACAGACAGACAGAGAGAGAGACAGAGTCATGTCCATGTATTGACAGTTGTCCGAGGGAGAGAGAGAGAGGCAGGCATGTCCATGTATTGACGGTTGTCCTAAAGAGAGAGAGAGAGAGAGGTGTAAGAGAGACACAGAGAGAGAGAGGCATGTCCATGTATTGACGGTTGTCCTAAAGAGAGAGAGAGAGAGAGGTGTAAGAGAGAGAGAGAGAGAGAGAGAGAGAGAGAGAGAGAGAGAGAGAGAGGTGTAAGAGAGACACAGAGAGAGAGAGAGAGAGAGAGAGAGAGAGGCAGGCATGTCCATGTATTGACGGGAGAGAGAGAGAAGTGTAAGAGAGAGAGAGAGAGAGAGAGAGGGAGAGAGAGAGAGAGAGAGAGAGGTGTAAGAGAGACACAGAGAGAGAGAGAGAGAGAGAGAGGCAGGCATGTCCATGTATTGACGGGAGAGAGAGAAGTGTAAGAGAGAGAGAGAGAGAAGTGTAAAAGAGAGAGAGAGAGAGAGAGAGAGAAGTGTAAGAGAGAGAGAGAGAGAGAGAGAGAGAGAGAGAGAGGCATGCCCATGTATTGACGGTTGTCCGAGATTTAGTGTCAGAAGTCCACCGCTGCAGCCCAGTGTTGTTGCTATAGCGACCGGCGCATCCTCGTAACGGTTCCCTAGCCTACTGAAATACTCTACTCTCCGTCTCTCCGTTACCGACTGCTCTGTCGGCACTCGGCACACTCTTGTCGCGGGCACCCGGTACTACATTCTAATCACGACATTCATTTCTCTAATCTTGGAGAAAATTAGAGATCATCTTCTCAATTTCTGACATTTTCATCGGTTTTTGGGGGGTGCCTGAAGAGCAAATACTGGAATTGCGATACTACCAACGGGAGGTATAGTGGACATGTCGGACCCGGTTCGATCCCCGCCACCGTCCATCTTTACAGGGTTTTTTCGTGGTTTCCCTCTGTAGTCTAGGCTGATGCCAGGATGGTTCCCACAATATAGGCCACGACCGCTTCCTTCCCACTACCTTCCCATTACCCATAAAAATCTTAATCTCATCATCACATTAATCATCCATCCGACGCCAATAGATCTTAGTCATCATTACAGTGCGTCATTAAAACCCCAAATGAAAATGACATGAACATAATCGAGTAATGTCTACGTAACGACTCCGAAAATAGATCGGGTCCCGGAGGACAAATAAATAGATTGATTATAATTTCTGAAATTAAGTTGATGCCATCTGGTTTCCTAGAAGATGAGGAAAATGAATATCGTTATTATTCGTTACAATCTAGTTTCAGGTTGTGATGTTCTTCAAGCTTTGGTTCCTTGTTTCCACCGACAGACTGTTCGAGCGAGGGATGTGGACAACAATTGTCGTGCCTTGATGTGGGATTCGAACCCAGGGCCGACTTGACGTCAGTTTCTACATCAGTGCCTTGACTTACAGCCGAACCGACGGCTCTCTCTCTCATACCCTCTCTCTCTCTCTTTCGTGTACTCTCGCTCTATCTCTTATACACTCTCTTTATCTCTCTCTCTCTCTCTCTCTCTCTCTTTACATCCCTCTCTCATATATTGTCTCTCGTACTCTCTCTCTCTCTCTCTCTCTCTCTCATACCCTCTCTCTCTCTCTTTCGTGTACTCTCGCTCTATCTCTTATACCCTCTCTTTATCTCTCTCTTTCTCTTTATATCCCTCTCTCATATATTGTCTCTCGTACTCTCTCTCTCTGTCTAGTACTCCTCTCTCTTATACTCTCTTCTCTCTCTCTTTATGTCATTTCTCTCACTCACTCAATCGTCTAACAGCGCAAGTGTAGCGTTTTCCTTGTTTACTCTGTGATGCATGGACCACATGTTAAACACTTCCTCGCACACAAACACACATGTTTGTTGACGCGTACGTTCAACAGACTCTTCAAGGGTCGTGTTTGTTTGGATAGTTTTTTCCTGTTCTGCCGAAGTCCATTTGTTTGAAGTATTTATGATAATACTCAGTCTCATGCATGCAGTACAGTGTATTCACCGGGGCCTGGATTGACAAGTAGTCCTATCTTTAGCACGTTTAAAGTCAGGACCATTCTACTGAGTCAAGACCCATATTGGTCTCAAGTTGAGACTATTTCACTGAGTCAAGACCCATATTGGTCTCAAGTTGGGACTAATCCGGACTATTTCACTGAGTCAAGACCCATATTGGTCTCAAGTTGGGACTAATCCGGACTATTTCACTTAGTTAACGACCAATGCTGGTCTCAAGTTGAGACTAATCCGGACTATTTCACTTAGTTAAGGACCAATGCTGGTCTCAAGTTGAGACTATTTCACTGAGTTAGGAACAATATTGGTCTCAAGTTGAGACTATTTCACTGAGTTAGGACCAATATTGGTCTCAAGTTGAGACTATTTCACTGAGTTAGGACCAATATTGGTCTCAAGTTGAGACTATTTCACTGAGTTAGGAACAATATTGGTCTCAAGTTGAGACTATTTCACTGAGTTAGGACCAATATTGGTCTCAAGTTGGGACTATTTCACTGAGTTAGGAACAATATTGGTCTCAAGTTGAGACTATTTCACTGAGTTAGGACCAATATTGGTCTCAAGTTGAGACTATTTCACTGAGTTAGGAACAATATTGGTCTCAAGTTGAGACTATTTCACTGAGTTGGGAACAATATTGGTCTCAAGTTGAGACTATTTCACTGAGTTAGGACCAATATTGGTCTCAAGTTGGGACTATTTCACTGAGTTAGGAACAATATTGGTCTCAAGTTGAGACTATTTCACTGAGTTAGGACCAATATTGGTCTCAAGTTGAGACTATTTCACTGAGTTAGGAACAATATTGGTCTCAAGTTGAGACTATTTCACTGAGTTAGGAACAATATTGGTCTCAAGTTGAGACTATTTCACTGAGTTAGGACCAATATTGGTCTCAAGTTGGGACTATTTCACTGAGTTAGGAACAATATTGGTCTCAAGTTGAGACTATTTCACTGAGTTAGGACCAATATTGGTCTCAAGTTGGGACTATTTCACTGAGTTAGGAACAATATTGGTCTCGAATTGGGATATTTCACTGAGTTGGGACCAATATTGGTCTCAAGTTGGGACTATTTTACTGAGTTGGGACCAATATTGGTCTCAAGTTGGGACTATTTCACCGAGTTGGACCAATATTGGTCTCAAGTTGGGACTATTTTACTGAGTTATGACCAATATTGGTCTCAAGTTGGGACTATTTCACTGAGTTGGGACCAATATTGGTCTCAAGTTGAGACTATTTCACTGAGTTAGGACCAATATTGGTCTCAAGTTGAGACTATTTCACTGAGTTAGGACCAATATTGGTCTCAAGTTGAGACTATTTCACTGAGTTAGGAACAATATTGGTCTCAAGTTGAGACTATTTCACTGAGTTAGGACCAATATTGGTCTCAAGTTGGGACTATTTCACTGAGTTGGGAACAATATTGGTCTCGAATTGGGATATTTCACTGAGTTGGGACCAATATTGGTCTCAAGTTGAGACTATTTCACTGAGTTGGGACCAATATTGGTCTCAAGTTGAGACTATTTCACTGAGTTAGGAACAATATTGGTCTCAAGTTGAGACTATTTCACTGAGTTAGGACCAATATTGGTCTCAAGTTGAGACTATTTCACTGAGTTAGGAACAATATTGGTCTCAAGTTGAGACTATTTCACTGAGTTAGGAACAATATTGGTCTCAAGTTGAGACTATTTCACTGAGTTAGGACCAATATTGGTCTCAAGTTGGGACTATTTCACTGAGTTAGGAACAATATTGGTCTCGAATTGGGATATTTCACTGAGTTGGGACCAATATTGGTCTCAAGTTGGGACTATTTTACTGAGTTGGGACCAATATTGGTCTCAAGTTGGGACTATTTCACCGAGTTGGACCAATATTGGTCTCAAGTTGGGACTATTTTACTGAGTTAGGACCAATATTGGTCTCAAGTTGGGACTATTTCACTGAGTTGGACCAATATTGGTCTCAAGTTGGGACTATTTTACTGAGTTGGGACCAATATTGGTCTCAAGTTGGGACTATTTCACTGAGTTGGACCAATATTGGTCTCAAGTTGGGACTATTTTACTGAGTTAGGACCAATATTGGTCTCAAGTTGGGACTATTTCACTGAGTTGGGACCAATATTGTTCTCAAGTTGGGGCTATTTTACTGAGTTGGGACCAATATTGGTCTCAAGTTGGGACTATTTCACTGAGTTGGACCAATATTGGTCTCAAGTTGGGACTATTTTACTGAGTTAGGACCAATATTGGTCTCAAGTTGGGACTATTTTACTGAGTTAAGACCCATATTGGTCTTAACTCTGTGAAATAGTCCCAACTTGAGACCAAGATTGGTCCTAACTCAGTAAAATGGTCGTAACTTGGGACGTCCTAAAGATGACTTTGTGCTTCCGGGCCCAAAGCCCAAATTGACAAGTAGCCCTGTCTTTAGGACATTTCAAGTCAGGACCATTTTACTGAGTTAGGACCAATTTTGGTTTCAACGGACTCCAGCCGCCTTGGGCAGAAAATTGTCAGACTTTTTTTTTTCATCATAGAATCATATTTAAGAGGCCTCTTCACTTGTTGCACCGGCTTGATTGCAGACGTTCGGTGCCCAAGTTGGCAACGGAAAACCAATCATCGTATTGACTTACAGTTTTCGGTTAGATGATGACCAGTATTCAATACGTGCTCGTACGAAGAGCTTTGGTCTGTGGTATGTTTTCAACCATTTCAAAATGATTGTCAAAATCGAGATGTTTCTACCTGCTCTTCATTACTTTTACGATTTTTTTAGAGTAATTTAATATCAAATTATGATTTTTAGTGAACGTAGAGGCACAGATATACTCATTGCTGTTTTATTGCAAAAATAATTAGACTGATTGGTCCTACCGTTTACCCACCATGAGTTGGGAGCTAAAGGCCTGTATTGACGCTTTTTGTCCTGTTTTGTTCGTTCCCTGCAGGTTTTACTCATGGATTGTGAGATGTAGAGTAGCCTCTTAACCAAAGTTATAGCGTGTTTTCTTTCGGGAATGTATCTAGGCCTATTGCCAAAAGAAAATCAAAATCGACATAACCTTGAACTCACCTGGACTGAAAACTAAATCATGAACCAGTAAATATGACAGTTAGCGAAACTGAGAACTGTCACACAAGGTATACACGGTATATATAGTCACACTGAATCTTCTGCAGAAAGACGTACACAATATCGTATTGTTTTATTACTAATTTCTTGAAGAAAATAAACAATTGAATTTCTATATGATTGTTTTTATGATGACTAAAAGAAAAAAATATGTCAATAAAAATTTATATACCGTAGTTATAAGCATCAAAGGTTTTAACAATATGTTAGCTATAAATGCAAGAACTTATTTAATCAATAGCAATTATGGTGGAATTTAATAATCATAACTGCAGGTTTTGTTTTTTTAATCTTCAGTTTCTTTGAACATGATTTACACAATTTGATTGAAATGTAGCTTGCATCACAATAAAATCACAAAACTTATTTATTTTTTATCCTGGTAACTTGAAGCAAACTATAAATATGTATATAAAAGAAATAAAGCTGTCAAGTAAACCAACAATGGCCGCAACTCGTTTGGCGTTTGCGATAATTATTTTTATTTGTGTGATTATATGATTATATTGGTATGTTACGAAAATTCTGAGATAATTTTTAATCCAGTTGGCGGGTCGCGGATCTTTGCGCCAAACTAGCTGATTTGATCGTTCTCCCGAGTATTTTCATTTTGATTCAAGTATTTTCGTCATTTGTATTGGATTTAACGACGTACCGTAATGATGACCTACATGTATTGGCGTCGGTGAATGATGAATGAGATGATGGGATGATAAGGTTATTTTATTAGGTGTTTTGGATGGTGGGAAGGAGTCGGTCGTGGCCTGTTATCAAGGAACCATCCCAGTATCAACCTGAACGACAGAGGGAAACCACAAAAACCTGTCAGGATGGTCGACCATGGCGCTAATGGAACCCGGTCTCCCGAATGCCGGTTCAGTGTGTAACCACTCAGCTACGCGAGTGATAACTTTCTTGAGTCAAGATTATCTTGTTGATCTAGTTTCCGATCGACCGTCTCCCCTATTCATTAGCACTGACGGGCTGTGGTGTCGAACCGCCAACATCCCTCACAGGAAGGATATTTCCCTCAACACCTGGGTATAAATACAGTGAACCTCAAACAAGTAATTAAAAAATATCCATTATACCGGGATATTTAAACTTTAAAAGGATTAAAAATAATGAATATTTCTGAACTCGCAATTTTTTCATTCTCCTTATTGAGTATATTATATCCACCATACAAGCAGTTCGACATACCCATTCGTCAATGCTAGTCGATACAAGAGACCACCGCTCGTGACCACCTACACCGGGATTACGACGCTGCCAAATGTAGCTGTGTTTATTTCTGCTGCCTTTGTGCGCGGTGTGTGAACTAGCAAGGCTGCCGCACGATCTGGCAACACCGCCCCGCCTCTCCCCTCACCAATGGATCCAGTCTAGCCGAGGCGTGTTCTAGCCGGTCCCAGGGCACTCACAGGGGGGAAGGGGGGATGCACTCGATGCAGTGGCGGCCGATGCGGGGGTGTACAGGAATAGGCCGGGGATAATCGGGTTTGATCGCCCGTTTGGCTCAATAAGTAAAGTCTTTGATGTGGAAACTGGAACCTTGGTTAAAAATGTCGTGCTAGTTCTATAGCTAGCTCCAAGAAAATAGGACTTTGGTTAATGTTTTTAGGAGAGCTACCTGTCATGACAACATGTCTGGTCTCTATGTATTTCCATTGTTAGTACAAAATCCTAGCCCTGCTTATGAGGTGGGCTTCGAAATATGATGCATTATTCATCTCATAATATATCATTCACCGACGCCAATAGATCGTAGTCATCTGTACAGTGCGTCGTTAAACCCAATATGAATACAAATATTTCTATATTGGCAATGTAGAGCGATTGGAACTGAAGTAGCTATAGCGTTTATGATTTTTAAAAAGTTGACCATTAAAAATAATTTCTCTTCCTCTTGCAATAATAATTGTTTCCAACTCTTGTGGCACGATGTGTATTAGACATGGAGATTAATTAAACTCTAACCCGTCTAGGTGTACGTTTATTTTCATCATGTTCATATTAAATTGTGCATTTCAATTTCTGTTTTCGAGAAATTAATTTCCTGGGCCTCCTTAACAATTAAAGACAACTTTGAGGCATCATCCAGAGGGAAAATAATTCCCGCCACGGTAATTAGATGAGCGTAGCGAAGATTCCATCCCACTCTTATAGGACTTTGTCTGTTTTTTTTTTTGTTTTTTTTTGGCACTGCACAGAGGTCGCAGGGTTCGACTGATCGACATGAAACTTTTTTTTTCACACGTAAACTCATCCAACTTGGAACTGTATAGTTTTTGGAATGAATCGGTCGGACCGATTTATAGAAATATCATCTCAAAGTTTCTAAAAACCTTATAAGATTTGGCTGGGCGGAAAATGTTGAAAAATAAAATCTCTCTGAATGAGATGAAATTTTCTCTGAAAGTGTATACACGTATAATACACATTATCACCATTTTGTATGCAATTCTAACCAGCCGTTCTGAAGGAAAAAATAAAAATAACTGGATTTATTCATCAAATATATCATAAAAATGATGACAGTAATGGGTCGCCGAGATTCACTGCTTTCTAGAATCTAGATTCAATATTTGCCCAACAATGAAGTATTTTTATATGCGTCAAGGTGTGTAGAATACCGGAGTCGATAAAGTAGCAAGGGTAGAACTACATCAAAGACTTATGTACCTTATTCAGATATCAAGGTGTGTAGAATACCAGAGTCGATAAGTAGCAAGTGTATATATATAGCGAGTATTATACCTGATCAGATATCTCGCTCATCTTACAACGCTTATGTTGCGTTTGGCTAGTACATACAAATAACACGTCATCTAATGTCAATGTTTGTATTTCGTTTTTCGGCGAACTTTCTCAGACATGTCATCCCTTTATAGCCACTACGATCGTTTATATGTATATTATCATTCGGACACTGACAATGCTACGTTGTGGGTTGGCCCCCCTGGTATAATACCGAGTCATCTAAGCTTTCAAGCTAAGGAATATATATCAGTTCTTATACATTTCATTTGTATTTCGTTTTTCGGCGAACTTTCTCATCCATAAGATCTGGCCCTCTCTCTCTCTCTCCCTCTCTCTCTCTCTCCCTCTCTCTCTCTCTCCCTCTCTCTCTCCAACAACGTGTTGTCTCTAACGTCCGTCGTGACGCTAGCCGGTTTCTCTCCGGCGAGATCTCGCCTCTGTAAATATAGAAATCTGTGGTATCGGAGCGAGTGAATGGGAGGATGTTCGCCGTGGCCCAGCGGTACACTCGGTGCATGCCGACGATATTCTACCACCCAACTTTAATGTTTTAAAATTTGGATTTGAAAAATTGACATTTGAGAGCCGGCTGCCCCGGCTAATGATTGCATATTGACTAGGAAAACGTCATATATGCGTTGTTAGACGAGCGGATAGTAATAGTATGTCGACTTTTTTGGCGAAACTTTTACCTACATTCGCCAATTGGGTGACATTTAAGTTAGAAATGGATAAAAACTGCTTCGAGTGGTACCAATTTTGCACATTTTATGGTTTTTCTTCGAAATGGCTCACCCGATCAAGCTGAAAGTTTTCAGAAATGTGTATCAGAATGTAACTCAACTTCACGCAAAATTTCTTTTTTTTGAAAAAAGTTTTTTTTTCTCGCTGTGTTTTTCTAATGGGTATTTTTGAAATTTCTAAAATTCCTTTTTTAAAAATTATCATCCGATAATGCCACAAAACTATACAGATCTGAGTTAGATGAGGAACCATAATGAAAAAAGTTTGAAGTTGATAACTGTAGCCGTTTGACCTGTATAGAACCGACAAAAAAACATTAAAAAAACAAGAAAAAAAACATAAAAACGAACACCAATTTTTTTCAGTATGTCAAATTGAATCCTCGCTAAAGCTCGTCTAATTAGTTGATTGTTACTTGAGGGGTATAGACGCATGGTGATTATAGAAATGGAAAAATTTGGAGGTTCGAGTCCCGCATACGGCATGGGTTTTTGTCAACGTACTTTTCCCATCATTGCTCCATCGTTTCATCATCACCTGCCGATTCGTACGGGAATCGTACCCCCGTATGACCTGGCTGTTGGTGGGGTCGTTAATTAGCAGCATTAAAGAGAATTATACTAATGAATAACATCTGGGTTACCAAGGGTGATAACGAGTCAATTCGCTAATTGCCTGAATTACCAACGTGGGAGTAGCCCTAACTGGCAGTTGTGAGCACCACAGCTAACCGATTGCACTTTAAAACTAGATATCGCACATATCGAGTTCCTTCAAAATTTTGCTTTCATTTGACCTGTGGAGCGCGAACAAATAAGACGTCTTTTTCGATATCTCTGAATCATATCTTTAAATCGATATCTTTGATATTTTCGATATCTTTTCGATATATTTGAAGAGGAGAAACAAAGAAGTCAGGACTGGCAGGAACCGATTGATGTAATAAGTTTGCCCTGGAAGAAGTGGAGGAAACACCCTCTGGCCCAATTCATTTGGTCAGAGTTAGACCTATCTGGGTTTGAGATAGATATAACTATTTCTTTGTGGAAAATTATTTTATTTCAACAAATAGAATACACTAAATTGATTGAGCCTAATGAATGCATATTAGGGTTTTAAGGCGCATCGACAGCGAGGTCTAGGCCGTAATGTTAATAACATTTCGTCATCTTCGATCTATTTTATTTCATTTATTATCTATTGTCCTGTGGCGAGTTATTTCAAGTAGACTTAATTCTACGCGTCGCTCATCCAATATATTAGGTAAACAATAATATTCTTTTGTTTACATAATAAGAAATTAAACCAGCTCATATTGGTACACGGCCGGCAACCGTATCGCGCCGTTCTCCGACCGCATGACTCGAGACAAAGGCAGCGCATGCGCGTGCGAGGCTGTGACGTAGGCGGGTGACGTCAGCACGTGCTGCTTATCACGGGCGACACGAGGCAGCGGTGTGTGGGGGGGGGGGGTGCGTCGTACGAGAACATGGCTGCACGTGGACATGTGTGAGAGAGAGAGAGAGAGAGAGAGTGAGATGAGGAGGAAGAGAAAGATAAGGAGAGAGAGAGATGAGGAGGAAGAGAAAGATAAGAAGAGAGAGAGATAAAGATAAGGAGAGAGGGAGAGGGAGAGAGAGAGAGAGAGAGAGAGAGAGAGAGAGAGAGAGAGAGAGAGAGAGAGAGAGAGAGAGAGAGAGAGAGTCTATCAAGATCGACACATGCATATGTCTGCTCGTCTTTGCTCTTTGTGTCAGGATAACTCCAATTTGTAAATCAATATGTTATGGCCATGTCATAAAAGATACGCCTCGACCAGGATATATATATATATATGAACAATTGCTTCCATATAAATATTTGTAGTATGCTTTCTATAAGTGTTAGATTAAGGATTAAACACAAATTTGTAACCCATCTTTTGTTTGTATCATGTTCTATTTCGGTTCTATTACCGCCTCCCACCATCTTTAAAGTATTGCTTCTTGATGAATGCCTAGGCTAATGTCGTAATAGTTAATACAGTATAGGCCACGATCGCTTCTTTCTTATCATCTGAGAGATTTAAACTCCGCTTCTCATTAATCATTCATTCGACGCCAATAGATCTTAGTTATCATGACGGTGCGTAGTTAAATCCAATATTAAAATTAAAACATAAAACACATGAAAATCACATACGGCATAACTAAACATTACATAAAACACATTCAAATAAAATCGTGAACATAAACATGAGAAAAAAAACATAGAAATTAAAAACGAAAGAAGCCACGGAAAACATGTCCGACGGTATATACCGTGGAGGAAATGAGTGGTAGTAGTCCCGAGTGGAAAGAAAACGTGCTAGTTGTGAACGAGAAGAGAATGTCTCGCGACTATCACCTTGCTCGCATCTCACTTTCTCGGCTCTCCACGGTCTATCGGATCGACCCGCAGTTTGGGTGATCGAGAGTGAAATCTACCGGGCCGTGTGTGTGTGTGTGTGTGTGTGTGTGTGTGTGTGTGTGACGTAGAAATGATTACGATCTCCAGATTGCCGTGAGTCGTTTCCTAGACCTGATTAACAGTGCAATGGGGGAGTCGATTTGGCTAAATATCAGCTTTTTATAGCTAGCTTTCTATGAGAAAAGTGACTGCGAAACTTTGCGTGTCGATTCGCATAGCTGTTTCCATGATGTGCGAAATAATTTCGCAATTCTAGCGCATCCTGGTGATTTCATTTTGAACTGAGTATAGTGATTCTACCGCATCCTGGTGGGTTTCTCTGAAACTATTTATAAATTATTAATATAAATCAATATAATTATTGATTTTAATATGAAAATGTATAAGTATACATTTTTAATCATATCGGCACAGTAGCTGAGTGGTTAGCTCACTTGCTTCATGTGACCCGGGAGGTGAAGGTGCATATCGGACCCGGTTCGATCCCCGCCACCGTCCATCTTTACAGGGGTTTTTCGTGTTTTCCCTCTGTAGTCTAGGCTAATGCCGGGATGGTTCCCACAATATAGGCCACGACCGCTTCCTTCCCACTATCCTTCCCACTAACCATAAAAACCTTCATCTCATCATCCCATCATCTCATTAATCATTCATCCGACGCCAATAGATCTCAGTGATCATTACAGTGCGTCGTTAAAACCCAATATAAAAAAAAAAATTTAATCATAGAACCAATTATATAAGAACATCTTTACGATTGTTGTCATGAACAACATTTGGCGGATGAAGAACTCGATGTGCCGTAAACGGAAGTAGACACTATAGTGATTCAGTAAAACCTGGAAACTATTATTCTATTTCCGCCATTTTGTTGCGAATTGAATTCGCAACGAAAAAAGTTGAGTTTGGCCCCACTCATCTTGGCCGCCATGTTGCGAAATTCCAACATGGACTCCCAGTGGTTTTCGGGCCTGTGATTGGCTATATTGACTAATTTAGTTCCGTTTCACAAACATGATTATGGAAAGGCAGCTTAAAAGTGATACATTTTTACTGGTATGAGATTTTGTGATTCTAATTCGGGGGAATCCCAGATATTTTCGATACCTTCTAGATGGTATAAGTTATGACATGTTATAACATATAGTGGTATAACACGACTTTTGAATTGTTCTTTCCTAGAATATTTACAATGTGTTGAATGACCTAAAAATAGGGGGGCGCTGAAGAGCGAATACTGGAATAGCGATACTACTAAGAGTGAAGGAGGGCTTGACATGTAGGAATGCCGTAGACAAGCTACTTTTTCGGGGAATTGTTTAGACCACAAAGGAGCTTTTGTTAAGGGTTTTGGGTTAGGTTATGATCGTTTCCTCGAATAGGCCATCCTCTTTCCAAGTAAACACGCCAAGCGAAGTTCACTCTTGGCAGTATCTTTATTCCAGTATTCCCTCTTCAGGCACCCCAAAAATAGAACTGTAATAAAACTCACTCCCACAAACATATCGACGTATTTCGGTCGCATATTATGAGCTGGATTTTTCCCAATGAAAAAGTATGCCTAAATTGCTTAGATTTCATTCATTTCCAATGCATATCTTCATATATTATAAATTTATATAATAATCTTGATTCTTCGACGACGATTTTAATTTATTTCTATAACATGGTCATTCAACTTCTGTTGTTCCTTCCTGCACAGGTAATATACCCTTTCGAGAGCCTCGAACCTCTCACCCCAACAAACCAAGTGGGGCGGGTAACGTAGCGGGGAAAAAAGTTCTGACGTCAGACTCAACTCTCCCTGAAATTAACCATATATCTACTTCTTTGGTGTGGTAAAATCACCCTTGTGGTGCCCCGTTCAAACGGTCCTAAACTCTCATCTTTTGCCTTTATAGGGAAGCTTTATACGTCAAGTCATCGATGTGAAGAAAAGAGAAATTTTGATAGTAGGGCCTATATAGGACCTGAACTGATTTCGATAATTTATTTTCGTTCTCACGTCAACATGTAGCCATGGCCTCAACCTCTGTTTTCGTTCTCCGATCGCAATAATATTGTTGTCCGCTAAGTACTCATTCTAATGTAACCGTGACCCCCCTCCCCCCCTCACACGCACATGCCCCCTCCCCCACCTACACACGCACGTAAACACCTCTACAATCATCCTCGTCATCGTCAGTATATTTAGCCCAGGTAAAACCTTGCACGGTGACGTCACCATATGGTTATGTTTGTGACGTCACGGATCTGCATGGTGTCATCACAGGCCCCGGTCCTTTGTTCTTGCACACGACCTGTGCGTCTGTTTGACCTTGCTCGCGTCGTCCCCGGTCGCCCCTGTTGCTTGGGTGACTTGCCAAGTGCCTCTCCGTTTCCAGTCTTATTCATATTGAGTTTAACGACGCACTATACTGAAGACGATCTATTGGCGTCGGTGAATGATGTGATGAGATAATGGGATGACGATATGAAAGGTTGTTTCATTATATGTTATTGGATAGATGTTATAGAGTCGGTCATGACCTGTTGTTAAGGAACCATCCCAGAAAAACCCCTGTCAATATGAACGGTTGCAGGAATCGAACCAAGGCTAGATATGCCCCTTACCTTCTGGATAACGTGAAGTGAGCGTGTTAGCAACTGAACTACATGTTCCGGTGGCTTATGTCGAGTCGTAATGAGTATATATATATATATATATATATATATATATATATATATATATATATATATATATATATATATATATATATATATATATATATATATGTATATATATGTATATATATATATATATATATATATATATATATATATATATATATATATGTATATATATATATATATATATATATATATATATATATATATATATATGTATATATATATATATATATATATATATATATATATATATATATATATATATATATATATGTATATACATTTATATATATATGTATATACATTTATATATATATATATATATATATATATATATATATATATATATATATATGTATATATATTTATATATATATATATATATATATATATATATATATATATATATATATATATATATATATATATATATATATATATAGGCCTACATATATATATGAACACAAGCACATACCATTGGGGATATATTTGGTCTATGCACTCACCACCTTGGTATGAACAGGTGTTTCGTCAAATCTGATCCTTTATAAAAGGAATAAAAGGAATAAAAGAGAGGGAATACATACGAGGGTACCCATTGTTATATTTCTAAAGAAGCGTTTCTTCGTTGTGTTGATCTCCATATAACCAATCAGACATCCCGATCGGCTGTCCTTCCCTGTTCTTCATCCCCACCGCCCGAGGGTTTCGATCGTTTGTTCCTTGTATCCTCTTCTCGTCAAGGGGGGGGGGGAGGGGGTGCATTTCGAAACGCTATGATAGAGAAAATCTGTCATATATTTGGTTTTATTTTGTAGAATATCGCATTCCTGCATCTAGTCTTCGAAGTATAATGTCGATATTTATTCCCCTATTTGAGAGAAAACCAGAAATCATCTCAATTTTAGAAATCATAATTATTCTTTCTGTCGTCCTGTGACAATGAGTCATGACGTATAGGCATTACCGAACCTGTGTAGAAACATAAACAGAACCGAGTAATGTCTATGTCACGACCAGGAAAAGGGCCGGTTAAAATGAATGATAATTATAATTTCTGAAATGTTAATGAAGATTTCTAGTTTTTTCTAAATTTGAGGGAAATATCGAAGTAATTCGTTAAAATTAGTTTCACGGTAGGGGTGTTCTCAAAAACAGTTATAGATCTTTTTTTTTCATCACATCGAATCTTGATACAAAATCACTGTGACTCAATTGAGGCTAAGGATGAAAGAAAGATAGGATCATTTGGACGGGGCACCACAAGGCGAATCTTACCACCAAATATCAATTATTTCAAATAAAAAAACTATCAGCTTCGACACCAAGAGTGCTCTGTCTGTGACCATACATTTTCGAAATCATACCATACGGGTGCTTTAGAATCTTGATTTATTTTCTATATACACACACATGCACTTACATACATATTTATGTATATATATATATATATATATATATATATATATATATATATATATATATATATATATATAGATATATATATATATTTTTTTTTTTGACATATATATATATATATATATATATATATATATATATATATATATATATATATATATATATATATATATATATATATATTGAATATACATATATATATATATATATATATATATATATATATATATATATATATATATATATATATATATATATATATATAGATATATATATTTTTTTTAATTTTTATTTTCATATATATATATATATATATATATATATGTATATATATATATATATATATATATATATATATATATATACACCGGTAGGTCTATATGTATATATTTTTCCATCATCATTATTATAATTTTTTCCTAGTTCATTACTGTACTAAATTTCTAGTATCTCCACTATCGAAAAATACGTGAAAATAATTCATTTTTCAGTTCAACCAAGAGCTACGTCTGCGAACAATCCCAGCTCCACCAGACCTTATTGTGCGTGTGTTCGGCATGGGCTAGGGAGCCGACGACAAAGGTGTATACAGTATTGCCGGCAGACAAAGGTGGCAGTAGAAGTCGTGCCCAGGTGTACAGGAGGAGGGTGGGGGGGAGAGGGGGACGTGCAGTGGCAGTCGAGGGTGCATTCCTTGGTGGGCCCGAGGCGACGTCATGGGGATACTGTGGCGATAGATTGGGGGAGGGGGGACCGGGCTGGATTAGAAGCTATTTGTGGGACTGGATGTAGGATTTTGATGGTTTTTACTTTTTAGTTTGGCTGGTGTCTAAAGTTAATTTTTTTTTAATGATTAAAATCGTTTTTTGATCCGTCCAGGTGGATCTACTTTCATACATGGCTGAATTCAGGAGACAAAGATTTTGTATTCAGATTTTTTTTTATTATTATTATATAGGCTTCTGTCAAGTGACGTCACCCATTGTTGCAAGAGACAGACAACAATATCCACCAGTTGGTTTTGACCAATCAGAATGTTTGGTAGTCCACCAGTTCACTGTATTGCTATGGTATCTATAGGCTTCTGTCAAGTGACGTCACTCATTGTTGCAAGAGCCAGACAACAATGTCCACCAGTTGGAATTGACCAATCAGAATGTTTGGTAGTCCACCAGTTCACTGTATTGCTATGGTAACTATTCTTTGTCATTTGGTACGTGACAGAAGGCTATTGGGTTTAACGACGCACTGTACTGATGACTACGATCTATTGGCGTCGGTGAATGATATATGAGATGATGGAATAATGAGATGAAATATTATTTTATTATGTGTTTTTGGATAGTATGGGCAGTCGGTCGTGGCCTGTTGTTAAGGAACCACCACAGTATTGACCTGAACGACAGAGGGAAACCACGAAAAACCCCTGTCAAGATGGTTGACCATGGCGGGAATCGAACCCCAGCCTTCCGAATGACGGTTCAGTGAATTATATTCAGTTTGTCTCAGTTTGATAATATCAATAAGAAAAAGTGTATGTTGTTTGCTTTGTTAGTTTAGTTGGTTTGGATGAGGATATAGTGGAGGGTGCATTCCTTGTGTAGCCGGAGGCGACGTGATGTGGGACACAGTGGCGGGATGTCGGGGGGGGGGGGGAGGGGGGGGGGAATCACCGGGCTGTGACAAGTTTTCTGCAAGTCTGTCATTAAATGGGACTAAAAGTCCTAAGGGAACGTCAAGATTATTTTTTTTTTATAACATTGAAATTTGATTTAAAAATCATTGTTCCCCAATTAAGGCTATGGATGAAAGATGGGATCGTTTGAACGGGGCACCACGAGCAAGATCTTACCACCCCAAGTGACAACCAAGTTCAACCCAAGATTTGTGACGTGCTGTGGCGCTATTGTTAATATCGCTGCTCCACATGCTCGGAGTTCATGGTTCGACTCCCAACACAGGAACTTCTTTTTTAAACAAAATAACTGTTGATAATTTGTCTTGAGCGCAGGGTTAGGGTTAAGGCATATTTTGTCATCAAGTTGAACTCGACACAAAGTCATTGTTCCCAAATGAAGTCTTGAGGAAACAAGGTAGGATCGTTCTGTCGGGACACCGCAAGGGCGATCTTGTAACACAACCAGAAGAAATCTATAGCATAGATAAAAAAAAAGGAAAATCCCAATCAGAATTTATAATGAATATTTTGAAAGAGAAAATAAAAACAGTGGTTACCGTAATCTATCAATAAATGTTTTTTTTTTTAACAATTGGCTACAGGTCTTTTATATACCGTACCATAAACAATCTATCTTCACCTTCTACATTGACAGTCGGAAGAAAAATAAATTCTGTAATACTTTTACTTTCATCCGACTTACCTCCATGAATGTAATCTCTGTGCAATAATTATTTATATTCGTTGATGAAAGATAAATGAGATTCTGTAAATTAGCTAGGAACAAATTAATGATGCAAACTCATTTCACGACTATCTGTATTGTAAAACTAATTTACCGCCATTTTATTTCATTAGTTTCTTATATATAGATGATTTGCAATCAGCAAAAAAAAATACAAAAAATAATTCATTTACGACTGTATTTAAGATGAAACGATTTAGAGAAATTTCAGCCATTTTGTGACACTTCTCGCTAGAGAATAACAATTGACGACTCGAAATAGGCGTGGCTTTACCAGTCAGCCAGTTGGATCCATATCATTTGTAGTTATTTCAAGATACCCTGATTGGATATTTGCATTTGACTACAGTTCTTACAGCCCTGTTGATTGGACGGTATGATTTGTGACGTCAAGGGGGCGGATACTGCGAGTCGTCTTGACTACAGTTCTAACAGCCCTGTTGATTGGACGGTATGATTTCTGACGTCATGGGGGCGGAGACTGCGAGTCGTCAATTGAAAATTAGTTTCAGGGTTGTTATGTCCTTGAAGTTTAAGATACACTGATTGAGATTTCAAACCCTCCCCCTCCCCTCCCCTAAAAACAGTTTACTTGATTGGATGTTATGTTTTGGGACGTCAATGGGGGCAAGAAAATGAAAGTAGTAAATTCCGTTGAATCAAAGATGAAGAAGATTTAAACTAGATGAGTGTAAGAAAATCGACGAGTTTTTCTTCAATGATTCTATCTTTTTTTTTCCTTCACTTTCAATTGATATTAAAATGTAAAAAGAAAAATATGAAGGATCGATAAGACAGTTGAAATGATGTTCTTCGGAACACAAAACATTTTATTGACATGCAATTATCTTTCATTACCGGTAGCTACTATTTACTGTTTGTTATAAATGTTCACAGTGTAAATTGTTCATTTTACAGCTAATAAACGAATATGGTAAAGAATTAATCGATAGATATTTTCAAGATCAAAATGAAACTAAATCAAGCATAGAAGTAAATTGATTACAATTCGAGATGGACAGATCAGCATAAAATGAATAAATTAGAATATAATTCTTTTCGAAATGGATTAAAAAACAAAATGAAGGGCTTACAAAGAATTGTTTTTCCAAAATGGATGAATTTAAACAAAATGAAGAAAGTGTATATAGAAAAAAAATGTTTTTTTCCGAAAAAGATCAATTGAATCGAAATGAAGGGTAGGGCCCTATAGGCCCTATACAAAGAATTTTCTCTCGAAATGGATTGATGAAAAGGAAGGAAAGGTTTGGATTTTTTTTTTTAAGAATGAATTTATTTTTTCATCTATATTGGGTTCAACGACGCAATCCACTGATGACTGCGATCTATTGGCGTCAGTGAATGATATATGAGATGATGGGATGATGAGGTGAAATGTTATTTTATTAGGTATTTTTGGATAGTGGGAAGGAGTCGGTCGTGGCCTGTTGTTAAGGAACCATCCCAGTATTGACTTGAACGACAGAGAAACCACACAAAAAAAACAGGATGGTCGACACTGGCGGGAATCGAACCCAGGTCTCCTGAATGACGGTTCAGTGTGTTACCACTCGACCACACGTCTCACTAATGAAATGAAACAAAATGCAGGATTGGAAAGGGTTCGAGGGTAAGGATAAAACGGGATATTGTGCAAAACGTGTCAACTTTCACGAATATTTAATAGGTTTACGTGAAAACCGTTAATCGGCTGCGGTTTCTATGTGGGGCGTGCAATCTTTCCGCAAGTCAATTAGACTGTCGTAATCGAGATCGTGGAAATACATTCAGCTCGGCCGTTCGACACAGTGACGAGTGGTCGAGTGGCTAGCACACTGGACCGTCATTCAGCCCGCCGTTCGACACGGTGACGAGTGGTCGAGTGGCTAGCACACTGAACCGTCATTCAGGTCGACCGTTCGACACAGTGACGAGTGGTCGAGTGGCTAGCACACTGGACCGTCATTCAGCCCGCCGTTCGACACAGTGACGAGTGGTCGAGTGGCTAGCACACTGGACCGTCATTCAGCCCGCCGTTCGACACAGTGACGAGTGGTCGAGTGGCTAGCACACTGAACCGTCATTCAGCCCGCCGTTCGACACAGTGACGAGTGGTCGAGTGGCTAGCACACTGGACCGTCATTCAGCCCGCCGTTCGACATAGTGACGAGTGGTCGAGTGGCTAGCACACTGGACCGTCATTCAGCTCGCCGTTCGACACAGTGACGAGTGGTCGAGTGGCTAGCACACTGGACCGTCATTCAGGAGACCGGGGTTCCAGCCACGGTCGACCATCCTGACAGCGGATTTTCGTGGTTTCCCTCTGTCGTTCAGGTCAATACTGGGATAACTCCTCAATAACAGGCCACGACCGACTCATTCCCATGATCCAAAAAACATCTAATAGAATAACCTTTCATCCTGAATATCGGGGATATCAGTGGAAATTTTCATTGGTGGAACTTTTAATTATGGAACTTTTAATTAGTGGAACTTTCAATTAGTGGAAGTTTTCACTGGTGGAACTTTTAATTAGTGGAACTTTCAATTAGTGGAACTTTCCATTAGTGGAAGTTTTCACTTGTGGAACTTTTAATTAGTGGAACTTTCAATTAGTGGAACTTTCCATTAGTGGAAGTTTTCACTTGTGGAACTTTTAATTAGTGGATCTTTCAATTAGTGGAACTTTTCACTAGTGGAACTTTCAATTAGTGGAAGTTCTCATAGTAGAACTTTTCATTAGTGGACCCTTGCTTCGCTCTTCCATCTCTCTTGGATACAACATTCTTGTATCCACTAGTATAGACGAAGGTCCCGAGCGACCGTCCCCCCTATCCCACACCACTATCGCCCGGGTGGTTCGCGCCTCCACCTCTCTCGGTCACCCATGACGTCACAGCCTGTAGTTATGCACAACGCACTACAAGTGCATAATATCGCCATCTTTATCTAATAATCACGTTAACCAGGGTTTAGGATAATCAAGTTACTATCAGTCAGTAATTCGATAGAGACTTTGATAGGTTTAAAAAGTCCATAATCAAATTTAACCTTTCGTTAACCAAGTTTCAGCTAAACTAGAGTGAAACCCCGTGTAAAGAGCTGACGGGTGACTTATAATCTAATTGAGTGTTGAGGGTTGCATACGCCGTCGACGAGAAGGGGTAGCTGTTTAGTATTTACAAAGGTATCTCTTGTACACCATGGTATTTGGCATAACAACTATAATTTCAAGTTGGCTTGGATTGATTCAGGTCAATTGTGGTGTGCGCTCAACAAAAACAACAACAACAACAGTGGAACCTAATTTGATATTCATTTATATTGATTGGGTTAGCGACGCACTGTAGGCCCTACTGATGACCACGATCTATTGGCGTTGGTGAATGATATATAAGATGGTGGGATGATGAGATGCAAGAGATTATTTTTTGGGGGTGTTTTTGGATAAAGGAAGGAGTCGGTTGTGGCTTGTTGCTAAGAAATCATTCCAGTATTGATCGGAGAAACCACGAAAAAAAACTGTCAGGATGGTCGGTGATGGCGGGAATCGAACCCGGGCCTCCTGAATGACGGTCAAGTGTGCTAGCCACTAGTCTCAGTACATAACAGAAGTACAAACGTCTGAAATTCATAACACTTTAGAAGTGAGAATAAAAGTTGGAGATATTGTGCATACGTGCAAGATTCCGCAGTAGGCATTTGAAATATTCTAATTATATTCCCCAAATTGTGTGGGGCCAAAAACACCTTTTCTCGCATCATCAAATCGTTTCCCACTCACCCCAATACGTCCCCACGACCCCATTTAACCAGCCGTATTGTTGTCGTTATCAAATCACCGCCATTCTGACCCTAGACATAAATCACTCGCTATTGTGGACCCCGGACACCCCTGTGTTATTCTAGCTACTCTACAGCGCTTTGTATACATATACCTGCAGGGCAGACTTCTCCTAGCAGACAGCTAAAGCATCGTCTCCCTCCGTTACTCAGTCAGCTGAGGCACCGCTTTAGAAACGGGAGTCACCGTTGGGCGTGGGTTCGAGTCCCGCATGAGGCGTGGATTTTTGTAAACGTTTTTTCACTCATCAGCATTCTAGTTTCAATACCACCTGCTAATTCGTACCCCCAAATAACCTAGCTGTTAGTGGGATCGTTGAGCAGATGACAATCACGAAAGTAATAAGTAACTATTTACTTTATGAGCAAAGCGATGACTCAATTTCACCATACTCGAAAAAAATGCCGGCCAGTAAAAATGCCGTGGCTCTATAAACGTACCTTTAGATTCGTTTCAAAGTAAATCGATTTGGTTGATCTATTTCCCAGCACTGGGATGGTACGTAGTCATAGTAACTAACATGCTCCTCCCATCTAACATTGTTATCAGTGGGGACCTACCCGGAGTGACACGTTTCCAGTGGCGGTGTAGCAAGCATAATGCACGATCGCAGTGAGTTTCCGTGTCAACATATTGTATAGTGAAATTACCTCATACCATTCAGAGTACTCGGTTTATTTTAAAATATTATCAATTCGAAATAAACATTCACTTTAGTTTACACATAGACTAAAGATATATAGTTATAAAGTGTGAAAGTGTGCGTTTTTGGGACAGTATAAATTGAAATTTGTATTCATTATTTCCATCAGATATGTCTATGCTATCATTCCTATTATATTATCATCATTGTTGTATTTTAAATTGTATTTTCATGTTTTGTATGTTTTTCATGTATCTAGTGTATAAAATATAGCAAAAATTGCTAAATAAACATTATTATATTAACTATGTAATATGTATAGAGATATAGATATAGCATTAACCACAATTACCCACTTGGTGACGTCAAATATCAGAGCCACATTGAATTTTAAGATTTTTCAATGTGAATTTTAATGACATATTGTAATCAAGAAGACTGTTTTCGGACATTTTTTTTGTCCGAATGTGTCCAAAAATAGAATTGTGGTTAATGCTATTACTATATATATTTAATATTTATCTTATCTTTATCTCTGTGTCGTTATCTTTATCTATATATCTTTATAACTATATCTTTAGTCTATGGTTTACATGAATTATTTGTATGTGTGATGAAACGAAATAAAATGAAATAATTTAGTCTAATCTACGCTCATCTAATAATCAATATTTGATTCGAATAATGTGGCGTATTGGATTATATTTGAAAACTTGTCCATTAATAGATGTAATACTAGTTAGCAAATATGAAGCACAAAAAGCTATGATATCCATACCAAAAACAAAAACTTGGGGAGCCAAGCCCTTGCTATTCAAACACTTTTGTCATAATTAATGAGTGCTATAAAAAGTATAGGCTTTACAACTGATCTTTCCACCTTTGTTATTATCAAATTTGAGTTATAAAAAAATATATATATTGGAGTGGTAAGATCGACCTTGTGATGCCCGTCCAAACGATCCTACCCTTCACCCATATCCTTAATCGGGGAACAATGATTTTGTATCAATTTTCGATGTCATTGAAAAGAAAATCGACAAGAATTATCTGTATTTTATCACGTTTTTGTCGATTTCGTAGCTTGCACACTAGGTCTTACGATTATTTATATCTGTTTCCATCACCCTGGCGGGAAGTATTTGCCCTATAGAGATTGGTGACGCCTTAATTCGACTTCGATTAGCAACTATCGGCCGCAGGGCGTAATCAGTTGGGACAGGAAGTCAGGGGTTGGTTGCGAGACCGTGTACACAAACCACCCCCTGTTCCGGTCGCGATAGGCAACTTGCAAGGGTCGGGCCGACAGGGCGTAACGCAACCCTGTGGTCAGCCGAGATAAGCAAGTTGCCTATCTTACATCCGTCACTCTGCACTCAAACTTGACAGCTGGAAGATATATGACATCTACAAGAGAATGGGAGTCGAATTTATAGTGAAATATATTTTTTTGTGACTTGAACGGTATGAAATATTAAAATTTTATACTTCATGCACATATATTTTCAATACCATGAGAATGAGAAGGTAGGCGTATAATTATAAAACTATTAAACAATCATATTGTATATATTTCGAGGGTATATATTTACCTGAAAAAACTCAAATAACCTAGCTGTTGGTGGATCGTCAGCCAGCAATTATACAGTATCGGTATTTTTTTGTGTACATATTGATTATAATAATAATCATAGGCATATTAATATTTTATTTCATCAATTGACAAATTGTTATAACCATTGTAAGTACAATGTCATATTGTCGTACAAGTTGAATGGTGTATATAATTAAAATACAGGTATAAAAAATTGTTCTATAGCTGTATAGGCCTATGGAAAGTTCAGTTTTCAATCTTGATAGGTAATTTTAATATGTTCATTAATAATTTTCAATAAATCTCCTTTTAAGGTAGGCCTATATTCCAATTCTGTTTTTGTATTGTTAGAATTTTAATATTTCATGTATCTCAAAATGAGGATGTTTATTTTGTCAGACTGGACATCCCTTGAGGGTAGGTTAGGTTAGGTTCGAACTTGGCCTGGCAAATTGTTCACAACACTTGCGATATAGTTGACAAAAGAAAGATATTCCACCAAACTCGACTCCAATGCGCATGCGTCAATGTCATCAATGAGCGATCGGACAGGACTGAGGGACAATCTTATCTCGGTTGACCACTCATAGATATATCAGGTCGCCAATCCGGCTGCATTCTTATTGCGATAACATATGGTGTCTCAAGATATGTCAATCATTCTTTTCTTATCTCCCACAATACCTCCCAACCAGGAAGACGAGTGGCCGAGTGGTTATCACATTGAACAGTCATTCGGGAGACTGGTGTTTGATTCCCGCCATGGTCGCCAATCCGGCTGCATTCTTATTGCGATAACATATGGTGTCAATCATTCTTTTCTTATCTCCCACAATACCTCCTAACCAGGAAGACGAGTGGCCGAGTGGTTATCACATTGAACAGTCATTCGGGAGACTGGTGTTTGATTCCCGCCATGGTCGCCAATCCGGCTGCATTCTTATTGCGATAACATATGGTGTCAATCATTCTTTTCTTATCTCCCACAATACCGCTTAACCAGGAAGACGAGTGGCCGAGTGGTTATCACATTGAACAGTCATTCGGGAGACTGGTGTTTGATTCCCGCCATGGTCGCCAATCCGGCTGCATTCTTATTGCGATAACATATGGTGTCAATCATTCTTTTCTTATCTCCCACAATACCGCTTAACCAGGAAGACGAGTGGCCGAGTGGTTATCACACAGAACAGTCATTCAGGAGACTGGGGTTCGATTCCCGCTATGGTCGCCAATCCGGCTGCATTCTTATTGCGATAACATATGGTGTCAATCATTCTTTTCTTATCTCCCACAATACCTCCTAACCAGGAAGACGAGTGGCCGAGTGGTTATCACACAGAACAGTCATTCAGGAGACCGGGGTTTGATTCCCGCCATGGTCGCCAATCCGGCTGCATTCTTATTGCGATAACATATGGTGTCAATCATTCTTTTCTTATCTCCCACAATACCTCCTAACCAGGAAGACGAGTGGCCGAGTGGTTATCACACAGAACAGTCATTCAGGAGACCGGGGTTCGATTCCCGCCATGGTCGCCAATCCGGCTGCATTCTTATTGCGATAACATATGGTGTCAATCATTCTTTTCTTATCTCCCACAATACCGCTTAACCAGGAAGACGAGTGGCCGAGTGGTTATCACAACAGAACAGTCATTCAGGAGACTGGGGTTCGATTCCCGCTATGGTCGCCAATCCGGCTGCATTCTTATTGCGATAACATATGGTGTCTCAAGATATGTCAATCATTCTTTTCTTATCTCCCACAATACCTCCTAACCAGGAAGACGAGTGGCCGAGTGGTTATCACAATCAACAGTCATTCGGGAGACTGGGGTTTGATTCCCGCCATGGTCGCCAATCCGGCTGCATTCTTATTGCGATAACATATGGTGTCTCAAGATATGTCAATCATTCTTTTCTTATCTCCCACAATACCGCCTAACCAGGAAGACGAGTGGCCGAGTGGTTATCACAATCAACAGTCATTCGGGAGACTGGGGTTTGATTCCCGCCATGGTCGCCAATCCGGCTGCATTCTTATTGCGATAACATATGGTGTCAATCATTCTTTTCTTATCTCCCACAATACCGCCTAACCAGGAAGACGAGTGGCCGAGTGGTTATCACAATCAACAGTCATTCAGGAGACTGGGGTTTGATTCCCGCCACGGTCGATCATCCTGGCAGGGGTTTTTCGAGGTTTCCCTCTGTCGTTCAGGTTGATACTGGGATGGTTCCTTGACAACAGGCCACGACCGACTTTTTCCCACTATCCATAAACACCTAATAAAATAACCTCTCATCTCATCATCCCATCATCTCATTCATCATTCACCTACGCCAATAGATTGTTGTATTCAGTACAGTGAATCGTTGAATATTGATTATAATTACTGGAATCGATATAATCATTTCTAGTTTTCTCTAAAATTAGGGAAATAAATATCGTCATTTCATTACAATTTAGTTTCTGGAATTGAGATGTCTTTTAATTGGCTAAAACATAGCCGCTCTAATTTGAGTTTGTTTTTGTTTTCGTTTAATTTTCCTCACCGTTCTTTGGAAGTTTCCCTATAACCCCGCGCCATATCCCTGCGTGTATTTCCGTCGCACAAATTGCGTCTTTCCCCCCGTTCTTGGGTAAACACTGTACGCCTCGGCTCGGTGCATTGCCCCCCCCCCCCCCCCCCCCTCACGGCCGGGCAGATAGCGATGCTGCAGCACCGGCCGCGTCATTACATCGCGTCGGCCGTGCATTGACTGCGGCGGTGTTGCCAGATGTGTGTGTGGGTGTGGGCCGGCGGCGTCGTGTGGGTCGCGCCCCCGCGGCGTCGTTACGTCACACGATCACTTGGCCGGGGGGAGGGGGCGGGGGAGGGAGTCGAGTTTATTTCTACTAGGCGTCTGAATTTATTCGAGAGACTTGGAAGCCGCCCCTTGGCTCAGTCTACTATCGCACTGCGTCAGGAACTGAAGTTACTATTGGGCGTGGGTTTGAGTCCCGCATAAGGCATGGGTTTTTGTGAATGTCGTTACACTTAACATCGCTTTATCGTTTCATTATCACCCGTTCTTTCGTAATCCCGTATTACCTAGCTGGTGGTGGGGTCTTTAAGCAGCATTTTAAATAAAATCGAAAGACTCTTAAAGGATATGGATTTAATGAAAAATCCTATATATGTATACTGGTAATGAAAACGAAAATTCGGGAATTTTCGTGGGAAATTGTGCCAAGCTGGTTCAGGGTTGATGGATTAGGTTAGTTGATCACATTGACTAAAATTTAAAGGACATCACAACCCTGAAACTTTATTTTACCGAATAATGTCGATATTTATTTCCCCAATTTTAGAATAAACTGGAAATCATCATCTCAATTCCAAAAATTGAAATGTATTCATTTTCCCTCTAGAATCCGTTTTTTTTTCCGAGTCGTGACGTAGACATTACTCGATTCTGTTCATGTTTCTAAACAAAATCGGTAATGCCTACGTCACAACGCATGCTTCCTGGACGACCAACAATTAATTAAAGCTTCTGAAATTGACGACTCGCAGTCTCCGCCCCCTTGACGTCACAAATCATAATATTCAATCAACAGGGCTGTTAGAACTGTGGTCAAATTCAAATATCCGATCGGGTATCTTGAAATGACTACAAATGATATAGATCCAACTGGCCGACTGGTGAAGCCACGCCCATTTCGAGTCATCAATTGAGATGATGATTTCCAGTTTTCTTTGAAATTATGTTGGTAAATATCGTCATTATTCCTTAAAATCTCATTTCAAGGTTGTGATGTCCTTTAATGTTAATTACCATGTGGCGCATGCGCACTATGGTGTAGTCAAAATTATCTGGTATTTGTGACCCCTTGATTTATGACTTGTGAAGATAACTAAATGTCACCTTTATACCCATTTATCGGTGATATTTACATTTGTCAATGTTGGTACACGATCTTCTTGCTTGGATTCAACCAGGCCCATATACTATATCAATAACATATGTTCACCTTGAGCTAGAGAAATGTTGAAAGACCAACTGAAATAGGTTTTATCTAGTTTTCTATAATATATACCGCCTAGTTTACCATATAAATCCTCTCTGTGTTGTTATACCGATCGAGGGTCTCATATCGGTCAGACGTCTCGGCTTGTAATCGTATATAGGCTTCTGTCACATAACAAATGACGAACACTAGTTACCATAGCAACACGCGAACTGATGAATTATCAAAGATTCTGATTGGTCAACTCCACCTGATGGACATTGTTGTCTGTCTCTTTCAACAATGGGAGACGTCACTTGACAGAAGTCTATTGTCGAGATGAAGACTCGAACCACCCGGGCGCTAGTGGTGTAGGGGAGGTGGGACGGTCGCTCGGAACCGTCTTCTTTTCTTGGGGAGAAGAATAAGGCGTTTGGTTTGATTGTAAATGTTGTGAATGGACTTTTCGAAATAACAGTTATTTGGTGGCCAAGTTTGATCGGTATAGGCCTAAGATATGAAAATATCACAATGAGAAGTAACAAAGGTTTCTCAAATATCTTCTGAAATATCTTATATTTCAGTATGTTTATAGGTGAGAGAGAGAGAGAGAGAGAGAGAGAAAGAAAGAGAGAGAGAGAGAGAGAGAGAGAGAGAGAGAGAGAGAGAGAGAAAGAGAGAGAGAGAGAGAGAGAGAGAGAGAGAGAGAAGGAGAAGGATGTTTCCGAGACGTCGTGCCTTGCAAGAATCCCACAGGCATGGATTCAAAGTTATTGATAGTATACATCACTTGTTCCTGTTTTCCCTCTTTTTTCCCCTCGGCTCCAAGTTTTCCCGTATTGCGACATCCTGCAACAGGGCTTTTTGCATCATGCATTGCGCTAAAGAACGAATACTGGAATAGAGATATTATCAAGAGTGAAGGTGGGCTTGGCGTGTAATAGGCCTACTGTAGGAGGTACTGTTCAGAGCACAGAGGAGCGGTGGTTAGGACTATTTGGTCAGGTTTTGATCATTTCCTCGAATAGGCACATCCTCTTTCTAAGTAAACACGCCAAGTCAAGTTCACTCTTGGTATCTTTATTCCAGTATTCGTTCTTCAGGCGCCCCGTTCGGAAGCTCACCCAATTCACATCCTCATTTCGCCGCTAGTATTTCGGCGTTTGTCCTAGGCAGATCGGTTGAGAAGTTGTCGAGATTTCGGCGGGCCATCACATACGATTGTAATGATTGGATGTTTCCTAGGCCTATGAAGTCTGACCCATGAA
>OZ023338.1:11826016-11831016 GCA_964007535.1 Brachyptera risi | reverse complement strand
AATTGGCTACTTTTCTTGCTACGATGAAAATCGTATCCCGGAATAAAGTTTATTGGCTCGTTGACATTAGCTTCGGGGTACTTCTGAAGGAATGATTGTAAAATCTGGTTAGGGTTCAGGTAAAGTTGGACACCCGAACCCTAGTTAGACAACCGAGTCGACTTTATTCCGGTATACGCTCTTTAGTTATATTCTCGTTTAATTACATCTTGGTCGAGTGGTAAACAACCAGTAAATTTGGTGTATACACCTGATCTCAGATTTCAAGGAATTTCGTAGAGATTTTACAGAATTTTAATAAGATTTCAAGGAGATGTCAGGAAGATTTCCTGACTAATTGTACACCAAATTTCAGTAGTTCAGATGCATGCAATCATGTATTCCTAGTGTCGAATACTATTAGGAATATGCATGCTTACATTTCACTTGATCAGCGGGCAAAATATTGTATTCCGTTTTAATTCCTATTTCGTGCAATCACATTTGTTTGTGCCAGCATGTAGGCTCATATAGAGCCCAGTGCGCTTGCGCGAGGTGGCCGATTTCTCCCTGCAACGTTTCACCGTTTCCAAGAAGATTACACGTTGGGTGAGGGGGAGGGGGGCGGGGGTGACAAGGGGGGGACTGAACGAGATTTCGTTTATACTAAAAAGTAAAAACAAAAACCTGCTTATGACACAACAATCAAATTAGCGGGAGACGAGCGTATGGTAGACTTGTGTTCACGAAAGTAGAAAGTCGTCCATACCAACTGAATGAAAAATTTGAAACTTCATTATTATAGTACCTACGTTATTTTGCAGCATCTTTGAAGGACTCATGCAGTTTGAAGATGTGGTTGTGTTGGTAATTATGAATCTCGTCCTGAAATATCAAGATAACGTACAAATAAGTTATTACAGCTATACGTATAACTTTTTAGAAGAGGAGATTACATTACCGCCTTAATCCAAATATACACTTCGAATATATATAAATATATATATATATATATATATATATATATATATATATATATATATATATATATATATATACATATATATATATATATATATATATATATATATATATATATATATATATATATATATATATATATATATATATATTATATATATATATATATATATATATATATATATATATATATATATATATATATATATATATATATATATATATATATATATTCGAAGTGGATATTTGGATTAAGGCGGTAATGTAATCTCCTCTGCTAAAAACTTATACGTATAGCTGTAATAACTTATTTGTAGGTTATCTTGATATTTCAGGACGAGATTCATAATTACCAACACAACCACATCTTCAAACTGCATGAGTCCTTCAAAGATACTGCAAAATAACGTAGGTACTATAATAATGAAGTTTCAAATTTTTCATATATAATATATATATATTTTAATTATATTTTATATATAATATATATTTCTCATATATATAAATATATATATATATATATATATATATATATATATATATATATATATATATATATATATATATATATATATATATATATATATATACACACGTGTTATCCGCGAAACAAGAAAGAAGGTTCCGATCGACCGTCCCCCAATCTCACACTACTAACGCTCGGGTGGTTCACACATCACACCTCTAGTTTGTTTTCACTATCGTACACGCGACATGAAGGGCCTATCGCCAGCGTGTGTGTGTGTGTGTGTGTGTGTGTGTGTGTGTGTGTGTGTGTGTGTGAATATACACACATGTAGACATTTCATGTCACTGCGATTTCACTTTACCAGCATTTTGCACAACTTTTCCCCGACTTGCACATCCTCTTGCTATATACACCGCGCGTACAGCCCCGGCCATCTAGATCGCGCAGTGAAAATACCGACACTTCGTACTGGCTGTTCACACTCGGAGCTGTTGTGTGATTTGTTAGGTCATTATTACCTGTTACTGCGGTTAGGTATAGTCGAGGGTTCAACAAATCCTGAAATCTAGTGTACACCTTTCATGAAATCTTCCTGAAATCCCTTATATCTCCTTGAAATCCCTTGAAATCCTTTGAAATCTTCTTGAAATCCCTTGGAATGCAGTGAAATCTTCTTGAAATCCTTTGAAATCCCTTGAAATCTTCTTGTAATCCCTTGAAACCTTCTTGAAATCTCCCGGAAATCCCTTGAAATCTCTTGGAATCCAGTGAAATCTTCTTGAAATTCTTTGAAATCCATTGAAATCTTGAAATCCTTGAAATCTTCTTGTAATCCCTGAAAACCTTCTTGAAATTCCTTGAAATCTTCTTGATATTCCTTGAAATCTTCTTGAAATCCCTTGAAATCTTCTTGAAATCCCGTGAAATCTCCTTGAAATCCCATTATATCTGAAATCAGGTTTACACCAAATTCACTAGTTTTCGCCCCTCGAGTATAGTGGTTTAGTTATAGTTGCTAGTTGTGTATAGTTGTAACTAGTCGCCAGTTCTGAGCAGATTCAATTATGTTTGTTATTATGTTATTACGCTGATTATTTTAATTATGTAGGCCTAATAACAACTCGTACACCCGGTGTACCTGATTTCAAAAATTTCAGGAGATTTCAGGAAGATTTCAAGAGATTTCTCAACAATTGTACACCAGATTTCATGTGTTTGTTAACCCCTCGTATTAGTGCCTGTATTATCAACGTAGGAGTGATTCTAACTGCCACTTTCAAGTTGTTATCACCCTGGTTACCGGTACTCTTGGTTTCCACAAACTCTCAGATAAACGCTAACTGGACTTGGGTCATACCGGGCCTCGGGCCGGTTAGGCTAACCAGGGCCTGCCATGAAGTCTGGGTTTGTCAATAGTCCGATCAAAGTTAACGGATGCTGACTTGGTTACTAGATATTATCTATTCTTTTCTTATATAAATATACACTAAATATCAGTTTTATTCTTTGACTGAACAGTACTATTTAACGAACTATTGAAAACTGTGGTCTGAAATCTGAATCAACCATTTCAGGTTGTATGCCTCTAAATTGATCGGATTCCTCACTAAAATGTATGTATATTTTCAACAATTCGACTTTTACAGACACTCAATCCACCCTTTTTCTTCACTGTTGAAGCTTTTGTCACTATTTCAACCCGTTGCCTTACTTGAAGTAAATAATTATAAAACTAAGGCCCGGTATTACCAAGTCCAGTTAGCCTTTATCTGACAGTTCAAACTTGTTATCACCATGGTTACCTGTGGTGTTTGTTTTCACCAACTCTCAGATAAATACTAACTGGACTTGGTAATACTGGGCCTAAAAAAGCTAAATAGCTAAAAATAAATAAGGCGAATAGTCTAGGCTAGAGCTTAAGCTGAAAGTTAACTAAACCTAAATAAATATACTCTACTTCTTTGTTCTAGCTCTAAATCGACCTTATTCATCACTAAAATAACAGTTTCTAACGTTAAATCAACCTTTACTCTGTATCGACCCTGCTACTCAGCCAAAACGTCGAAATGCCCCGTTATAGCCCGCGAAAAACTGTCTGTCCTCCACTGTAGCAGTAGACTCCTGTACGGTACTGTACCACGCGGCGCGTGGCTCTCGGAACCGCCGCGCTACAACACTGTCGAGCGCGACGGCCGCCCGTTCCGGGTCATTTTAACGGCGACTTTGCACTGCGGATATATTTACTGTTGATTGTGCTTAAATCAACGAGATATAATGTTGGATGTTGTTTACGGGGAGTGATGACGGTTACGATTGACCGTCTCGAACCTTTCACGATATTAGCGCACGGGTGTTTCGAACCTTCGTCTATACGCGAGAGATGAAGGTTCCGAACGACCGTCTCCTACTTTACACACTGTTGACGTGCGGATGGTTCGAACCTTAGTCTATCGTCTGTTTATAGTCCACCTTGTTAGCTGAAATAGAATCGGAAAATGTCGCTTGTGCATTTAAAATGTAGCCTATTATTATATTATTGTTTTGTTGGCCCCGGTATTTAGATTATAGTGCAATATGCAGTTGGGAAATGCAGATTGGGACATAACTTCACTTGCCGTTTTTAGTCTATGTGTCCACATACCTTATAAGACTCCATAGGAGTGGATTTGGTGGAATATCAGTTTTTTGGTGATAACTTTTGAACGGTGTGAGTTTTCAAAATTCTAATACGCGAGAAACACAGATAATTATAATAGCTTCAAGATGATATAAGTTATGACTATTTCAAGACATGTCGCATAATCGTCACGCGTATACAGCTCTAAAAACATATTATTCAGCTGCATACGATCGACAGTTATGCGACATGACTTGAATAGTTATAACTCATACATCATTTTGAAGCTATATCGTCATTATTTATTGAAATCTAGTTTTCATGATTTTGATGCCCTTTAATTGACAGTTACCCGATATTATAATTGACGACTCGCAGTCTCCGCCCCCATGACGTCACAAACCATACCGTCCAATCAACAGGGCTGTTAGAACTGTAGTCAAATTCAAATATCCAATCGGGGTATCTTGAAATAACTACAAATGATATAGATCCAACTGGCCGACTGGTAAAGCCACGCCTATTTCGAGTCATCAATTGTCTAGCTCATTTGATGGCATGCATTTATTGTGAACGTTGATGACGCGGCAGAGGATGTCATGCATTACCAACACTTGCGACATTTCATTAATGTAGGTAAAGGTAGTCGTAGGAAGCGAGCGGAAATATATTATAGGAGATTATTCACATTTTATTTCATAGTTATACATTATGAATGAATCATAATTTACCATTTTAGAAACTTAATTTATTTGTCGTATATATAAATCACATGAGATTCATTGTTCTGTTTTATTTTTTTGTGTGTGTTAGTTTAACAATGGGCGTACATGCACGTGATATTGTTAACCATCGGTTAAAGGTTAAAGGACATCAAAACACAACCCTGAAGCTTATTTTAACGCATAATTACGATATTTAGTTCCCTAATTTCAGAGCAAACTAGAAATTACC
>OZ023338.1:11818516-11821016 GCA_964007535.1 Brachyptera risi | reverse complement strand
ACGTAAGTCGATTTATCGAAATATCAGTTTCTTGGTGATAACTTTTGAATGGTATGAGATATCAAAATTCTAATAAGCGAGAAACACGGATAATTATAATAGCTTCAAGACGATATAAAATATGACTATCTAAGTCACGTTACATAACTGTCAAGCGTCGACAGCTAGAAAGACACATTTTTTAGCTGTCGACGCTTGACAGTTATATGCGACGTGACTTGAATAGTTATTACTTATATCATCTTGAAGCTATTAGAATTATCTGTGTTTCTCGCGTAGGCCTATTAGAATTTTGATATCTCATACCATTCAAAAGTTATCAGAGGCCGCTTTACATCTTGCCTACCGGCTTGATTGCAGACGTTCGGGAGCCAAGTTGGCAACGGAAAACCAATCATCGTATTAACTTACAGTTTTTGGTTAGATAATCACTATTATTCAATACGTGCTCGTACGAAGAGCTTTAGTTCGTAGTATGTTTTAAACCCTTTCAAAATAATTGTCAAAAATCAACAAGTTTCTACCTGTTTAATTGCTTTCACGATTTTTTCAGAGTAATTTAATGAAACAAAATATGATTTTTAGTGAACGTAGAGGCACAGATTACTCATTGTTGTTTTATTGCAAAAAGAATTAGACTGATTGGTCCTACCGTTTACCCACCATGAGTTGGGAGCTAAAGGCCTGTATTGACGCTTTTTGTCCTGTTTTGTTCGTTCCCTGCAGGTTTTTTTCATGGGTTGTGAGATGTAAAGTAGCCTCTTAATGCATTAACTTGGTCTCAAGAGTAGTGTGTTGATTTTAAAAAAAGTATATTTATGAAAAAAAGCTATGATTTTCGTGTATAAAGTAACCCATTTCTGTGTACTAGTCGGACGGAAGGCGTGATTAAAGAAGATTGTCGCGTATTTAACGACGAGCTAACGGCATGTCTGTCATGTGGTCGGCTTGCATTGCGTATCTAGGCTATGTGGGCAATACGGTACCTTTTGTGCACGAGAAGACTCGAACCACCCGCGCGCTAATGATGTGGAATAGGGGGGACGGTCGCTCGGAACCTTCATCTCTCGTGGTTACCAAAATACAGTTGTAACGACTAGACATGAAGACTAGAACCACCCGCGCGCTAATGATGTGGTATAGGGGGGACGGTCGCTCGGAACCTTCATCTCTCGTGGTTACCAAAATACAGTTGTAACAACCAGATATGAAGACTCGAACCACCCGCGCGCTAGTGATGTGGGATAGGGGGGACGGTCGCTCGGAACCTTCATCTCTCGTGGTTACCAAAATACAGTTGTAACAACCAGACATGAAGACTCGAACCACCCGCGCGCTAGTGATGTGGTATAGGGGGGACGGTCGCTCGGAACCTTCATCTGTCGTGGTTACCAAAATACAGTTGTAACAACCAGACATGAAGACTCGAACCACCCGCGCGAAAATTATGTGGGATAGGGGGGACGGTCGATCGGAACCTACTCTCGTGGAAACAAGTACCTTATTACCTACTGAACGACTATCAACAATGTGGAACAATCATATTCATTCAACCTTTACGTTACTTCTTGCTATACTTGTCTCCAGTAGAGATGACCATCTATACCAACATAACAAAACAAAAATCACCGTTATATTTGTTTAGGCCTATACAGCTGTGGTATTTTCTAGGTGCATAGCAGGACTATTTTGAGGAGGTTTACGACAAGAAACGGAACCGCATCTTTCAAAAGCTTTTAATCCATGTTGATTTGTTAAATACGGTAACTGAAGTTTGACCGTTTTTTTTTCGTAGAACCTTTTTTCATGATGTTCGTTTTCAAACGTTCTTAAATGGACATGTAGATATAAATATATATATATATATATATATATATATATATATATGTATATATTTTATTGATTATATATATTTTTTTTTTCACCATTTATATATAAATATGCATTATATTTATATGAATATATATGAATTATATGTATATAATTACTTGTCCATATATGTTGACACATCTTACTTGTCTTTTATTCAAATATTTCTGGAAGCCCAGAATCAACTACAGGCCTATGGATATATATATATATATATATATATATATATATATATATATATATATATATATATATATATATATATATATATATAGTAATAGTCTTGTGATGTTTGTTTATCAGGTGACTAACGTGTTTGTTTGTTTGTTTGTTCCAGGCTCAGCGACCCGAACAAAGTGTAATGCAAGCGCTGGAGAGTCTCAACGATGCTCAGGTAATTACAACAACAACAACAACAACACAACTATGAGTACCGATATGTCCAAATTGTTTTGATGATATATAGTTCATTCATTGACAGCTACAGTCATTTCAATGAAGCTTCGAAAGTGAAGGCTTGAAGGCTAGTGCATACCAGGTTCATATACTTGGTATAGCTTTCAGCCACAGCCATAGACCTTGCCGTACACTGTACACTGTAGAGTGTAGACTGTAGACTGTAGACTGTAGA
>OZ023338.1:11788516-11811016 GCA_964007535.1 Brachyptera risi | reverse complement strand
GTTCTCTCTCTCTCTCTCACTCTCTCTCGTTCTCTCTCTCTCTCTCACCCTCTCTCGTTCTCTCTCTCACCCTCACTCGTTCTCTCTCTCTCTCACCCTCTCTCGTTCTCTCTCTCTCACCCCACCCTCTCTTGTTCTCTCTCTCACCCTCTCTCGTTCTCTCTCTCTCACCCCACCCCCTCTCTTTCTCTCTCTCTCACCCCACCCTCTCTCGTTCTCTCTCTCTCACCCCACCCTCTCTCTTTCTCTCTCTCTCACCCCACCCTCTCTCGTTCTCTCTCTCTCACCCTCTCTCGTTCTCTCTCTCTCTCACCCTCTCTCGTTCTCTCTCTCTCACCCTATACTGGTGCAATGTGTAGGCGAGTTGTTGACCTGCTGGGTGAGAAACGTGTCAGAGCACTTCAACACTTGGCCTGTCCACCAGTGTATGCCGTCAGAGGCTAATTGGTAAAATGTTCCCGTTCGCCTAACGAGGTTTTGAAAGAATTAGGGTTGAAAAAGGGGGGTAAAGTAGCTTGGCGGGGGAGGGGGGGGGGGGTGAGGGGAGTGGCAGGCTTGATTGGATCTGTGACGGACCCGGACAAAGATGGCGTTCACGTTATGACGCCTCTCTCTTACGTAAGGTTCTCTATCTCTCTCTATCTCTTCCTCCTCTTTTTTTCTCTCTCTTTCATTTTGTCTATATTTGTATATTTCCCTCTCACTATCTCTACTCTCTCTCTTTCTCCCTCTCTTTCTCTCTCTTTCTCTTTTTTTTCTCTCTTTCTCTCTCTCTCTCTCTCTCTCTCTCTCTTTCTCTCTCTTTCATTCTCTCTCTTTCATTCTCTCTCTTTCTCTCTCTCTCTCTCACTCTCTTTCTCTCTCTCTCTCTCTCTCTCTCTCTCTCTCTCTCTCTCCCTCCATATATATATATATATATAAATATATATATAGATATCATCATTATTTGTAAACATCCCCCCCATCTCCCTTCCTACCCTATAGCTTTCTCTTTTTCCTCAGCCTCTGTAGGATTTATTGATGAATCTATTTATTTGGTATTTATAAAAAATATGTAATTAAAACGGTATATCTCTCTCTCTCTCTCTCTCTCTCTCTCTCTCTCTCTCTCTGTCACACAATCATGATATACTCTTGTATCGACGACAAATGATGGTTCCGATCGACCGTCTCCCCATCCCACATCACTAGCGCGCGGGTGGTTCGGGCTGTCATCTCTCGTCAATACCCGTAGCGCACGGTATGACGCCGAATGACAGAAGAAGAGATGAGAGAGAGAGAGAGAGAGAGAGAGAGAGAGAGGCTGCTTGTTCCTATGGCAACGCACCACGGATGAAACCCATCTTCAAAGGTTTCCCAAATCCCGCGACTCGACCGAGTACACGGTTTTCCCTTGGGCGAGCTTTCTAAAAAGCCTGGATGAAATCCAGAAATGTTTCGGGAGACGCTACTATTTCCCTAGTACATGGACATGGTCATTTGGGATTTCCCTTGTGAACGTCCGAGATGTATTGGGGGTTGCGTTGGCTTGCCTGTGTTTTGTAAAAGTAATCGGAATAATTTTAATTCTATTGATTTATCTCAATTCCATATCAATCAATCTGAAATCTTATAATGTATCATTATTTGTTGTATTATTTGTTTTGATATACTATTACTAATTCGTTGATGAATCATTAATGATGGCTCACTGCCATAATCAATTGTAATGCTATTAATAAGTTATATTGTAAAATATGTAGGCCTACATTATGTAGGTAACGATTTCCTCGAAAGAGGGTTGAAGGAATAAACACTACTACTATTACTACTATTTTATTACACTAGGAAAACGCTATATACGCGTTGTGAGACGAGCGGAAAGTAATAGTATGTCGACTTCATAGCCAAACTTTTGCCTAAATTCGCCAATTGGGTAACATTTTAGTTATAGGGCCTAAATGGGTAAAAACGGCTTCGAGTAGTACCAATTTGGCACATATCATGTTTTTTCTTCAAAATGGCTGACCCGATCAAGCTGAGAATTTCCAGAAATGTGTATCAAGATGTTATTCAACTTCACACAAAATTTCAAGTTTTTTGAAAATTATTTTTTTAAATTTTTTTTTTCCGTCGTGTTATTCTAACGGGTATTTTTGAGATTTCTAAAATTCATAAAAATGAAAGTTACAACCCGATAATGCCACAAAACTATACAGATCTAAGCTAGATGAGGAACCATAATAAAAAAAAGTTTGAAGTTGATAGCTGTAGCCGTTTGACCTGTGGAGAACCGACAAAAAAACATAAAAAAAAAAACATAAAAACGAACACCAATTTTTTTCAGTATCTCAAATTGAATCCTCGCTAAAGCTCGTCTAATTACATATAATATATTATATTAGTATATATACTACTTATATATAGTATTTTAATATATGTAGGCCTATTTTTGATAATAAAAAATCCTTGCTAAAAAATTACTACTACGGTGGCTCAACTACCTATTCCAACAATGTTACAATATATACCAATTGGCGACTCTAAATAGGCGTGGCGTCACAGTAAGCCAGTTAAATCTATATCATTTGTTGTCATTTGAAGATACCCCGATTGGATATTTGAATTCCATTACAGTTTCAACGGCCCTGTTGATTGAACGGTGATTTCTGACGTCATGGGGGCGGAGACTGCGAGTCGTAATTTACTGGTCAAATCTATGTGAATACCGATTGTGAGTAATCTCGTAGTAATACAAGGAACTAATTTGTTTCAACAAAATTACGGTTACTTTGGCTCAGCAGTAGCAACAGTCACCTGAAATGCTAATATTTGAGGGTCGCAGAAGGCATGACGCATAGTTAATATCGTACACTATAGGTAGAGCAGCGATCGGTAGGTTCAAGGACAGTACTCATGAAATGGTACAAGATTGAGAGCCTAGTTGAGACACTAAAAAAAAAAACGGAAAACCACCGCAATACATCTTGGGAAAGTCCCGCCATGGTCGACCATCCTGACAGGGGTTTTTCGTGGTTTTCCTCTGTCGTTTAGGTCAATACTGGGATGGTTCCTTAACAACAGGCCACGACCGACTCCTTCCCACTATCCACAAACACCTGATAAATTACCCTTTCATCTCATCATCCCATCATCTTATATATCATTCACCGACACATGTGGCTGAGTGGTTGACGCACTCGCTTCATGTGATCCGGGAGGTGAAGGAGCATATCGAACCCGGTTCGATCCCCGCCACCGTCCATCTTTACAGGGGTTTTTCGTGGTTTCCCTCTGTAGTCTAGTAGGCCGAGGTCCAAGCTAATGCCGGAATGGTATCCTACAATAAAGGCCACGACCGCTTCCTTCCCACTATCCTACCCAATATCTAAGAAACCTTCATCTCATCATCCCATCATCTCATCAATCATTCATTCGACGCCAATAGGTCTTAGTTATCATTATAGTGCGTCTTTAAAACCCAATATATAAAAAAACATATATCATTCACCAACGCCAGTAGATCGAGGCCATCAGTACAGTGCGTCGTTAAACCCAATATGACGGTGAATCCCGATCCTGCCCTGCACTTCCTAAAATAACTATATATATATATATATATATATATATATATATATATATATATATATATATATATATATATATATACATATATATATATATATATATATATATATATATATATATACATATATATATATATATATATATATATATATATATATATATATACATATATATATATATATACATATATATATATATATATATATATATACATATATATATATATATATATATAGAGAGAGAGAGAGAGAGAGAGAGAGAGAGAGAGAGAGAAAGATTACGTCACAACTTGTGAATCTCACCAGCACTCTATTATATATTATTATCTAGGCCTACTCGCCTCCATGCTATCTGTGCTTCAATGTATACATTAGATATTTCCTCCGAATCGTGTCGGATGTCGGCTTTCGTCACACCGTGCCGTGTGCAACAACAACACTGCTCTCACTTCTGCCAACTGTGTAAGAGCAACTCTTTCGCCAATTTATTCGGTTTGCCGTATCGGTGACAGCATGCGGGGAGAGATTTGGTTTACTAGACGCAATATACGCAGAATAGACGTTGTAAAGATGAACGAGATGTCTAAATCGAGAGTATCGAAAGCTCTATAGACACCTTGACTCATATAGAACACTAGGCAAACGCGTTATGTGTTTCCGCGTTGAAGGATGAGCTGGAACATATCAACTTATTTTTTTTTTTTTTTCATTGGGTTTTAACGACGCACTGTAATGATTACTAAGATCTATTGGCGTCGGATGAATGATTAATGAGATGATGGGATGATGAGATGAAGGTTTTTTATGGATAGTGGGAAGGATAGTGGGAAGGAAGCGGTCGTGGCCTATATTGTAGGAACCATCCCGGCATTAGCCTAGACTACAGAGGGAAACCACGAAAAAAACCTGTAAAGATGGACGGTGGCGGGGATCGAACCGGGTCCGATATGTCCCTTCACCTCCCGGATCACGAAGCAAGTGAGCTAACCACTCAGCTATTGTGCCGGTCATATCAACTTATCTTTGGATTGGTTATTATATATATATATATACATACACCTTGAGATCCAAACCATTACATCACTGCCATCTTATTTTCCATTATTAATTGATGAGCGTAGCGAAGTCTCCATCCCACTCTTATAGGGCTTTGTCTGTGTGTTTTTTTTTTTTTTTTTTTTTGTTTTTTTTTTTTCTGTTTGTAAGCACTCCACAAGTCGCAAGGGTTGATTGATCAACATGAAACTTTTTTTGTACACGCAAACTCATCCAACTTAGAACTGTATAGTTTTTGGAATGAATCGGTCAGACCGATTTTGAGAAAAATCATCTCAAAGTTTCTAAAAACCCCATAAGATTTGGCTGGGCAGAAAATGTTGAAAAATAAAATCTCTCCAAATAGGATGAAATTTTCTCTAAATGTGTAAACATGGATTTTACACATTATTACGATTTTTTAAGCAATTCTGATCAGTCGTTTTGAAGAAAAAAATAAAAATAACTGATAATATTCATCAAATATATCATAAAAATTGTGACAGAATTAAGTTGTTGAGATTCACTGCTTTCTAGATTCAAGAGTTGACCAACAATGAAGTATTTTTTATATGCGTCAAGGTGTGTAGATTACCAGAGTCAATAAGGTGGCAAGATTAGAACTACTTTAACGACTTTTATAGCTTATTCAGATATCAAGGTGTGTAGAATACCAGAGTCGATAAAGTAGCAAGGGTAGAACTACTTCAACGACGTTTATACCTTAATAGGATATCTCGCTCATCTTACAACGCATATTTCGCGTTTGACTAGTTAATATGATAATAAAGAAGGCTTTGTTTTAATCGTTTACAGTCAAGTGGTGACACTTGTTGCTTTGATTTAATAGGTATCTTAATAGCTTTGATTAATTAACACAACTTACATTATATATTTTTTTACATCGGAACGGCTGATCCGATTCAAGTGAAAGTTCGGAATAATGCGTATCATTATTAGATTGAAATTCCCTGAGAATTTGAATTCTCTCAGATGAAATATTTTTCACGAATTTTTTCCTCTGGGTTATTCTAATAGGATTTTTGAAAACTTTGGAATGAGTTTTCTCAGAAGTGGTTAAACCGATCGCGCCTCAAAACTAGACAGTATCGAATTAGACAAGGATACTTGTGTGTGCCAAGTTTCCACTGATTTTGAATTTTCGTCTGACCTGTGGAGCGCGAACAAAAAAACAAACAAACAGGCACTTTTTTTTCGGGTATGGCGAAATTGAGTCTTCGCTTCGCTCATCCAATTATACTTTATTCGTTCAATACTGAATCTGGATAGCCATGGATCTAGACAACATGGTTCGACTATTATTTCTTTCCATTTGATGATTTAAAAACATTGATTGAGAATGCTAGATCAATATGTTGATATGAAGTCCTGTGACAATTTGAATAATTCAACATAGGCCAAATAAAGATCCAAAATTTCTTGAAGTTGAAATATTTGACCAAATATCGTATATGAGATATTTGACAAGAGTACTGTTATAGCAATTTCAAATAAGGTGTGTCTGGTTCGTAGAGGTTTATTCATTATTTTTTATTTTTTATTTTTTTGAATACTGTGTAGCATTTTCGTGTCAACATTCAGGGAAAAATTTGATTTTTTTTTAATTTGGAGAGATTTTATTTTTCTAATTTTTCCGCTTAGCCTAATCTTGTGGGTTTTTTTTTTTAGAAATATTTTGTTTGTGTTTCTTAAAAATGGTCCAATCGATTTTACATTAAAACGAAGAGTCTAAAACTACTGGAAAAGTTTCATTTCGATCACTTAAACTGTGCGCCTGCGCAGTGCCAGTGCTTACAATCAACCATAAAGATGTTAATGTTTCACCCAAGTTGCTGTCAAAGTAATAGAACCAACCCTTGATTCACAGGAGTTGGATGACAACTTTGACCGTGTAAATTAGGCTTCATGGATCGACAATATTTTAGAAGATACTTCTCTAAATGGCGTGAAACAGTTTACCTAAACAATTTGTTCAGATGGATAGTCACTGCGATCGTTTATATCCCATGTAGACACTGGAAATGTTGCGCCGCGGATGAGTCCCCCTTAAGAAGATCCAATTGTAAAGCTTCTTTTTTGTGATACAATTTACCCTGTTTTTTGTACAGCTTCCAGTAGGAGTGAAACCAACTAAGAGAAACCAATCAACGCTAAATAACTTGAATAGAATGAATAATAAATGGAATAAATAATGAATATAACTCCCCGAATAACCGGGATGTTGATGGGGTTGTTGTCTAAATGATGAATAATAAAATAGATATCTTTAGTTTGGGGTAAAAGACGGATTAAAACCAATAGGGTATAGATAGAAACGAGGAAGAAAATTTCGATAATGGTATTGTTCTTATTTAATTCAAGTGTAATTCGATTTAATTGAAGTTGTAATTTCATGTTTAGTTTAGATATTATTTGTAATTCTGTTGATTTAATGACAAGTGTTTTGTCTTAGGCCTCTAATGATACATGTTCAATAAAAAAAATAAAAAATGAAAAATAATAATAATAATGGTTGTTTAACAAACGATCCCATTTAGCAAGGTAGCAATCTAGCATATTTGAGGGATGAGTGAGCAAATGATACACAAGAGGTTACTTCAATTTTTGTCATTTTTTTGTCAACACTGTTTTCAAATGAGACTAGAAACAATGGTTAAAATTCATAACAATTGTCTACATAAGTTTTTCGATTCTGTGCTCAAATTGAAAAAAAAATAAACCTTAAATACGCCATGGTCGACCATTCTAACAGGGGTATTTCGTGGTTTCCCTCTGTCATTCAGCTCAATACAAGGATAGTTCCTTAACAACAGGCCACGACCGACTCCTTACCTCTATCCAAAAACACCTTATAAAATAACCTTCAATCTTATCTTCTCGTATATATCATTTACCAACGTCAATAGATCAGTCATCAGTACGGTGCGTCGTTAAACCCAATATAAAAATAAAATGAGAAGAAGAGTAGAGTGGGGTGTAAAAGATCCCACCGATCACATTTTAAGGGGGGTATAGGCCTACATACCCCCTCGAATACAAGTGACATCTGTAAACATATAGGGTTATAGAAAAGAAATACCGCTTTTCAAGTCGGAAAAAAGTGTGCCTACCAGAAGGAAGATGTCGTGTCGGCACCACCGCGGTGGTCTCGGTCTATATTTAACACGTGTACCAACACAAAAAAAAATAAAACACACACCGTGCCTTTCGCTATCTCGTCGCACATGTGTATGATATTACACCCAGGCGGCGCGTGGCAGTTGCGCATGAAGCCGCGCCCTCGGTAGCTCAGTCAGCTGAGGCACCGCTTTAGAAACTTATGCTTTGAAAAAAAAACAGTTTGAAGCTTTATATTATCATTATTATTATTTATTTTTTTTTTTTTAAAAGGTTTATGAAGTCACCGCTGGGCGTGGGTTCGAATCCCGCATAAGGCATGGGTTTTTGTAAGCGTCCTTTCACTTATCACTTTATAGTTTCATAATCACCTGCTCATTCGTACCCTCATATAACCCTGGCTGTTGGTGGGGGCGTTAGGCAAACATGAAAAAAAGAGAAAAAAGTTGCATATGACTGTAATGGTGCGCCTGAAGAGCGCATACCAGAATAAATTATACTCGATTGTGTGACATGGGTTTGGTGGTCAACCCTGCCTGAACCTTAACCACATTCCATTGAAAAGTATCCCAAAGCACATGTCAAACGTCCGAGACGACTTTATTCCGGTATACGCTCTCCAGCCACAGTAATAGCTGATAGTAATTGTACTTAGCCTCCCTTCGTAGCTCGGTCAGCTGAGGCACCGCTTTAAATTATAAAGTCAGCGTGGGTTCAAGTCCCATATAAGGCATGGATTTTTGTAAACGTCATTTCACTTATCACTTCATAGTTTCATTATCACACGCTTATTCGTATCCCCGTATAACCTAGCTGTTGGTGGGGTTGTTAAACAAACGATAATCATCATCAACTATAACAACTGAAGTGTCATTCAGGAGACCGGGGTTCGATGCCCGCCGTGGTCAACCATCTTGGCAGGGGTGCATCGTGACGCCTCTCGCCAGCCGTTGATAACTATATAATAATCTGTAATGTATGTATAAATGCATATAAAATGTATATATACTAGGAAAACGCCATATATGCGTTGTTAGACGAGTGGATAGTAATAGTATGTCGACTTTTTTGCCAAACTTTTGCCTACATTCGCCAATTGGGTGACATTCAAGTTGGAAATGGGTAAAAACTGCTTCGAGTGGTACCAATTTAGCACATTTTATGGTTTTTCTTCGAAATGGCCCACCCGATCAAGCTGAGAGTTCTCAAAAATGTGCATCATAATGTAACTCAACTTCAAGCAAAATTTCAATTTTTTTGAAAATAAAAATATTTTCTCTTTTTTTCCGCCGTGTTATTCTAATGGGTATTTTTTAAATTTATAAAATTCATAAAAAAAAAAATGTTGATATCTGATATTGCCACAAAACTATACAGATCTGAGTTAGATAAGGAACCACGATGAAAAAAAGTTTGAAATTGATAGCTGTAGCCGTTTGACCTGTGGAGAACCGACAAAAAAACATGAAAAAAAAACATTAAAACCAACACCAATTTTTTTCAGTATGTCAAATTGAATCCTCGCTAAAGCTCGTCTAATAATGTAAAATATGTAGGCCTATGATAAATATTAATAAAAATATATATAATATATAATGTAGATAAAATATTGTAGATAATGTATGATGTATCCTGGGAATTTGAATAACTTGGGTATACATTATAAAGTAATTAATACATTTGATGAATTTGTACATGTCTGTATGAATATGAATATGTGATTAACTAATTATGCTTACTATTTTAATATTTCATTTTATTTTAATTTTTAAATATTTTAATGCATTCATTATTGTTTGCCCAACGACCCCAACAACAGCTAGGTTATACGGGGGTACGAACAAGCAAGTGGTAATATATCTATAAAGTGACGAATAAAAGCACGTTCATCAAAAACCCATGCCTTACGCGAGACTCGAACCCACGCCCAATAGTGACTTCCGTTTCTGAAACTGTACCTTATCCGACTGAGCTATATAACGGAGGGAGGCAATTAGATTGTAATTTGTAATATTTGCTGATTTCTCATTTACTTGTCGATATACTTTCTTTCGCCCGAGCTATTAGCGTAATTTACGTTACGTGATGACGTCAGACTGTACCTATAGGAACCACGCGGCCAAATAGAACATAAAGCCCAAACATTAAGAGTCCATGGGAGTCGATTTAGCGAAATATCAGTTTTTTGATGGTAACTTCTGAACGGTATGAGATATCAAAATTCTAATACTGAGAATACAAAGCTATTTTTAATACCTTCCGAATGGTATAAATATGACTAGGCCTATATAACCTGATGTCGCATGACTGTATCGAGCCTATACGGATAGAACATGTTTGTTTTTTTGTGTATACTTTTTTGTATGTATATATTTTTTGTATTCTGTATTATGATGAACTTTACACCTGCTGTCGATGGAAAGAAGTGATCATTGCCCAAGAGACTTGGTTCAAAGTGGAAGATATCAACATTCGTGTGTTTTGTTCACTCTTAATACCAATGCTGGTATAATGTCTGGATATTTATCACACAAACGGTTTTTAATTATAATGTGTTCCGGACTTTTGGAAACTGAAAAACTTTTATCTGCGGCGCGGAAAATTATGGTCACAGACAGTGCAATTCTGGTGTTGAAGTTCATTGGTTTTGAATAATTAAAATGGGGTGGTAAGATCACCCTCGTGGTGTCCCGTCCAAACGATCCTACTTTTCATCCATAGCCTTAATTGGGGAACAATAATTTTGTATCAAGTTTCGATGTTATTAAAAAAAAAAGTATATGTACTTCACAATATTTTTCAATAACATCTAAACTTGATACAGAATCATTGTTCCCCGATCAATAAGGCAAAGGATGAAAAATAGGGTCGTCTAAACGGAGCACCACAAGGGCGATCTCACCACCCCAAAATACCTATATATTATGCAATACGAGTTGAATAGTAATAAATTATACCATCTTAAAGGTATTAAAAATAGCTTTATTTATTCCTGAACAGAATTTTGATGTCTCATATACCGTTCGAAAGTGATCATCAAAAAACTGACATTTCACTAAATCGACTCCCATGGACTCTTAAAGCAGAACATAGACTTCTGACATCGGTGGAAAAAAGAAAGTCTCCCCTTCTCCTCCCCCCTCACCCGTCTCTCACTTTTCCTCTTAAATACACACTCTCTCCTACCCTGATTACATATTTACTCGTGTGTACACTCTCACTCTCTATAGAAACATGCTCAGAGTCGTATTGGACACTTTGAATGGAATTGGATGTTATTTCTAAAACCCACGGCTGTCGATTTAACGAATTATCATTTTTTTTATGACAAATTTTGAACCGTATATAAGAGAGAGAGAGAGAGAGAGAGAGAGAGAGAGAGAGAGAGAGAGAGAGAGAGAGAGAGAGAGAGAGAGAGAGAGAGAGAGAGAGAGAGAGAGAGAGAGAGAGAGAGAGAGAGAGAGAGAGAGAGAGAGAGAGAGAGAGAGAGAGAAAAGTTTATTAAAACACTGCCGCCAAAACGGTTGCCACACGGACACAGTATAACGAAATTTATTAAAACAATGCATTTTTTTTTTTAAAATAACAGAATTTAATCCAACAAAAATATAATAGACATTATTTTTAAAACTTCTCTCGTGATGAAAAAAAATTAAATCTAAAAGAAAATGGACATTATTTTACAAAACTTTTTCGTAATAAAAAAATTTGTATCAAGCGTTATATAAAAAATTATAATGCACGGATATTTTTACTTTTTAATACCTTCAAGTTGGTATAACTTGAAAAAACTATTCGACTATCGCCTTTATAATTGTCACATGTTTAGGTCAAGACATCAACTGAAATATGTGTATTTTCAACTGAATACCTGTGAAAATTTTAAATGGTTAATAATTTTATTTCTCATCATTTTGAAGTTTTTTTTTTTAGGTGTTTTATTTCGAGTATAGAATGTTCATAATTGACACCATGAATAATTCCCACAAAGCCAGAGGCTCATCTGTGGAACATACATATTAAATACAAATCAAACAGACGTGTCAATTCAAAGTAAGGTATAAATAAAGTTATATATAAAGTTTGTTCCCGTTTACAACTGAAATGATGAGTGTTTTGTGCAGCGACGATTCTAGTAATAGTGGGTCTTTCAGAAATAAAGATTGGCTGTACATATGATTCAATTAATATCAAGGTCATCAAGTTATCAAGCTTAATATCTGTTTGTCACCTGTATTAAGATTTTTACATCTCATATTGTTCAAAAGTCATCATAAAAAAACTGACATTTCGCTTAATCGACTCCCATGGACTGTCCACAGCAATGTACATGGTTTTTAAATAGATATAATCATGACGTCCAGACCGGTGTTGAGCTATACAATATAATATTCCAGTCCGTCTGTTGGGAGGATGGGAAGGAGGCGATCGTGACCTAGTATTGAGGAACTATCCTATGTGTTCACCTGAGCAACAAAGGGAAACGAAGAGAAACTTTTGATGTGATTGTTGACTGTGGCGGCCGGCGGGAATCAAACTCTAGGTTTCCTGAATGACAGGTTTTCAAGATTTGTTCTGGGCTTAGGGCATAGGTATATAATATAATGCTTGTAATTAATAGTAAGCTCTCTCACTCTCTATCCTCCCCCTCTCTCCCACTCTCTATTTCTCTCTTTCTTTCTTTCTCTCTCTCTCTCCTCTTCCCTTTGTCTCTCTCTCTTTCTTTCTTCCTCTTCCCTTTGTCTCTCTCTCTCTTTCTTTCTCTCTCTCTCTCTCTCTCTTCCCCCTCTCTCTCTTTCTTTCTCTCTCCCCTTCCCTTTGTCTCTCCCCCTCCCTCTGTCCATCTCTCTCTCTCCCCCTCCCTCAGTCCCTCTCTCTCCTCCCTCTCTCTCTCCACCTCTCCGTCTCTTTTTTTCTCTCTCTTTCTCTCTCTCTCTCTCTCTCTCACTGTTCTCATCTTCCACCTCTCTGTTTCTTTTTTTCTCTCTCTTTCTTTCTCTCTCTCTCTCTCACTGTTCTCATCTTCCACCCACTGTCTCTCTCTCTAGTTCATGATGACAAAAATAATGTTGCAATAAACATTTCCTCCGCTTTGAATATGCCAGTGTATGCCGTTTCGTTTGACAGCACTTACCTCGTTTTCTTCATCTCCTTTAAAACAGTCCCACCCCACCCCGTAACACGAACACCCAGTTGACCAATACTCCCACCATCTTACGCAACTCATGGGGGCATTCACGCCACACTCGTCCACGGCTAGCCCATCGAACTGCCACGCCCTTGCCTCCGGTCGGCCGTCTCCCCTATCTGGTACCATTAGCATGCGGGGGTTTCGACCCGTCATACTAGTCGGGTTTATTCCCTTGTTGAGGCGGGGGCTCCGGCCGACCGTCTCCCGTATCTGTTACCATTAGCGTGCGGGGGTTTCGACCCGTCGTACAGGCAGGGTTTATTCCCTTGTTGAGGGGGGGCTCCGGTCGACCGTCTCCCCTATATGTTACCATTAGCGTGCGGGGGTTTCGACCCGTCATACAGGCAGGGTTTACTTCCTTGTACAACGGGGCTTGCCCCGCCACTGTGTAATGCGTGGGTTATTTATAACGTGACACCGGATTGGGAAATACTGTTGGCGAAATATTGGATGATTGTTTCAAGGCCATGTGTAATGGGAAATATTCCATCTATCCATACAGGGAATTTGTAAGTGATTTCCCTTCTGAACAGCCCTACTGGCTCAGTCAGCTGGGGCACTGCCTTCGAACTGAATTTAGATCGGGCGTGAGTTCGAGTTCTGAATAAAGACATGGGTTTTTATTGTAAACAGCATTGATGTATCTACCTGCAGCTGATTTCGTATCCCAAAATGACTTGACTGTCGGTGGGATCGAGTTGAAGAACCATCCCAGTATCAACCTGTGAGATTGAGGAAAACCACGAAACACCTCACTGAAAATGGGGCGCCTGAAGAGCAAATACTGGAATAAAGATACTATAGCAACAGTGAACTTAGCTTGGCGTGTTTACTTAGAAAGAGGATGGCCTATTCGAGGAAACGATCATAGCCTGACCCCAAAACCCTAACACAGCTTCTTTGTGGTCTAACCAATTCCCCGAAATAGTAGCTTCTACGGCATTCTGAAGCGTCAAGCGCTCCTTCACTCTTAGTATTATCGCTATTCCAGTACATTCGCTCTTCAGCGCCCCCCTAACAATTGATGGTGGAAGGAATCAAACCGAGGCCCAGTCTACTCTCATCTCTCGTTCATACATGTCGAAATATCTAACAACATCCTCCATCTTGTTTGTCTTTCAGGTAAATGACTTCCTCTCCGGCAAGGCGCCTCTCAACCTAACGATGCGCCTCGGCGATCACATGATGCTCATCCAGCTCCAGCTGTCCACGGTGACGCCGAGCAGTTCCCGCCGCACGGCCGCCCCCACCGCCGCCCCCACCGCCTCCACGCACCAAGACTCTGTCGCCGCCGCCACCACCTCCGCCTCACACAGTTCCTTACTAACCCCGCGGAATTACCTCGCGTCCTCGCTCAGCGACGTCATCTCCGGCATGGCCAAGAACCTATCGACGCAGACCAAATCATCGAGTTCGAACTCGCTGAAGATATCGACGTCGTCGATGAAACGCCCGGCCACGACGAAACCCTCCGCATCGTCGTCGAACAAGATCCCGTTCAAGTCGACGAAAGACTCGACGATGGAGTTCGGCTCTTCGTTCTGCCCGAGCGATTTGCCAAGTTCTTCGCGCACCCCCGACGCGACGTCTCCCGCGAAACCCGCCGCCGAAACGTCCTCCAGTTTCAAACCTTTAACCACGTTACTAACGAACTCTAGCGCTAACGACACCGACAGTAGTAAGACTTTTAGTACCCAGTTTCATCCGTCGATACTGAAATCGTTGGAATTGGCGACGAAAAGACTGGAGGCTGGCGAGAGTGCGACGACGACGGCGTCAGAGAAGAGCGCGGCGGCTGGCGGAGCGGCAGTTGCCACGACGACGGTGGCGACGACAACGACCGGGTGCAAGTGCGAGCCGCCGGTCAAGCCTGTGTTGGACACGAGGGCACTGGCAGAGGCGTCGAGGAATCTCACGCAGACTTTGAAGCAGCTGTCTTCAGAGGTGCTGACGTCGAGGACTGATCCCGCAGAGGTGAGTGCCGAACCTTGTCGTACATTTTACTGTAGGGTTTTTCCTCGATGACGAAACCTATATCGATTATCTATCACATTGATGATCAATCGTATTTTAGTTACAAGGTCCGGATTCACAAAGATGTCTATCTTTAGGACGTCTTAAGCTAGGACCATTTTCCTGAGCTGGGACCAATATGGGTCTTGAGTTGGGACCGATATTGATCTTGAGTTGGGACCAATATGGGTCTTGAGTTGGGACCAATATTGATCTTGAGTTGGGACCAATATGGGTCTTGAGTTGGGACCAATATTGATCTTGAATTGGGACCAATATTGATCTTGAGTTGGGACCAATATGGGTCTTGAGTTGTGACCAATATTGATCTTGAGTTGGGACCAATATTGATCTTGAGTTGGGACTATTTTACCGAGTTTAGACCATTTTTGGTCCCAACTCAGTGAAATGGTCCCAACTTAAAACGTCCTAAAGATAGAACTCTTTATTAATTTGGGTCTAGGTATATAATTTTTCTTGGTTCTTAATCGTATCGACTATCCAAATATCATATCTTATTGAAATTTTTCATTTATGAATTGTGACACTTTGATGGTATGCCAAACAGCTGTGTCATGGATGGTTTTACTTCCGACTGTCTGAAGGGGCATGGTTGATGGGTTAAGGAAAGACGAAGCAAATATTCATTACACCATGAGTTTTATAAGAAGTTACTTGTAATCTTTAAGTCCGGCTAAAGAGGGCATAGAATAATGTTCCATGGCCCTACAATAGCATCATGCTCCTGGGCATGTAAATCACAATAAAATAAATTCGTGAGCTTTATAATAAGGGTAATCAATAAAATTCTTCTTGTTCCAAGATATTCTGACACAGTAGGATTATTAGGAACTAAAGGATTCTAACTACAATTCACTCATCAGTTACGTTGATAAAATTATCGTTGAAAACGCCTAGTATTTATACATCTCAACGTACATCTTTTTATACGGATAATTTTTCAAGTTTTTTTTTCAAATAATTAAAAATGTCAAAACTCCATTCGAAGTTTGTTTTTCGTGGCAGTGCCAGCTTTTCGGAGTTTAACCAGACTTGGGCGAGTTGGCCTTTGTCTGCTAATTGCGTACGTAATTAAGCTGGGCATTCATGAATTGTTTGGAATACTCGCGAAATATTCAAAATGCGTATAGCCCCCCCCCCCCCTCCCAATCTCTTCACCGTTCTCCTTCAAACCCTTTTCTTACGGTCTTTTAAACTGTGGAAAACTAATTTTTCACTCAATTCAGATCAAAACTAATTTCACTAAAAACTCAGAATTGGATTTATGGTTTTTGATTTTACTTTTTATGAATATCTGGCTCATCTTACAACACATAGACTGCGTCTGCCTAGTTTATATTTTAACATTTTTATTCTTCAAATCAACGAAACGCCTCACGTCCTTAAGGGCACCACAACTCTGAAACTGGATTTTGATTTCTCACGAAAAACGATTAATATTTATATGTCTAATCAGTAATTTTGGAGATTTTTTTTTTTTCAGTAACATCGAAACTTGATATAAAATCATTGTTTCCCAATTAAGTCTATGGATGAAAAATAGGATCGTTTGGACGACTATACGAAAACAAATTAAAGGAAAACTAGAAATCATCATCACAATTTCAAAAATTTAATTTAATTTTTTTTCAACCACGAGATTCGATGTCGTAAGCATTACCAATCCCATACAGAAACAAAAACAGAATCGAGTAATGTCCACGTCACGACTCAGAAAAAGGGCCGGGTCCTGGAGGACAAATAAATTAACTCCAATTTCCAAAATTGAGATAATGATTTCTATTTTTCTCTGTAATTAGGGAAATGGACGTCGATTAATATTGACGGAATTCTACTTTGGCAGATGAGTGTAATGAATTTAGATCGTCATGTTTCGTTAAAATCTATAGTTTCATGGTTCTGATGTCCTGTGCAAGGAGCTAACAACTCCTGAAATCTGACGCTCACTCAGTGGTTAATTTGTACCGGAACGACGTTCCGGCCCTTTTTTTTGAAACCGGAACGCACGTTCCGGTTTCAAAATGATGAAAAACCAAAGATATGGTATATTTCTATTCATTCATCAATACTTTCAACATGCAATATAATTTTTTACAAATGAATAAATATTTTATCATTGTGAGATTTTTTTTTGCCATTTTGTATGAAAACTAGTATGGAATAGCTCACGGTATTCGACAGTATGGGACGGAAGTAAGATAGCGATCTAGCGAGGATGAGAATAATTTCGAATATATTTTCTTGAAAACAGTTCGAGAACAAAAATATTTATCAATTTATGTATTTTTTCAATAAGATTTTCTGTTGAGGTTGTGTTGATGGGGGGGGGGGGGGGGGGGGGCAAAATGGATGGTTTAATTTGAGGTGCGTTCCGATTCCTTTTTATTCACAAACTAGGAAAACGCCATATATGCGTTGTTAGACGAGCGGATATGTTGATTGCCAAACTTTTGCCTACATTCGCCAATTGGGTGACATTTATAAGTTATAAATGGGTAAAAACTGCTTCGAGTGGTACCAATTTAGCACATTTTATGTTTTTTATACAAAATGACTGACCCGATCAAGCTGAAAATTTCCAGAAATGTGTATCAAAATGTAATTCAACTTCACGCAAAATGGACCTTTTTTCGGAAATGATTTTTTTTTCGCTGTATTATTCTAATGGGTATTTTTGATATTTCTAAAATTCATAAAAATAAAAGTTACTACCCGATAATGCCACAAAACTATACAGATCCAAGTTAAATGAGGAACCATGATGAAATAAAAAATGGAGTTGATAGCTGTAGCCGTTTGACCTGTGGAGAACCGATAAAAAACATTAAAAAAGACATAATTACGAACACCAATTTTTTTCATTATGTCAAATTGAATCCTCGCTAAAGCTCGTCTAATTAAGCCCTGCCGGTTCACTTGTCATGAAATCTTGAAAACCATCGAAATATTCTTGAAATATCAGAATCCCTTGAAAACTAAAGACACGTGTATACCAAATGTACTAGTTGCAATTACCCCTCGGCCGTGTAAATGTTGTTCCGATTGAACGAAAGGTTAATCGTCAGCATCTGGGTCCATTATCTGTTAGGATCACGATCCAAGCATGACTCACTGCCTCACTGGGTGATGCCATCCAACAGGTCGTAATTGCACTCACTTTCCAATGACAAGCGGCGGAATATTATTGTCTAAATATGGCATTCAGTTGAGAAATTATCAAACAATTCATGTAAGCATGTAATTATGATGGATGTATCTATACCGTGTGTATAGTGAGTATAGAATAGAACACGGGCGAATAACGTGTGACTAGATTCAAAGAAAAAATATTGAAAATATAAATATTAAAATATTAAAGATGAAAAAAATGAAAATATTCATACTTGAAAGACTTGCCCAAAAGTTATTTACAAAGTCATGTTAATTTCTCACATTCACAATATTATGTTACTGGAAGATAACACATTTATTTTTCATTGGTATTTTTGTTAATTTGTATCTTTTGTATCTTTTATTATATTCAATATCTTGATCAGTATAATTCCGACTCATTATATCGTGAATAATCACCATCATATTTCTTCTTTGTTTCATTCATGTTTAATTGTCACTCAATTTATCAATTACGTTTATATTTTCTTAATCGCCATACATAAACCAATATATAAAATCTAGAACTAAATAATTAGACGAGCTTCAGCGAGGATTCAATTTGACATACTGAAAAAAATTGGTGTTCGTTTTTATGTTGATGTTTTTTAAATGTTTTTTTGTCGGTTCTCCACAGGTCAAACGGCTACAGATATCAACTTCAAACTTTTTTTCGTTATGGTTCCTCATCTAACTTAGATCTGTAAAGTTTTGTGGCATCATCGGGTGATAACTTTTATTTTTATGAATTTTAGAAATTTCAAAAATACCCATTAGAATAACACGTCGGGAAAAAAATGAAAATATTTTCATTTAAAAAAAAATGAAATTCTGTGTGAAGTTGAATTACATCTTGATACACATTTTTGGAAATTCTCAGCTTGATCGGGTCAGCCATTTTGAAGAAATAACATGAAATGTGCTAAATTGGTACCACTCGAAGCAGTTTTTACCCATTTATAACTTAAATGTCACCCAATTGGCGAATTTAGACAAAAGTTAGGCAGAGAAGTCGACATACTATTACTTTCCGGAGTTTCCGCTCGTCCAACAACGCGTATATAGCGTTTTCCTAGTATACAGATTATAATATTATTTCTCTTCTCCCACAGTCAAGTCTCACTTGAAAACTTTGTGGATTTTATTTTACTGTTCAGTGTATTCATTTTGTATTTAAAAAAGTGATAACAAAAAAAAAAGGGTCGTGTTTCCCGGGGGATATTTAATCAGTTATCAAATTCAGGATGTATGCAACAACCACAACAAAAACAACAACAACAGCATGGGTGACATAGTTGATGTACACGGCGGGTTTGGCACAAGGCATTCCTGAACTGATGCGGTGAGATCCCGCTCCCAACCACATCGGAAATGCCACTAGCCTACGCGTGTTGCCGTGACCGATCGTCTGTCCCCCCTATCTATTAGCACGGGCCGCCGGGTGTGTCGACCCACGGACACCGTGTGGCCATCAACCTTTGCACACCCCATTGTCTACAGAGAATTCACGGCCACTGCGATCCAAGAGGCCATGGGAGTCGATTTAGCGAAATATCAGTCTTTTGATGATTACTTTTGAATGGTATAAGATATCAAAATTCTGATACGCGAGAAACAAAGATAATTAGACGAGCTTTAGCGAGATTCAATTTGACATACTGAAAAAAATTAGTGTTCGTTTTTATGTTTTTTTTTTTGTTTGTTTTTTATGTTTTTTTGTCGGTTCTCCACAGGTCAAACGGCTACAGCTATCAATTTCAAACTTTTTTTCATCATGGTTCCTTATCTAACTTAGATCTGTATAGTTTTGTGGCATCATCGGGTGGTAAATTTTTTTTATGAATTTCAGAAATTTCAAAAATTCCCGTTAGAATAACACAGCGGAAAAAAAGAAAATATTTTCATTCTCAAAAGGAATGAAATTTTGCGTGAAGTTGAATAACATTTTGATACACATTTCTGGAAATTCTCAGCTTGATCGGGTCAGCCATTTTGAAGAAAAAACATAAAATATGTCAAATTGGTACCACTCGAAGCAGTTTTTACCCATCTATAACTTAAATGTCACCCAATTTGCGAATGTAGACAAAAGTTTGGCAAAAAAGTGGACATACCATTACTATTCGCTCGTCTGAAAACGCATATATGGCGTTTTCCTAGTTACTAGGAAAACGCGGGATGCGCGTTGTTAGACGAGCTTAGGGTATAGAAATCTAGAATGAAAAATAATTTGTCAACCCAATCTACATCTACAGACCTTGGATCACTCTAAACGTTCAAAAACCTTACGAGAATCAGTTATGTCACGGCCTTCCTCTTCATTCATTTCAATCGTTTTGAATTAATTGGTGACACTTGTTGCTATAGATTTAATTGGTTCCCGTAATAGCCTAAATTGATGGGAAAATGCTTTATAAATGCGTTTTCTTCGTTATTTCTCATCCGATTGATGCGAAAAATCTCTCAAAATGTGCTTAATAGTTTCCTTCATATTCGGCGAAAATTTGAGAAGTCTTGAAAAATTTTGATTTTTCAAGTATTTTCCTCCGGGTTATTCTAATGGGGATTTTTGAAATTTCTAAAATTCATAAAAAAAAAAGTTACCACCCGATAATGCCACAAAACTATACAGATCTAAGTTAGATGAGGAACCATGACGAAAAAAAGTTTGAAGTTGATAGCTGTAGCCGTTTGACCTGTGGAGAACCGACAAAAAAACATAAAAACAAAAAACAAAAAAAAAAAAAAAAAAAAACATAAAAACGAACACCAATTTTTTTCAGTATGTCAAATTGAATCCTCGCTAAAGCTCGTCTAATAATAACTTCAAGATAATATAAGTTATTACCATTCAACTCATGTCGCATAATTGTCAAGCGTATGCATCAAAAACACATTTTTTAGCTGTGTAAGCTAGACAGTTATGCGACATGACTCGAATAGTTATAACTTATATCATCTTGAAGCTACTATAATTATCTATGTTTCTCGCGTATTAGAATTTCTATATCTCATGCCGTTCGAAATTTATCACCAAAAAACTGAAATTTCGCTAAATCGACTCCCATGGACTCTTAAAACAGCTGTCTGTGGGCGCATGCGTAGTCACGAATGTTGGTGATTGCATGTTACCAACATTATAACCTCTTGAAATAATGTCGGAAACCGTCTGACTTCTCGGTACAGTCGGACGAAAAACCCTACAATGCCAACTGTCCAGAAAATCAATCGGGGTGAAAACACCAAGAGCACTCTTGGGAAACACAACAATTTCATCTAGAATCTAGATGGCAGTGTACTGTATCGTGAAGACGGTGAAGTTTAGGTGATCGTAAACTTCAAAGACCATGATGACCATCAGAAAACCACCAATCTAGTCAAGTTTCAGTATCACCTAAACTGAACTTTCTAATTAGTTGACTAGCAAAAGGGAGAGAGAAACAGATAGAAAAAGATATATATATATATATATATATATATATATATATATATATATATATATATATATATATATTTCGACTTATGGAACAAGCCCTCCCTACCTCCCAAATAACCCGATTGTTGATGGGGTCAACAAACAATAGGCTTAGTCATCTTCATCGAACACAAAGTAGTCTACCAACGACCTTCACAGGGATCTAACTAAGTACAAGTCGGCAGATCGTCGATGCATCATCGCCTTCATCAGCTACATTGTTGCAACCCCCCTCCTCCCCTCCGCCCTCCCCCTCCCCCCTAACTAAACTCTCGGGCTACAGCGATGGTATACACCTACGAGGGAGGGAGGCTCGAACCACCCGCGCGCTAGTTGTATGGGATAGGAGAGACGGACAATCATTACCTTCATCTTTCGTGGATGCACGTTATACACAGAAGATACGAAGGCTCGAACCACCCGCGCGCTAGTGATGTGTGATACGGAAGACGGCCAATCGGGACCTGTATCTCTTGTGGTTACAAGTAACCTGAGATATGAAGGTTCGAACCACCCGCGCGCTAGTGTTGTGTGATTGAAAGACGTCCAATTGGAGATTCGAACCACCCGCGCGCTAGTCGTTTGTGATACGATAGACAACCAATCGGAACCTTCAATTCTTGTCGCCACACGTATATATACAAGCTGTGTGTATTCGGGCCAATGCACTGACCACCCCAAGGTCACGGCTTATCGCCCATGTGTGTGTGTGCTGTAATTGTCGCTGCGTGCTGCTGGGTGTCGGCCTACCGCTCGCCCAGGGCCGTCCTAGTCGGCCCTAGCCTCTAGGGTCGACCTCGGTCCGGGCCAGGGGGTGGTGCGTGTCACCCCTTGACTCGTTCACACTCGTCAGGGATGTGGTTAGAAACAGCATACCTCGTGCTGAGTGCGAAGTGGCTGTGGAGGAGAGG
>OZ023338.1:11721016-11783516 GCA_964007535.1 Brachyptera risi | reverse complement strand
CGTCATTCGGGAGACCGGGGTTCGATTCCCGCCATGGTCGACCATCTTGACAGTGGTTTTTTGTGGTTTCCCTCTGTCGTTCAGGTTGATACTGGGATGGTTCCTTGACATCAGGCCACGACCGACTTCTTCCCACCATCCAAAAACACCTAATAAAATAACCTTCCATCTCATCATCTCATCATCTCATTCATCATCCACCGACGCCAATAGATCGTAGCCATCAGTATAGTGCGTCGTTAAAACCCAATATAAAAAAATACATCTCGGTATCTGTTAATTTTCGTATCTTAAACAGTTCAAGTTATATATTGTACGATCATGTATATCTGTGCTGCAGCGGCGTGCGGTGATTATTTTGCTGGGTATGCTACTCTTAAGAAGAACGATTAGCACAGACAGGGTAGTATGTGCGAAGCCGGTGACCCGCGGGGGGTTTGGGGGGCAAGGCCCCCCATTTTAGCCCCGCAGGGAATTTTTTTCAAACCATAATTTTAGGTGTATTTTGTTGACCTTTGATGGAACGTATGAATGGATTCAGTTGGAAAAACAAAGGGAAAAAAAATATTTTTTCTATGGTAGACTTTTGCTCAGAGTGTTTTAATTTTTTTAAATGCAATATCACTGACAAGTGACAACAGATCGATTTGCCCTGGAAGTAGGTAAAAAAAAGTACATATTTCTCCACTTTTCCTGAAATAATCGACATTCATTATTGCATGGTTGCTTTGCGCTTTGACATAATGTTAATTTCGCTACGAAACACATCTTTATTTAATTGCCGTCACAACACATGATAAAATTAAGAGTGACCAAGGGACTCACTCACTGTGAATGTGATTTTGTGCTTCTATTTCCAATCTCACCGGTAGCGTATAGTGGTAGGCCTAGCGAGCTAGCCTTTTGCGCGTGTTCGGTCTCGCATGTGTTACTGTTTTTGATACACTGTTTTGTTTTGATTTACACGTCATAACGTTGATTATTATTCTCATCAATGTAGTAGTGGCTAGCTAGAGATTAGCCACAGTGACTGGGGTCACCTCTATGTGGTCGACGGTTACTTCCATACTAATAGGAGAATTGAAAAACACTGAATTTAATGATGATTAATTTATTACAATCTGTTCAGTGTTCAATATGAACTTAGCTCACTTGTTCATAAATCACCAAACTTCATACGTTTACATTTATGATTACTCTCATTTATAACCTACAAATACAATACCTAAACCCTTGCTCAAGTTCACACGTGACTATAGGCCTGGCCTAAGACTGCTGTACGTGATGTGTCCTAGAGAAAAATCCACGGCATGCGATCATTTCATCGCATACCAAGACTACCTTTTCGCGATATCTCCCCCGCTTGATGAGTCTGGGCTAGAATGGTAAATCTGCGCGTGTAATCCACTCCTTCGCTACCCTGGCGATGCGATGTTTTCACGGCATACCCAACACGAGTTACTCTTATTCTTGCGCTTGCAGTTAGCAAAACTATACTCTTAACCGAAAATATTGACCCGCAATTTCGAAAACAATTCACTAGATAATCTCGGAGAACACAATTCAATTAGAAGTGTAATGTGTAATTATGATTGGGTATGCGCCGCATACCCCGCATACCTGGAATGCACGGCCCTGCTGTGCTGTGTAATTCCCCTGGCGGGATCTGTTTGCCCTACGAAGACCAGGGACGCCTTGAACAAGCGTTAATGACCATGATTTGAAATGCAATCAAGCCGGAGGTGTGTAGGCCAACAGTGGCAGTAGAATGCGCCAGCGGCCAGAGTGGTCGAGCCGGTGTCTCAGGCACGCCATGCGGGCTCGAGCTGGTTCCACAGATGGATTGGAAGTAGGCTGGGAGGGGTCAATGGGCTAAGCGGCCACTCGACACTCCGTGGCCTTGCATCGGTGGCTCATTTACCTGATTGGAAACGAGCCTAATCGACAAGGAGTCATATCTTTTATTTGTATTGGGTTTTAACGGCGCACTATACTGATGGCTACGATCTATTGGTGTCGATGGATGATGAATGAGATGATGGGATGATGAGATGAAAGGTTATTTTAATAGGTGTTTTGGATGGTGGGAAGGATTCGGTCGTGGCCTGTTAAGGAACCATCCCAGTATTAACCTGAACGACAGAGGGAAACCACGAAAAACCCCTGTCAGGATGGTCGACCATGGCGGGAATCGAACCCCGGTCCCCCGCATGACGGTTCAGTGTGTTACCACTCGGCCACGCGTCTCGCTACTCCTATCTTCAGGTCGTCTTAAGTTGGGGCTATTTTAATTACTGATTCAGGACCAATATTAGTCTTAACTCAGTAAAATAGTCCCAGGTTAAGACCAATATAAGTCCTAACTCAATAAAATAGTCCCAGCTAATATTGACCAAATGTAAATATAAGTCCAATATGAGACCAATATTGGTCCTAACTCGATAAAATGGTTCTCACTTGAGACGTTCTGAAGATAGTAGGCCTACTCTTGTGAATCTGGGCCCAGCAGCATTTTATTCAAGTGGCTATTCACAAACAGCCATGTTTGTCACTGTTATATAGTAAAATTGTTAATCTGGATTAAATTATGCTAGTTTTAGGTTATAATAAACTAGTTCAGGTTAGGTTGGGTAGATCAGGTAATCTTGTGTGTATTTAGATTACTCGCAACAACAACAACAACGGCCGCCACGGATTAGGACATACCCAACTCCAGCTGCACATAAACTTCGCCATATTTCTGAGGTTAACATTGGGAACCAAACGAACTATATTGCTGCAAAACTTTGTGTTCAGAGCATATAGATCTATATTACCGAGATACGTTACTCAACGTTAAGAAGGCGTCCATATTTGTGTCTCGGCAGTAGCTTTACAAATTGGGAAGTTTCCCACATATTCGACATATATTAGTATGATGATATAGAATGCCAATTGTTTGGATTCTATTTGTAAATGTCCAATATGGCCGCTGAGATTGGAACGAGCATGTGTTGCTATCGGCTGCAGGAGTAACGTATCTCGTTTATAGGTAATCTACATTTATGATCAGAGCCGTATCACGCCGCCCCTAAACCCGAACATATTTGGCGTTGAGATAATGAGATGCAGGTTTATTAGGTAGTGGGTTAGGAAGCGGTCGTGGCTTATATTGTAGGAACCATCCCAGCATTAGTCTAGACTACAGAGGGAAACCACGGAAAACCCCTGTAAAGATAGACGGTGGCGGGGATCGAACCAGGTTCGATATGCCCCTTCACCTCCCGGATCACATGAAGCGAGTGTGTTAACCACTCGGCTGCATGTACCGGTAATATGAATTAATACAAAATTAAATACATTCAAACGGAAAGTCTATAATTGGTAATATATCGTTTATGTATACATTATGTTGACACGGTATATGTTCACCTGTGGCTTTAGCCCTTTTAATTATTAATTATTATGCGCGGGTTTTCGTCTGGTTCCACCGGAAGTAGGGCCAAGCTGTGTGGCCTATACGTCCCAACCAATAGCAGACAGGCTGACTTTGCTCACTTATTGCATGTAAACTCGTTCACGGTTAAACATTGACACCAAGATGCATTGAGGGTTGCGTTGGTTTGCCGTTTGATGGATTGAGGGTTGCGTTGGTTTGCCACAAGATGCATTGAGGGTTGCGTTGGTTTGCCGTTTGATGCATTGAGGGTTGCGTTGGTTTGCCGGTTGATGCATTGAGGGTTGCGTTGGTTTGTCAAAAGATGCATTGAGGGTTGCGTTGGTTTGCCGTTTGATGCATTGAGGGTTGCGTTGGTTTGCCAAAAGATGCATTGAGGGTTGTGTTGGTTTGCCGGTTGATGCATTGAGGGTTGCGTTGGTTTGCCAAAAGATGCATTGAGGGTTGCGTTGGTTTGCCACAAGATGCATTGAGGGTTGCGTTGGTTTGCCACAAGATGCATTGAGGGTTGCGTTGGTTTGCCAAAAGATGCATTGAGGGTTGCGTTGGTTTGCCGGTTGGAGATGGTGACTTCACTAGTTTGAAAACACGTTCCATCTCCTGAGTACTTTCCTGTGAAATATTGATCGCTGCTCTATCTAGTGTTGCTTGTAGAAACGGCTGATGAGCTTGATGACAGCTGTTATTAGCTGAGCCGACGAGAATGTAAAGTTGGATCCTTTTATCACCACTTATCTACGCACGGTCAATAGTTCTTCAAACGTGGCCCGTGAATTGAAACATATTTTCAACATGGGAGGGATAGGAAGTGAGGACACCATCTCCAACCGTCAAACCAACGCAACCCTCAACGCATCTTGATTGACCTTGACCACTTCTACTTACGATTCATTGATTATTATCACCAATCATATAGTGAAAACCGAATACAAGTTTTTCTGGGGCCGAATTCACAAACGGTCGTAACTTTGATCCGGCTCAAAGTTACGACAATTTCTAGAGATGATACCATATTTGATCTATTATTATTTTTTTTTTAATTGTAATAAATATTAGATTGATGATAATAATGGATTTAATCAAAAATTGAGATTGAAAAATCAAAAATAATGAATCAAATATGGTGTTATCTCTGGAAATTGTCGTAACTTTGAGCCGAATCAAAATTATGACCTTTTGTGAATCTGGGCCCTGCATTTTTACGCTCCATTTTGCTGTAATTTTTGCTAAAAAAAAAATATCATTTCATTTCAACTGAGAAAATAAGTTCGTTTCTCAAACATAATAATGTTAATATCGTTCTTCGTCTAAGTCGTCTACAAAAAAAATCTTCTCAACCTTTACGGTTCACAAATGGACAGATCGAAACCCCCAACATTCACTGGTAATTGATAGGGGAGACGGTCGTTCGGAGCCGCGTAACATGCAACGTGCACCTGGTTTTGGTTATCTTGAAACGTGTGTGTTTATAAATCGTTACATTGCTGGTTCTATACCGGAACGCATTATACGTGTACGCCAATATAACTTGCTAATAATATACGACTAATAATGGCTAGAATTAAAAGCACAGGAAATGTATACGTAGGGTGCAGAAAAAAAACGGCCCACTAGAACTGAAAGTATAACCGAAACAAGTGATAATGGGCACTGCCCCATTGGGCTGTTGTTATTTGCCCATTGGGTTGCACGTGTTTGACTGTTGGGGAAAAATCTAGGACCATAATTAATTCAAAAAACCGGTAATAAAATGGATAATAATTTTATATAATAGGACCATCGGTGTAAATAATATATTTTTAAAAAATCGGTACAAATAAAGAGATAATACATATTATTATTTTGATTGAATTGTAAAAATAAACTGATTATTTTTTTAATATATCAACTTTTTTTTGCATGAAGATGTATGAGGGACCTTCTTATAACCAATTATATAAGTTTAGACCATACGTAAATAAATTACCATCAAATCAAGATATAGGCCTACCGATAATTTTATTTTTATTTATTCAAACAATTGAATGATTAATAAACCTGATTATTTAATATTTCAAAACTAATAACTTTCAATATTTTTGCATATATAGTTACTTAAATTACTACAAAGAATGTAAAGCCACATTACTTTGAGAGTAGTTTTTTTAATATATTTTCTGTTTAAGCCTACAATTTTAGCAAATAGAAAGCATACAGCATACAGTAGCATTTACAGTGCATTTTAGCATACAGTAAAAGTTGAAAGTAATTTGTATACTTATATTCTAGCAAATAAATAATTATAAACACTTGAATGATTAAACAATGTTGCTTCAATTTACAAGGATTTAACGCTTTTGAAAAATCCAGTTGCATTTCTTATCGTAAAACACGTCCTGAAAATTCACAATACCCTGAAAATACCAACATACACACAAAGAAAACGGTAACATTTGTGTTAGTCATGTTGGTAAACAACCTTCTTCTCACGTGGAAACAAGTATCGAGAATCCAATCGATCTCCACGATTCCTTGAAGGTCATCACTATTTTTTTATTTTTTTTTATTTTTTTATCAACATCGAGACTTGATACAAAATCTTTGTTCCCCAATTAAGACTATGGATGAAAGATAGGATCGTTTGGACGGGGCACCATAAGGGCGATCTTACCACCCCATTTTGATTATTGAAAACTAATGAACTTCAACACCAGGACTGCGCTGTCTGTGACCATAATTTTTAAAGTCTTTCAGTATAAACACACGAATGTTGATATCTTCCACTTTGAAGTGAGTCTCTTGGGCAATGATCACTTCTTTCCATCAACAGCAGATGTAAAGTTTATCATTATACAAAATGCACAAATTAAATGAAATAGGCCTATAAGGTCATCACAACACCGAAACTGAATTTTAACGAAAAATTACTATATTCATTTTCCTTATTCTGAAGAGAATCAGAAATGATCATCTCATTTTTAGAAATTTTAATCAATTTATTGTTCCTTCATTACCCGGCCCTTTTACCGAGACGTGACGTACACATTATAAGATACTGTTTATGTTTCTATACAGAATCAGTAATGCCTACGTCATGACTCATGTTTTTTTTTTTTATATATATTGGGTTTTAACGACGCACTGTAATGATGACTGAGATCTATTGGCATCGGATGAATGATTAATGATATGATGGGATGATAAGATGGAAGTTTTTGTGGGTAATGGGAAAGATAGTGGGAAGGAAGCGGTCGTGGCCTATATTGTGGGAACCATCCCGACATTAGTCCAGACTACAGAGGGAAACCACGAAAAATCCCTGTAAAGATGGACGGTGGCGGGGATCGAACCGGGTCCGATATGTTCCTTCACCTCCCGGGTCACACGAAGCGAGTGCGTTAACCACTCAGCTACTGTGCCGGTATGACTCATGGTCTCTGGAGGACCAAAAAAAGGATGATTTTTATATATATATATATATATATATATATATATATATATATATATATATATATATATATTATATATTGGGTTTTAACGACGCACTATACTGATGGCTACGATCTATTGGCGTCGATGGATGATGAATGAGATGATGGGCTGATGAGATGAAAGATTATTTTATGAGGTGTTTAGGATGGTGGGAAGAAGTCGGTCGTGGCCTGTTGTTGAGGAACCATCCCAGTATTAACCTGAACGACAGAGGGAAACCACAAAAAAACCCTGTCAGGATGGTCGACCACGGCGGGAATCGAACCCCGGTCTCCCGAATGTCAGTTCAGTGTGTTACCACTCGGCCACGCGTCTCGGTAGGATGATCTCTGAAATTCAGATGATGATTTCTTTTGAAATAGAGAAATAAATACCGTCATTACTAGTTGAAATCTAGTTGTAATGCCCTTTAATAGCAAATTACCCCATTAACTCATTACTACATTGTGCCATGTTGAACGACCTATACCAAGTACTGCCGACCCGTGTGTCCCCCTCCCCCTCCCTCCCTCTCCCCCCCACCCCTCCCCTCCCCTATCGCCGAGCCACGCAATGTACCCGTGCAAAGCGGGTTCATTAAATCAATGGTATATTCCTTCGGACAGCAAAATGCGGGGCATATACACTCGCAACCAGATCGAAAAGTTCAAATGTCAGCCAAGAATGTGTGCTCCGTGGCTCAGTCAGCTGAGGCACCGCTTTAGGCATGTGTCTTTGTTGACTTTCTTTCATATTCATCATCCTTTCATAGTTTTATTATCACTGCTGATTCGTACCCCCGTATAACCTAGCTGTTGGTGGGGTCGTTGAGAAAATGATAATCAACAGACAGTAATGTCATAGAGTGGTGGTTTGGGTGTAGAGAAATGTGATGAAGCCTTCCTGTTAGCGCAGTCATGTAGTCAAGATAGGCGTGGGTTCGAGTCCCGTATTCCCATCATGTACGAGATTGTTTTTTGTCAACTCAATAATCATCCGCTCAGTCGTATCCCAAGTAAACAATCATCTCTGCTAATTTGTGATTGGGAGGTGGGGGTAGATCGGACTTCGCTTCGATCCCCGCCTTCGTACATCTTTATACAGAGGTTTTCCGTGGTTTCCCTAAGTAAATTCCGGAATAGTTCCTGCAATATATAAGCCACCACTGCGTTCTTCCCACTATCCTTTCCCTAACCATACCTTCATCCCTTCATTACTGAGACGAATGGGAGTGGTTAGTACACTGAACCGTCATTCGGGAGACCGGGGTTCGATTCCCGCCACGGTCGACTATCCTGACAGGGGTTTTTCGTGGTTTCCCTCTGTCGTTCAGGCCAATACTGGGATGGTTCCTAAACAACAGGCCACGACCGACTCATCCCCACTATCCAAAAACACCCAATAAAATAACCTCTCTTCTCATATACCGTCCACCGACGCCAATAGATCGTAATCATCAGTAGAGTACGTCGTTTAACCCGATATAAATTTAAAAATAATTCATCCCATCAACTTACTCGACGGACCGACGCCAAGAGAGATCTTTAGGCATCATTACCGTGTGACGACGTCTTTTTCACTCAGTCAACCAATCCAATGTGGAGCCGCCCTCGGTAGCTCGGTCAGCTGAGGCACCGCTTCAGATACTGAAGTCACCGTTGGGCGTGGGTTCGAGTCCCGCATAAGACATGGGTTTTTGTAAATGTACTCTCACTTATCATCACTTCAAAATTTCATAATCACCTACTCATTCGTACCCTCGTATAACCTAGCTGTTGATGGGGTCGTGAACCAAACAATAATAATAATATCCACCGGCACAGGTAGCTGAGTGGTTAGCTCACTTGCTTCGTGTGATCCGGGAGGTGAAGGGACATATCGGACCCGGTTCGATCCCCGCCACCGTCCATCTTTACAGGGGTTTTTCGTGGTTTCCCTCTGTAGTCTAGACTAATGCCGGGATGGTTCCCACAATGTAGGCCACGACCGCTTCCTTCCCACTATACTTCCCACTACCCATAAAAACCTTCATCTCATCATCCCATCATCTCATTAATCATTCATCCGACGCCAATAGATCTTAGTAATCATTACAGTGCGTCGTTAAAACCCAATATAAAAAAAATAAAAATGATATCCAGTGTGGAGCTAGGGCCAAGGGGTTCTAGATCACCAAATCTAGGGCAGTCACCAGTCGATCGCCTTTGACCTCTGTGCCTGGCAGTTCGTAGAGTCACGTTCTATTCGGTATCCTCTACAACTTTAAAACTACTTTTCTGTTAGTAATGGTTCTTATACTGAAAGACTTTCATCTACGGCGAAAAATTATGGTCACAGACAGCGCAGTCCTGGTGTTGAAGATCATTAGTTTTAAACAATCAAAATGGGGTGGTAAGATCGCCCTTGTGGTGCCCCGTCCAAACGATCCTATCTTCCATTCTTAGCCTTAATTGGGGAACAATGATTTTGTATTAAGTTTCGATGTTATTAAAAAAAAAAAAAAAAAAAGTAATGGTTCTTTCTTTTTCTGTTATCATCCCACCAGCGTCAGTCCGATGTATTTTCTACCCTCTTTTTTCAACCTCCTGCCTTCTTTCTCTCGCGGAGGTCAAAATTGTATCGTCATACTTTCATTTTTACACTGCTATACCGTTTAGTCCGTATGTACAAGTGAATACATCAATCTTTACTATCTTCTTTTCATGTTCACGAAACTGGGAGTTTAGTTGGATGATAAAAGTATAAATTTAGTCCAAAATGATTTGTGTGCTTTTTAATTAATATGACATTCTATTTGTGTGAATTGAATCAGTTTTAAGATAATACATCAATGAATTACAAGAATGTGATGAAATTCATTCACAAACTATCTTAAAACTGACAGAATTCACAAAATAGAGTGTCATATTAATTGAAAAACATAAAATTATTTATTTTTTTATCCAATGATACTGGTTCGATCGTGAACATAGAAAAGACAGTAATAATGGATTTCTCTATTTGTATAGGCACTGTGGTAAGAGGTAAAGAGGTAATCCAAGAGGTAAGGGAAGGCAAAATTTGGAATTACACGGGGCTCTGAAATTCCTGGATATATACTTCACTGTGGATTACCCGCCAACATTCTTGGAAGAAGAATTCCTTTCTCGTTTTTTCCTTTCTCCTAGAGTATACTTTGCATAATGATAATAATAATAATACGATAACGCCACGTGCCTTGGAATTATAACTTTCCACACGCGACTCTTGGCTGGAAATTGCTCTTCTTCTCCCCCCCCCCCCCCTCTTCCCAACCCACCAGTCGTGTCGCTTGACAACCGCGCTCTCGGCACGTATATATCCGTATGTATATACATGCATACATAGACAATGAGCTGCGATGCCCTTTCTTACCCTTCACAAATCAGACAGACATCGGAATATTGCTCTCTGTTTTTTGTTTGAGGTTAATGATTGAAAAAAGTAGAAAGGAAACGGGGTGAAAATGTGAAACAGGTTCCACGAATTTTTTATGTTCGATTTTCAAATGGAGACTCGTTGTTGAAAGATGGATGACTGAAGAATTGTTTTCGATTTTAAAAATAGAACGCGCGTGCACATAATGTATGCCAGGTAATAACGGTGAATTGATTGAAAAGGTAGACAAAATGGGAGTGAACGAGTGTTGGCTAGGTGTTGAGATTGTTTGAGGAGAAGTCATAATAAAAAGGGAGTACCGGTAGTTACTTATCTTCATATTCTCTTATACTTTTTAGAATGACCAATAAAATTATACCATTAAAACATTATACCAGAAAATGTTTGCTTCTTTCGAATTATGTCACGCATTGTTGTAATGAGTAGACAACGATGTCCCCCAAATTGTGTTATCCAATCACAACTTCAATGTTAGTTTGTTGGCCCTCAAATATTTTAGTTGCTATGGTAACCTGACTTTCTTCCTCTATGCGCCCCACCTTTTCAAGTAATAAAACTCATTGTTGTAATAAACTGACCACAACAATGTCCCCCAAATTGTATTTTCCGATCACAATTTCAGTGTTGGGTTGTTGGCCCTCATTTTTCTACTTCTGTAAACCTTGACAAACATACTATCTCCTACAGATATCATGTGAATATTTATTATTATGAATATGTACATAAACAATTCTACAATCTATTCTAAAGTATAACTAACCCTCCTAAATACAACCTTGCTGTTTGATTCCGAACAAAAATACTTAAAGTGGCTATTTGTCCGACCAGAGTAGATTTTAGATTAGTTCAAGTTTAGATTAAATTAGTTCAGATTAGGTCAGGTTGATATAGGGAGTGCAACAACAACGTATGCATGTAGTGACACAGACCAATAGTCCGATGAATGGCATCAAAAAGCGACATGTTCGTTTGTTGGAATATAATTTTGCCTGTTGCTACGGCATAAGGGAGAGGGAAAAATGACTTGACTTTCAAAAAGGGCACAACACTGTAGGCTTACAGTTAGTGAGAATAGGGCGGAAGCCCTGTAACGACATGTGCCTCACAACCTGCACAATAATATAAATTATAGCAGTACAGTAATTATTATTAATAGCAAATAAAATTAAAATAACCAAATATATTATATAAATGCCCAACAAAATCCCTAATATAACATTTGTAAAGTTTCAATTATCTAATAAGTAATTAAGTTGTCTGCAATAGGTATAAAAAATAATCATTACGCAATTTTTTAATTGTAACACAGTCACAATTATAACCTGTCTGTTGGTTCCGAACAGAAAAACTTGTCGTAAACCCTTGTAGCCCAGAGGAACACAATATTTCTAACGCTGTCTTGTTATCCTATTCAGGTTTTGTTAAGTTTCATCTACCGGTATCTAATTAAGTAATAATTGTCCCACGTTGTCTACAATAAGTATGAAAAGAATTATTACGCAATTTTTTAATTGTAACACAATCGCAAACATAACCTGACTGTTAGTTCCGAACGGAAACACTTATAAACCTTTGTATCCCCAAGGAAGACAATATTTCTAACGCTGTCTTGTTATTCTCTTCAGGACACGGCCCGCGCCAGACGCCAAGGCGCCATCATCGAGTCGATGCACCACCACGGCAAGGGAGTCTACTCCGGCACATTCTCCGGCACGCTGAACCCGGCACTCCAGGACCGCTACGGACGGCCCAAACGCGACATCTCCACCATCATACACATCCTCAACGACCTGCTGTGCGCCACCCCGCAGTACCGGCGCCACGCGCGCCAGGGCGCCACCATCACGGTCGAGACCGGCGCCGCCAAGCCGGACAAGGAGGAGGTCATGGAGTTTGGAGGTGAGGAAACGCACCGTTGACCACTTGACCGGGTTACGGAATCACTACCGTACCTCCCAGGCTGGGTTTTTTTCCCGTTATATCGCACAGATACTTGTGTTTGGATGGCCTCTCATGGCATTTATAGCAGAAACAAATGGTTTTATTGCCATGATATATTGTTGTACTAGATATCACTTTTATTTAGCATTCAGAGACTTGTCAATTTGACATATTTGGCCTAGAATGATGTTTTGGAATAACAGCTGACTATATTTTAACATTCTCCCATACATTAGCGTATTCTACCGGCCGAAAAAAAATTGAACTCATTTCTCAATCCATCTCCCAGATGTCAGTACAAGTCCCATGTCAATATGACTTCATTTAGTCAGGATATGAAATGAAACGTTTTGGAATCTGAGGACGAGTACATGCGCCAGCGGCCTGGGCAGCATGACCTCATTTAATAATGAAAATGAGAAAACTTTACAAAAAATGATGTCACAATAAGACTTGCATTATAATTGATGTGAACCAATATGGTAAACCTGGGGCTAGAATATAATGAATGTTATGTTGAGGCTGTTTTTATTTTCATAATTATTTAATTTTAGATAAAACTAGGAATCATCATCACAATTTTAGAGGTTATGAATAATTTAATTGTCCTCGATTGACTCCCGAGTCATGACTGTAGCTCAACGATTGCACTGCCAAGTATTGATGTTGTACTTTTTGCTATCAGTCATCCGTCAATTCACGTACTGAGACGCGTGGCTGAGTGGTAACACACTGAGTCGTCATTTGGGAGACCGGGGTTCGATTCCCGCTATGGTCGACCATCTTGACAGGGTTTATTTTGTGGTTTCCCTCTGTCGTTCAGGTTGATACGGGATGGTTCCTTAACAACAGGCACGACCAACTCCTTCCCACCATCTAAAAACACCTTAAGAAATAACCTTTCATCTATCCCATCATCCCATCATCTCATTCATCATCCACCAACGCCAATAGATTGTAGCCATCAGTATAGTGCGTCGTTGAAACCTAATTAAAAAAACTAACGTTCTTGTTCTCCCGCAGAAGACTCACTACTCAAGGAAAACCAGGCTACGCGCGGCAAGCTGGAGCACCTGCGCCTGATCATGGAGGAGCGCCGCGCCCGCCGTCGTGCCCGCCGCGACGCCCGTTCTGCCCCGTACACCACGCAGTGGTCGGCCAAGTCGGAGACGCTCAACGCGGGGCCCGTCACCGAACCAATGGAGGCGGCCGACTCGGATCTCTGCGAGATGAACCCGTCGGGACCCGTCGTAGCTTGACAACGCGAAATATGGTAGAACGTGGTCTTAGGAACGAATTGAAAGACGATTTATTTCGACGGGAAGTTACGTTTGATTTGGTTTTTAGCGTGCGCCTTCAAAAGACGTTTGTTGCGCGACAAAGAAGTTGGGTTATGTTTTGTGAAATGTGAAATCGAGATGGGTTGCACGTTGAATTGTATTTAATACAAAACTAACTGTCTATCTCTCCATTTTACAACTGTTTTCAAGATTTGAAACGGTTCCACTGCAGATTGTATGCAGCGTAATATAAATCACTCTTACAACTATACTATCTGTACAATTCTCTGCTTGATCAATTTTTATGTATACATTCTGTTTGTTTGTTCTGTATGCTTTCAATTAGCTACACAGGCAGTGTCTTGAAACGATGCAACAGCCAACCACCTCGATTTCCCGGTAAAGAAATCGATAGGTATGTCGAAAGGAAATCTGCCGCGCGGTTAAAAACTGCGGACAGAAATGATTAGGAACAATTTTTTTCTGTACACACATTGTTGGCAACACCACGGTTCTGATTGGACGTGTGATTGGTCGACGGGAATCTGTCCATTTGTAACGAAAGAAGTGTCTCGAGTTTACATGATGTGTGTGTAGTGTGAAGTCTAGGCATAGTGGCAAATTCATAAAACCTACCAAATTTTACTTTGATTTGTAACAGAAATTATATGATTTATTTTTAATTATCGTTGATGGTCTTGTTTGTGATGAAACCTTGTCGATGGGAAGATAATCACAATATAACCTCTTTTTGTAATTTTGAATATGGCTTTGAGTATCAAAATACATAGCATTGACAGAGATAGTTCGAACCGGTTCTGAATAGTGTAAATACAATCAAGAGATTTGGTGAAAAATAAATTGTAATTTTCATTAATGAGCTGGTGAGAGAATGTATCGTCGCCACAATCTGTCGATTTCGATAATTATTTTTCATTTCGCGCTAGTTAGTCGGATCTTCTTTGTCAGTGTGATGGAATTTTGATATTTTCCTCTTTTTTTTCTAGTTATCGTTGATTAATACTTAATGTGTTACGACTTTACAAGGTTTTCAAATATTCTCGGTTCTTTTTGATTTCGTACATTTTTCAGTACAAATAGAATTGGTTTCGTATACCACTATGACGAGACGTTGAACCTAAAAAGTAACGGAAATTAAATGCTGAATACCATCTGTCAAACATGTTTAAAAATATTGGTAGTGTGCGAGCAATCGAATTTTCGAGTACGAGTTCAAATTCGACCTATCTCGTAAATTTTGAGGGTTTATTTCTATTTTTTATTCATTTTTTCCAATTTTTATGTACTTTTATTGTCCTGAATACAAAGCGTGATTTTTTTTCATTCTGGGGTCCAGAGGTTGCTGCTGATATGCAAATCTCGGTCTAACAAATTTATGTTGTATTTTTTTTAATTATTATTTATTTTTGAACTCGAACTCGAAACTAGCGAATTTCTCTCAAACTCAAACGTGAATTCTCAAACTCGTACACCCTAATAAGTATTATCAATGAGCCTACTGTATTTGTAGAAATCGCCGATACATTTTCATAGAAGTGTGCGAATAAGTTTTTTGTAATATTTACTTTTTCAAACATTAATATTTGTTGAATTTCTTCGACAGTCCATCAAAACTATATTCGTCGAATTTTTCCCTTTTTTACACCGACACGAATTTCGAGATCAGGCCCTATTGATGAACACTTGACAGGTGTGTGTTTTCATAGAGAGATTTCTTGCGACGTGTGTGTGCATGTGCGTGTGTGGTGAATGCCAGTATGGAAAATGTTATTCTAAAAAGAAAGTATATTGTAATTCTAAAATATTAAAATGTATCGTAATCTCTGCTTCGTAGACTTTGAAAGTCGTGTGTTTTTAGAAACGTACAATTCGATAAATAACATACTAAAAAAAATGCCACTTGAATTATGTAGTTAGTCGACTTTCGGGGGCCGGTTTTGTAATGCGTAAAAATCGTAATTAAATTAATCCCCAGGAATCGTAGACACGATCGGAATTGAGAAATGGAAACAAATTACTCGTATTTTCTCTCCAAACTTGAGTCACCTCTCGCCTCTGCCCTCTTGCTCTATTATACCTGTATCCAGTGATTACAAATGCACTAGAACAAAAGGAAACTTATTTATATTTAATATTTCCTTGTACTTTTACTTTCCATCATGTTGTCGTTCTGAAACGACATGTTCGTTTCAGAAGATGAATATTTAATTCAACGTTATAAAACTGGCCTTCAGTTAGAAGAAATTGTTTGTTTTTCCTATTTGTAAAAATGGTCGTTCTCAGAATAAGTTACGTTTAGTTGACTAGCTCGTTCAGTTTTGACATTACGTTAATCTCGTCATAATCGTTTTCTCTCTTCGTCTACGAGCTTAAATCGCTTATAGAAAACTAACGCAATCGAAAAATACTTGGTAAAATATTACATTTTACCGTATTTTATTAATTTATTGTTTCGACTAGTGGTACGTGGAAATACAGTTGCTTTGGTCCTTCAATGTGAAGTTTACCTCACGTGAATTCTGCCAGTGGTCTTTCAGGCATAAGTTCTTTGTCTGCCATCTCGTATATAAGCACTTAGAGAGAGAATATCTTTTCACATTGTGGCGAGAGAAATGTTCTGTGTTTAATTCTTCAAAAGAATCTGTTATAAATACAATATATAATTATTAATTAATATCCATAAAGTCGATTCACAACAGGTTTAATCAACGTTATTGTCTTAGTCCTAATTATCTCACGAATATAACAAATGAACATTGAGTTTACAACTGTCTTCGTTTTATTTCTAGCATCAAACTCGTTGCTAGATTTAACTTTATTACGTTTTGTTGAAACTACAGATAAAGCAAGGTCAACACTAAACAGGGCTGTGAATAACTGTGAACCGAGATGGTTCTAAGCGCGTTAGAACTAAGACTGTAACTTGTTAAAACTGTTGAGGAACGACCTTCTACCGACTTGCTCCATATACAAGAACTATTTCTAACCTCAACTAATTTTAAAAATCCCAACGATATATTCATTCTAGTTCAAGTACTTAGGTTTTAAGATATTTCTTCCATACTAAGTTCTGTCAGCTACCAAATTACCAATATCTAAACTAGTAATAGAACTGCAATGAAGTGATGAAACTTTAAAGAAACTGTTGTACTATATTGTATAAAAAAAAATGTATAAATTTCCATTATTATTTTCCTTCTATGTTTTGTTTATGTATAACAATATTATGATAGCGGTAAATAGGCAACGTGTAGTTTAATTGCGAAACGATATTCATAATAAATTTCTATGGAATACGTTTTCAGTTTCGGTGGAATGGTTGTTCGACTATTCAAAATCAAGCTGAAATGTTTAGCGTAGCTTAGACTATGAACTGCGTAATGAGCTACGTTTGACGATATCTGAGCTTCGAGCGACTGAGATTTAGATTTTAGGTCTCGGTGGTTCACTCCAAGTTATCCAACTTATTCTAGATAATCTATATTCTGGATATTCTAGTATTTGTTGATTGTCGTTTGTCACGTCACGTAGTTCGTAATGAAAAGCGTTTACAACTCGTTTCCACCTCCTTTGTGAGAACTTGGATTTATTTTCCGGTATTTAGTTATTACGTTCTCGTTTCCATTTAACGGATCTGTTGAAATCCTCTATGAAATGTAGGTTATGTAATCCAAAATGGATTAATAATGTTGGAAATATGTTTTGCATAATATTAGTAAATGAACACTTCATTTCCCTCGATCGTATCATATCGTGTTTTTATAGCGTTTACTTTTCGGAGCATATCGAAAAAATCAAGATGGTTCAATTCGTTGTGTTTTTGTTCCTCTAATAATATTTTCAATGTAAATAATTTTCTTAGAATAAAATAAGTTTGGTTCAAAAAAGAAAGAAAAAAGAACATTTGTTTGTGTATGAATCTTGCTGACTAGAAAGGGAAAAATGAATAAAAATAAAAAAACACGATTATCAATATTTTAGGGCTTATACTATATACCACTATCAGTGTATGTGACGTGAAATTGTAGATGATTACCCCCCCCTCCTCCCCCCACCCACCCCCCTCTCACCGTACTTCAGGAAAGTTGCGAAGAAATTAATGGATATAAACTGAAATACGTAGCCATGTATCGCACAGTCCGAAACGATCTCGTTCGGCGTCGACTATTAGCGTCCGTCGTTATTTGCTTTTTGTAACTCGGGACGTACTACGACGTCGGATGCGTGTTCCCTACGTTTGTCTCCATTTCTTTCCGACAAAACCTGATGCGATTTAAAACGACTTGACGCCATCGTAAATAAAATGCAACAAATATGTGGTCTTGTGCTGTGAATATTGGAACGTAGCTCTATTTAGACGAAAGATTACTGCTCCACGATACTTATAAATAATATTATATATATATAAAAAAAATGTGGAATAAATGCTTTAAAAGTACTATTGCATGTAAGAAATTTGCCTATACCTATTACGATTCTCTTTATTTAGTTATTATTATTATTAGTTAATGTTATTATTATTATTATTATTATTATTATTATTATCATCATTATTATTACTATTAATACAGTTCACTGCCTGTAAGGATAGCTCAAAACATCTTCTTAGAAGCCTCAGAAATAGTTTTGATTGGCTTAAAATATATATTATCAGACCAATGACCAATCAAACATGTTAAATTAATAAGTGTTTCGACTTAGCTCGGGCGCAAAGTTAACTGATAAATATTTAAATATATAAATGAATTTGAATTTGGATTCTATTCAGAGTTGAAATTATTGTAACCCATTCGTAACCTTTTCCCAAATTATTTTTAAAATCTCAATTGATACAGCTCATATTGATTCTGCAATAATTTTAAACTCTGAAAGAATTTAAATCCTTCTGAATGTTCAATTAAGTAAGAATATGTACCTATTCAACTTGATTATTTATTCGTTGTTTATACTGTAAGCAACCAATTCTGTTTCATTTTCAGCAGTTTTTTGTCGTTGACGAATTCTCGAATCAACGGTTAAAAAGTCTGACTTTTTGGTTCTGTTTAAATGAATTGTTCTTGCTTTAATATTTGTGTTATGTAAAATAACGTTGTTGTTGAGTGAATATGGAATTATTTAGGCTTCCAAGGGTTTACTGTTTAATGATATGTATCATATTTGATAAACGATAAGTTAGATCAGATCGAAAAATCTCCTCGAGTGATTCGTTTCTGCTCCAGTTTGTGGCTCGGAAAATTGAAAAGTGTTTTTTTTTCTCAAATAAAATTAGTATGAATTATACCTTGAAACGTGTTGTTTTTTTTGTTCTTTTAACCTTCTCTCCTTTCCATGCACTAAACCACGGTCTAGAATAGAGAGATCTTGTATCAGGCTATCTCCGTGCTCTAAAAGGCTGATACCAACAGTGCTGCTAGTTCCACCAAAATCCGTGCGGAACGCTAGGTGTAAAGAGGCTAGTCACGTGGTCCAGTTGACATTTGACAGCAGACGTCTTGCCACCAACAATGACGTAAATTTGGTGCGCGCATGCGTAGTGTGTGGCCCACCGGCCTCTTTTCACCTAGCGTTCCACACGGATTTTGGTGGAACTAGCAGCACTGTTGGTATCAGCCGAAATAGCTTCGATACTAGACTTCTCTATTTCTAGACCGTGCACTAAACCATACAACTAGGAAAACAATATGCTTGTTTATATATATTTATATATTTACCGGCACATCCAGCACAGTGGTTAACGCGCTTGCTTCATGTGATCTGGTGGCGGTGAGTGAGGTGATTATCGGACCCAGTTTGATCCCGTCCATCTTCACAGAGGTTTTTCGTGGTTTCCCTCTCTAGTCTAGGCCAATGCTGGTATGGTTCCTACAAAATATTCCATAACTGCTTCTTTCCCAATAACCTTCCCATCACGTAAGAAACCTTTATCTCATCATCTTATTAATCATTCATCCTACGCCAATAAATCTTAGTTGTCGCTATAGAGCCAATAGTATGAATATATTATTTTCGTCAATGGATTTACGTAGTATATCTCTCTTCGGCTTGCTCAGTCATCACCGCAGCCTTCTTTGTTCGGTTCTGCTGTCTCATCCAATCCAGCAGGCTGTGGTCAACACATTTCTTTGGAAAGTCAAATCAAGTTTGACTCCAGACATGTTTTTTAACGTTCATATATCATAACTCTTTCAAACCCCTGTATAACCTGGCTATTGATGGGTCATAGAGTAAACCATAATCATCATAAACGTGATGAAGGAAAACGAATGGTATACGAATTTGATTCCTTCAGTTCTTGAGAACATTTCATCTTTATTTATCTGTAACTACTTGAAATAGTCACTTAACTTCGCTACACATTTCGTAGCCCAAAGTACGTTATTCTGCTACCTTGCATTAAATATCTCAAATCAATGATCCGAATAACATTTTAAATTTTGACAAATCGAAAATGGGCAACCCCAGTTTTGTCAATATTAAGTCCATACACTTGAATGAATTGGATTGAGCTATTCAATATACAGATATATACAAAAATATTTAAAGAAATAATTGATGAAACTGATCTGAACGATAGTTCAGGTTGGGTCAGGAATCAGAAAGAAGAGATCGTTTGTCAATTAAATAACCAACTAAATAAATTATTGTGAAAGCATCAGTAATAAATAATAATTACTTAATCCTGCTGCAACTTTCAAGAATGATTGTTTTTAAAAGATGTAGTTGCATTTCTTATCGTAAACCTCGGATTGAAAAATCATGACACTCATTAAACAAAACAAGATATATATTTTTGACTTTTATGTTTGTTACATTGGTAGACTACCTTCTTCTTTTGTGAATACAATGACGATATAGTATATTTGCCATCCCATTTTAATTTGGTCAATAAAACAATTAAATTTAATTACCAGTAATCTGATGAATATAAATGAATATCTGGTAATTAATTGTGGCGGGAAATATCGTAACATGACGGTTGATATTCTGTTAAAATTGAAACTATCATTTATTTATTGGAATACAATGAGATATTCATATGTAATCAATTAGATTTTAGCTGAGCATAAGCAAATACTTCATGAGGAACTAAACAAAGCTCAAAAAAACGTTGAACTCTACGTCACAATTAGGAAGGTCACAAACAAAGACCTTAATATATACGATAACCTGGTCACAAACAACCATAGACAGTGGAAACAGAACTTCATATTTTATTTAGAACACTAAAAAAAAAATCATTGGGAATACCTCAAAACAAGAAGGGAACCATTCTATAAGGTTCCTTCAGGAGAACCTACCTGGGGATACTTTTTAAACTACACTTTAAAAGCAGGATATTTGAGTAGAAAAGACCACATATTTAAGCTACACTTTCTACGTTACAACATCAACGTTGGTTTGTTATCCTTTCTCGTTAGAGCTGAACGTAGCTGGAACAATATTCCTATGGATCTAGTTGCTAACAAATTTCCCAGGTGGAAATAAAATGGAAAAAATATTGAACAATATTTTAACAATATATTTTTCAGCCACCAGAGGGCTACAATTGTGGATGTGATATATAATCATAAATAACGTTATATACTTTAAGTTGAAAATAAAATAATTCTAATTCTGAATATCCAATACCAAGTAGGCCGGCCTACTGCAAAAAAAAGGAATTGTATAAGTTTTGTGTGCATTCCCTACGCAACTGGAGAAAGATGTTTAATTGGGAAATACTCATGAATATTGATTCTCTGTTCCACCCCCATATCGGAATAAAACTGAAAGTGTAGATCAATTCTGAGTAATATTTGAAATATACAAAAATTCTTACCTCCGTGCTCATACCAAAGCACTTATGCATTAATTATTTTTAATTTTGAAACTATCCGGGTTTTTTCTTGGTTTCCATTGGTCGAGCTAAGAATGTGCCAGTCCAGTGCTGCTTTCATATTACCAACTTGGAACTTGGAACTAAAAAAAACAGGGACACATGTGAGGTTGAATAGTGTTTGTAATTATATTTAACCTGAAAAATGTCTTCAGATTCAGAATTACCTTCCGAAGAAGAGTCAGAATTTGACGGAGAGTATGATTCTGATAATGCGGTAAAGTACACGCTCTATATATTTCAAATCGACGTTCAAATGATGGCCCAAGTAGGACTAGAGTTCTAACATAACCTCATTTTTCAGCTTCAAGACGCTTTGGCGAGCGGTGTATTGAAACCTGGACTGAATTTCGTGCGAGATCGGACAACAAGAGTTCGTACAAATAATGAAGTAAGTATCTTATATCCATTTAGTATATGTGTTACTGTTTGAGGTAATATTAGATGTGTTCGCCTGTCTGCACTAACTTGCACGAACCTGCACCAACTTACACCGATCGGTCGGTGGCCGTTCGTCTGACTCGGTGCAGAATAGTGCAGCTTGCACTCGGCTGTTCGTTTGTCGACGCACGGTGAACTGGAGTAAGTTGGTGTATAAAAGTGTAAGAAAAGTTACCCCTGTACGTATAGGTGGTGTAAAGTAACTAGTGCAAGCAGATTTTTCGCGCGCAACATGGAGATATCTGTGGATGCTATTCACGTTTTACGTACGGACTGATGAAAACGGGATATTGTTTCGCTCTAAATAATGTTAGTTTTATCAGTTCATCAATTACCCATGAGATATTTGTTGATTATTATAGGCCTATCAGTTTAGTTTATTAGTTTTATGAGGTTTAGTTTTATTTAGTTTTATTTAGTGCTCTCAAAACAATATTGTTCAAAAATTCTTAAGCCCCATTTACACTGTAGAATTTCCCATCAAATTCCTCTGATTCAAACAATTCAAACGTCATCATTGTGATAAAATGTATTGGATACCGGTAGTCTAAAATCTGAATGACCTTCCAATATCTTGTATAATTTATTGGATACAAATCTTGAATCAAAGGAAATTGGACAGTGTAAATAGCACTTCACAACTATAGTATCGATTCGTTGTCTGGCTAGCCCGCGTGTCAAGTAGCTTCCTGGCGGGCAGGGTTCGATTCTCTCGTCTTGCTACTTTTCTATCACCTTGTAAATATTATATATAAATGCTTTTGGCCAAGGGTTATTGGTCATGAATATTTTTGTATCAACCAATATTGTCATTTTTCTTTATAACGAAATTTATCATGAGCGTAGAAATTAATTGAAAGTTGAAACATATTTTGAATTCGCGGCAAGTAGTTTGTGGTACGCGGTGGGTGGTGGCTGTTCGTCTGTAATTGTTAGTTCACGTACACCAAGTTGAACTGAACAACGGCGCATCCTGCACGGAGTTGAACTCAAGTTGCTCCGCCCCCTTAAAGTGTACTCCAGCTCTTTTCAGTTCATGACAGACGAACACAACTATCGTCACATAGCGCATCAAATAGCGCATTTTTCATTTGTCGTGTTTTTCATTTTTGGATGAGCGAAGCGAAGACTCAATTTCACCATACCTGAAAAAAAGGAGTTTCTTTTGTTTTTTTTGTTCGCGCTCCACAGGTCAAACGAAAATTCAACATCAGTTGAAACTTGGCACACACAAGTATCCTTATCCAATTCGATACTGTATAGTTTTGAGGCCTGATCGGTTGAACAACTTATGAGCAGTGTTGGGTAAGTTCCTCAAATATAGGAACTTTTGAAAGTCAAGTTCCTCAATGTCTATAAGGAACTTTTGAAAGTTACAGTTCCTCAGAAAAAAAGGAACTCAAAAGTTCGTGAATATTAAAAAGTTACCAATAAAAGTTACTTCAGCGGATAGATGACGGGATATAGGTCAAGGCAGCTAGGCCAAGATCAAAAGTATAATTATTGTCTTCATTGATAGACCTAGGCTATCATGAATCCACCATAGGCCCTAATAATTGAATAAAATGTATTCATTAATTATCAAAACATCATAGTAGGCCTACTTTGATGCGTCACCACTGGCTCAATGGAGTAGGCCTGAGCCTGGACCTCTAGGCCTATTTCGAATGATTGTTTACATTTCAGACCCCTCCAACTTTGAGTACCAATATTATTCTATGGTACCAACCACTAAATTATCAAGTGAGAAGTTATTAATTTTCTTCTTTATTAATATTGTATACCAGCTTTGTCTTCATTGGCTATAATGATAGCAAGCCTACAATTTTAATTTTCAAGTAATATAAGATGTACAAAATGATTATTTGATTACTATTTGATCACTTTTGACTTTACGAATGTTTTCAAAAGATACGACCGAATACACGCCTGCAATATAACCACGGTACCTTAGTCATAGAGCCTTGGTTGCCACTTGCCTGCATATCAGGATGAGTGAAAAAGTGATTTAGGCCTACTAAAATTAGTAATTGGAATTAAATTTAATTTAAATAAGTGTGAAAAAATTGACCTCCTCACCATGATGTGCTTCTTGAGATTCGAACAAGACCTTGTCGATGCTCTAATGAACATAAACGACACATCGCTGTTAGATTGTTTCCAATTAAGTTTTTTTCGTCGAGATGAAAAAATGATGAAACATGGTCATCTGGTTGCAGTGATAGCAGTGATTCATGATAGCCTAGGTCTATCAATGAAGACAATAAAACAATCAAATCTATATATAAATAATTAATACACTTCTAAACTGCGATAGCTAATGAGTGCTATACTAAAAAACTAAATAAACACTGAAAACTTTCAATTATTATTGGTTCACACAGAAACTGAGAATGTCAGATCCGTCACTGTGCGATGTTTACAATTGGCCAGTACTACCTCGAATGATGCCACTTGACACTGTGTCGCAGCACTTGTACTAATGTGACGACTAGCTGAATGTATGCACCCCCGCCCCTCAAGATGACTATTTCTATTTAATAGATCTCTTGATTTTCTCAGTTACTTATTATTGTCTTCTGAAAAGTCAATAAGTACCATAACTACGAAGGTATCATCCAGAAAAACCCATTCGTACGAAGCATGCTAGACTAGTCTAGACTACGCACTTGCATACGTGCGATCATCAATTTCCGATCCCAGTGCCGATAAGCTTTTAGTGGTGATTAGGGTTTGCCACATTAAGACTGGATATTTGAATGATTTTCTATTTTTGAATATTTTGAACAGATGACTATGATAAATGGAACGGATTCGGGATTTATAAAATGAAGTACAGTCAATGCCAAAAAGAACTTTCAAAGGAACGTTTACGTCTATATTAAAAGTTCCCAGAAATATGTAACTTTAGGGTTAAAAGTTCCTTTCAGAAAAAAAGGAACGCATATCTTTGAAAGTTCCTGAAAAAAGAACGCGTTCCTTTTTAAAAGTTACTACTCAACACTGCTTATGAGAAAACTCATTTCAAAGTTTTCAAAAATCCCATAAGAATAACTCAGAGGAAAAAATTCATGAAAACTATTTTATCCGAGAGAATTCAAATTATCAGGAAATTTCAATCTGATGATGATATATAATAAGTATCATCGGGTCATTCCACATCAAATCAACTGAACCGAGCATCATTATTTCCCTCACCATCTCTGATTTTGATGAAATTTGTACCAGTTGTACCAACCACCGAGTCAACCAATCATACAAACTTTTGGCTCCGCAGCTCTTATAGTTCTCGAGTTACGCCATGTAGAAAACGCCAAATTTGGCGCGCTTTGCGCCGTTCCAAAATTTGCTACTTCTAAACCGTTCAACGTGGAGACATGTTTTTTTTTCTATAATCAAGCTCTGATTTTTTGCTAATTAATGGCATCAGATGTGATACTATTCTGAGTAGTGGACATCGAGATATCTGTGTTTGCATTGTTTGGTTTCACCCCACATAAGAAAGGTGTGTTTAAAAAAAAAGAAAAGCAAAACATCAAATTGTATGAATATCCAACACATGAAAAGTTATACTAGAAAGTGGTAAAATGATGGTATCAGGAGATATAACAGGGTCATGCTATGATTGTGTATAAAAACTCTCAATATGAATTGCCGAGATTCAAAACTCAAAAGAATGATTATTAGAACTGTAAGGATCTAGTCAAAATATCGATATTTTCACACAATCGTAGAGTGACCCGGTTATATCTCCTAACACCACCATTTTACCACTTTCTAGCATAACTTTTCATGTGTTGAATATGCATACAATTTGATGTTTTGTTTTTCGTTTTTTTTAAACACACCTTTTTTATGTGGGGTGAAACCAAAAACTGCAAACACAGATATCTCAATGTCCATTACACAGAATAGTATCAAATCTGATGCCATTAATCAGCAAAAAATCAGAGCTTGATTATAGAAAAATAAATATGTCTCCACGTTGAACGGTTTAGAAGTAGCAAATTTTGGAACGGCGCAAAGCGCGTCAAATTTGGCGTTTTCTACATGGCGTAACTCGAGAACTATAAGAGCTGCGGAGCCCAAAGTTAGTACGATGGGATGACTCAGTGGTTGGTACAACTGGTACAAATTTCATCAAAATCAGAGATGGTGAGGGAAATGGCTCAGTTGATTTGATATGGAATGACCCCATCATTGTACCGAACTTTCACTCAAATCGAATCAGCCGTTTTGATGTAAAAAAAAAAATATATCATGTAATTTTTGTGAATCATTCAAAGCTATTAAGATACCTATTAAATTCAAGCTACAGGTGTCACCACTTAATTGTAAACGATTAAAACAAAGCCGTCTTTATTATCATAGAAATTAATAATGGAAAATAAGATGGCAGTGAAGTAATGGTTTGGATCTCACGGTGTATATATATATAATAACCAATCCAAAGATAAGGTGATATGTTGCAGCTCATCCATCAACGCGGCAACACATAACGCGTTTGCCTAGTTTCAAAGTATAGGGCCTAGATACAGACCTAAAGGCTTTGGGTCAAGGGTTATGGTTGAGGTTTATTTCATAGCGACCCATTGACTACTTATATGACAAGGTAGCCCCCTCAAAGGATCCGAACACCTTGACGTGGTGTGGGGGCTTGCGTGGCCCCGTGATCCCCAGAGCTATCGTCGGAAGCAATTTATTTGCTTCCAGCAGGGTCACCCATGGCGATAAGGTCTGGGGTGAGGGTCCAGACTAAGTTCGGACCGTCGGTCGAGTGGGTGCCCATTTCGGTGACCAGAGCGGTCATAAGGAGTTCTCGTGCAATCATTCATCATTATCACCCTCTTCCATGATCTTTGCTACTCTGTGTTCTCTCTTTCCTGGACTTGTCTTCATTCTTATCTTCGTGCCGACTCCTCGTGACCACTCAAACCCACGACAATATTGACGATCTCGCTGTGAACAAGGATATGAACCCAAGCCAATGGTGTAATTAATCGTGCTAAAGGGCTGAATGACTACGGGATAAAGTAGTTCCAAACGATAAACTCTGGACACATGGTGAACTTCAGTTTTACTCTAGCCTTACTCCCACAAGCGGGGCTCTGTGGGAGCGGACATTTATTTCCCTAGCTACTCGTGGGTCCAAATATGAATACACTTAATTTCCCCTCAATTCCCCCCCCCAAAAAAAGAATTCGATCTCTTAGAGATTATAAATGTACGAAAGAACAAGTTCTTCAGAATCTAGAATCAAGCAAACCAGCTAGTCCTAGATTTTTGCAAATAGAACGTTCCGATGGTAAAACCTTCCATGACGTGTCACCTTTTGCTATCGAGAAAGCTATTCGAGGTCTTGCTGGTACTGTTCGCAAAGTCACGAAAGTTAGGAATAGAACTCTCCTGCTTGTAGAAACAGACAGCGATATTCAATCACAACTGCTTTTGAAGACCACCAGCTTTGCAAATTTATTCCCCATCCTAGTCAGTCCTCATCCCTTCCTTAATTCTTCTAAGGGAGTGATTACTTGCAATGACCTTTTATGCTGTGGCGTTGAAGAGATTAAATCTGAACTCGCTGGTCAAAATGTTACGGATGTTTACCGTATTACCCGACGAGTTGATGGAAAGGATGTACCCACAGCCACACTTATTTTGACTTTTTCTACCGGTACCGTTCCAACAAAATTGATAGCTGGCTACAACAGTATACTTGTTAGACCGTACATTCCAAATCCAACTCGATGTTTCATCTGTCAACGCTTTGGACATGGCCAAGCTTTCTGTAAATCTAAACCTATCTGCCCGAACTGCGGCCTTGAGAAGCACGACGAAACGCCTTGCGTGTCCGGCCCTCGTTGCATCAATTGCAACGGTGGACATGCGGCGTCTTCAAAGGCCTGCAGTAAGTGGTTAGAAGAGAGGAAGATCAGTGAGTTCAAAACTGTCGATAAAATGACTTATCAAGATGCTCGACAGAAATATAGAAATCTCTTTCCTATCTCTGCCCTTCCATCTTCTTTTGCCAAAGCCACAGCTAATAAAACAACGTCCCAGGAATCGCAAGAAATACTCACTTTGAAGGCTGAAAACAAGAAACTGATCGAACAGCAGAAGAGAATGGAAGAGTTAGTATCGTCACAAAACCTCAAAATTGACAAGTTACAGAACGAGGTACATGATCTGGTGAAACTATTGAAAGGTAAATTCACTCCGGAAGCTGAGGCTGAAACCGTAGAGGAAATAATGGTGACAGGAAGTGAGGATGAAGATGAATCTCCTGTGTCGGGCGCTTCATCCGACATCACTGAGCGACCGGCGTCGGGTGCTGTGCCCGACACCCGGGGATTCACACCCCCCAAACAAAAACGAAGGAACAGAGGAAGTACCCAAGGAGCAAGAAAGGATGTAGCCGCAGAGCTCGGCATTCCCGCAAAATCCTCTGAGGGGAAATCCTTTTATCTAAAAAGAACTTGAAATCTGTAGTAACCTAAGCTGGTCTTAGGTAACTCTATCTACATTTAAAGTAAACAAGAACATCATCTACACAAAATGGCTCTAATACAATGGAACTGCAATGGTTTCAACAGGCACAGAGAAGAAATCAAGCTATTGACATCAAACATTAAACCGATATGTTTCTTTTTTCAAGAAACGCACTTCAAACCTTGTGACTCTCCATTGATACGTAATTATAGTTTCTATCGTTTCGATGACTTGACAGGTAACAGAGCCCATGGGGGAGTAGCCACAGCTGTCCACGACAGCTGTCACGTAAGTCCACTGCCGCTTACAACACCACTACAGGCAGTGGCAGTCAGAATTGCTCTTCCTCAGCCTGTTACCTTCTGTAATATTTACTTACCTGAATGGGCTCCAGTTACTAGAATAAATCTGGATAACCTTGTGTCACAGCTTCCACGTCCCTATGTTATTCTAGGTGACCTAAATGCCCACAATAACTTGTGGGGTGACACAATGGTGGATAGTAACGGCAGAGGACGCCTTTTTGAGCAATTTTTCAACGACAACGACTTGATTATTCTCAACAATGGAGAGAAAACAAGGTTTAATGCTTTCAACGGTACGTTTTCAGCGATCGATCTTTGTGTCTGCACCCCATCTGTCGCACCTCTTTTCAATTTCTCCGTTCACTCAGATCTGTGTGGTAGCGACCACTACCCACTCATCTTGAGAGTAGATTCTCATCAACGGCCCTTGCGGTGTGCGCAGTGGAACTTGCGCCGCGCGAACTGGAGCCTTTTCACAAAGCGTGTTGATTTGAAGAACTCGAATAACATCCATGATACTGATAGTAGGACTGAGCATGTGACAGAGGTGATTATTGCCGCCGCGAAAGACAGCATTCCTCTTACGTCAACCAACCAACGCCACATACCTGTTCCCTGGTGGAACGAGGAATGTAAGGTGGCGATCCGTAAGAGGAAACAAGCCCTTCGAATTTTCCGGAAATACCCAACCAATATCAACCTTATGGCATTCCGGAAACTCCGAGCAAGGGCTCGTTTCATCATTAAGACTTCGAAAAAAGCCTCATGGAATTCTTACATCTCATCCATTAATACTCACACACCCCTCACCAAAGTGTGGAATAGAGTGAGGAAGATAGACGGCAAATTCAAATCATCTTGTATATCTGGGTTGAACAAGGATGGTAGTCTTATTACCGAGCCACAGGAAATAGCTAATGTTATCGGGTCCTATTTCTCGGACGTCTCTAGCTCTCACCACTACTCGGCATCGTTCCAGATACACAAACGTGCTGCAGAATGTAGAAGATTAGATTTCTCTTCTGCGAACAACGAGGTGTATAACGTGCCGTTTAGTGTATGGGAGTTGGAGAACGCGATAACGTGCGCAAGAGACACAGCACCGGGGATTGATGGAATACACAATCAGTTCTTGAAACACCTGCCAGTTGCCGCTTTGAATGACCTTCTCAACCTGTTCAACCATATCTATTCAACCGATACTTTCCCTGATTCTTGGAGACAAGCTATCCAGGTACCGATCTTGAAACCATCTAAGGATAAGCATTCACCATCAAGCTATAGACCTATATCACTGACCAGCTGTTTGTGTAAAGTGATGGAAAGGATGTTGAACAACCGCCTCGTTTGGTGGTTGGAACGAAAAAACCTCCTTTGCACAGTACAGTCTGGATTCAGAAAAAATAGAAATACTTTGGATCATCTTATTCGTATGGAAAGCTTCATACAAGAAGCTTTTCTTACGAAGCAGGAAGTGATAGCTGTATTTTTCGACCTCGAGAAGGCATTCGATACTACCTGGCGCTTCAACATATTGAAAACCTTGTCACAATGGGGTTTCAGAGGCCATCTTCCTAATTTTGTCTGTAATTTCATGACCAACCGACGTTTCAAGGTACGAGTTGGTAATGTGTTGTCGGATGAGTTCATCCAAGAGAACGGTGTACCACAGGGTTCTGTCCTTAGTGTTACTTTGTTCGCCATCGCTATAAATGGTATTGTTCGAAGCGTTCCATCTTCTATCACTTCTTCCTTATTTGTCGACGACTTGGCTATATTCAGTAAGTCAGCGAGAAGTACAACGGCCTCTCGCCAAATCCAACTTGCAATTAGGAAACTGGAAGCATGGGAAGATGAAACTGGGTTCAGGTTTTCTACATCAAAATCAACGTGCATGCGTTTCTCTCGTCTGAGAGGCCTGCACCCTGACCCAGATATATATCTTCGTAGAGAACTCCTTCCATTCGCAGAATCGACCAAGTTCCTTGGGCTGACGTTTGACGTGAAGTTGAACTGGAAATCTCACATTTCGCAACTCAGACTCAAGTGCTTCAAATCACTTAACCTTCTCCGTTATCTTAGTGGTACCAAATGGGGAGCGGATCGCACCACGATGCTGCGGCTTTACCGAGCATTAATACGTTCCAAATTGGATTATGGTAGTGTTGTGTACGACTCGGCACGAGAGAGCTACGTGAAGCCACTCAATACAGTTCACAACACGGGCATCCGACTGGCCATAGGAGCACTCCGTACCAGTCGGGTGGAGAGCCTGTATTGCGAGGCTGGCGAGCCCTCGTTGAAGAGTCGACGTGCATATCTACTTTGCTCATACGCTTCGAAATTATTCTGCAGTAAGCATCATCCCACCTACCAATCAGTTATCAATCCTAGATTTCATGCTCTCTATGAATCGAAACCATCTGCCACCATACCAACTGGAATTCGTTTGAATCATATTTTGGTCGAAGAGTCATTTGTATACCCTCGAGTCTATCAAATCCAATTCAGTGATACCGCCCCTTGGTTGGCTCCACGTCCGGAGTGCTTGATGAACTTGTCATCAAGTACGAAGGCAAGCACGAGTGCAGAAGAGTATAAGCAAAAATACCTAGAGCTCTGCACACTCTACCCCGGACATATTAGATACTACACGGACGGATCGAAACTGAACGGCAAAGTTGGCTGCGCATTCGTCAGCGAATCCTCCACTGTTAGTTTTAGATTAGGTTCGATGAGTAGCGTTTATACTGCCGAGTTGTTCGCAATTGTCACCTCTCTACAGCACATTCAACAACGATCTGAGAAGTGCTTCCTGATCTGTTCCGATTCTTTGAGTGCACTCCAAGCCCTTACTCAGATCTTTCCAACTCACCATCTGGTCCAGAAAGTGCAGACACTCCTGACCGCCCTTGCCTCGCAGGATGTCAGTGTAGTGTTCTGCTGGGTACCTGGACACGTGGGGATTGGTGGTAATGAGTTGGCGGACACGGCTGCCAAAGAAGCGACGGAGAAAGAAGATATTGATAACCCGAGAGTACCTATCAATGATTTCAAGGCGTATTTCAAACTACTTTTCAAATCTCGTTTCCAAAAAGAGTGGGACAGGGAGACCAACAACAAGCTGAAAGAAATAAAGCCTACTGTTAGTGCTTGGGAATCTTCAATCCGAGGTTCACGGAGGGAGGAAGTAGTTCTCACTCGTCTGCGAGTGGGACACACACTTTTAACCCATTCCTATCTCTTCACCCCCGATAAAATCGTCCCTAGATGTGAGATTTGTAACGAGATTTTAACTGTTCGACACATATTACTCGAGTGTCAGAAATATACTGCTCTGAGGAGACAGCTTCGTATGGAAGACACAATGCCAAAGATTTTAGGGAATAATTCAAAATCGATAGATACCATATTCAGCTTTCTAAGATTATCGAACCTATTGGATCTCATTTGACATGCTCGTGGATCTGCATCGTTGTTTGCGTGAGACGATGAAGTCGTCGTGTTACCAGTATCATTTTTCAAACTGCCCCAATTAGGACATATACATGTCTGATCAAGATGACGTTGTTTGTGCAATCATCTTCTTCCAGTATACTACTTTTTGACATTTGATACTTATTCTTGATGTCGATCTCTTGGGGTAGACATCAGGAATATTTTAAACCTAACCATATTTCAACATATATTCATTATGGTTTGTCGTTCCTCCACTCTTATTTGAGTGCGAGTTTGAACTGAGAACAAGTAGTAAAACGTTCTCATCCTAGTCCCATGGGTGTGACCCTTTACAGCACACACATGTTCGGTTTTAACAAATTAGTGTATAACGTCTTTAGACACTTTAGACATAGTTTAGTCTTAGTTTAATATATATTGAGGTTCTCTCATCTAAATTTCACTTCCACATTTATATCATCTAAATTTCACTTCCACATTTATGTCACACTTTTCACCTTTTGTTGCAACTTATTTTGACAGGCGCTAAATGACCTCGCTGTCGATGCGCCTCAAAACCCTAATATTCATTCATTCATGACAAGGTAGGAAAACAGTTTAGGCAAATCGGTTCACACTGAAATGGCTCAACAAATGAGTGTACATAACGGAATAATTCAGAAACACTAGCAAAACGTTTCAACGCCAGCCATTTTTAATATTGGCAGCGTCTTGTAAATCTATATTGCCCGCATTCAAGGTTACCTTGAATCGGTTTGACGTGTATACCAATCGCATCGAGTTGTCCAATTCACTTTCCAAACTGGATTGGAACCAAAGTGTTTTACAGTGTTTTACTGCAGCTGTAAACCATTTCAGCGTGAACAGGTTTGCCTAAACCGTTTTCCGATCGTGTGATATACGCAGTCATTGAAAGTGTTTTGAAGCGCTGCTACCAAAATGGCAGATCTCCATGAATAGGCCTACCTTTGTGTATAATCCATCATTTTCAATTCAAGAGTGTTTTAAAGTACCGGTACGGTATTTAAATAATTACAATTCCTAACGTGCGGTGGTCTCTTTCAACAGATCTTATCAAGATCCTCCAGAAAAACTAGTCTCACACTTGGGAGGAATGGAATAGGTCGAAATAGTTATAATTGTCATTGCTAGAGTGCACCCGACACCAGTTGAACACGCCATACACGATCAACATTTACCCGTCAACATATTGACAGCTAGTAGATAACCCGTATTTCTGATCTTGCCTATACACGACGGCAATATGTTGATGGCTGCCGTCAACATAATGCCGAGAATTGAACATGTTCTATTATCTCATCAATATGTTGATGTCAACATGTTGACAGGTAATGTTGATCGTGTATGCCGTGTTTAACTGACAAAATGGGTTGGCCTACAGGCATTGAGTATAAAAACACTATTCAACACAAAATGTAACAATAGAATGCGCTTCTAAATGCCAATATGGTCGACGAATGGTTACAAAAGTTCGGTGAACAATGTTACACTCAAATCCATATATCATAGTTGAAAATATGAGCCTGCTTTATCTGGTGACTTTTCTGTAGTTCCACTTTTTGTCACCAGCAGCATACCTGCAACTTTTTCTGGCGGATATACTCAATGGTACAGGTTACAAGTTTTATTCAGTTAAGAGGCCGCAGGCGCTCGTATTTCACGCCGCAAACTCTCACGGCCGTAATTTTTGAGATATCAATATGATTGTTTTTGCATTCTGCTGATAATTGAAAGAGGGAGGTTATCGCATTTACAGAATTTTGAACAACAGATTTGTAATTTTTCAAATTCTTCAAATGGAAAATGAAAAAATTTCTAGTTTACGGAAACCTCGATATATATTTTTGAATACCGAAAAATAATATGGACTGTGAAATATATCAAAAGTGTGAGTAAGGGAATTAACGGCGTTTACGAGAATATGAGTTCGGCGGGCTAGTCTATGGGCTGCGCCTAGTACACGATGCATGTTAAACTCGAGTCCGAAGCGAGCGAACAACGAGCGCGTGTAGCGCGCCTGCGGCCTCTTAATATCGTTCTGGTTCTTATAAAAAACTTACATAAAAAAACAAAATCACCTGACCCATAACCCTGCACTCCCTAACCTACTCCATTCTGCCCGAGTGCAAGATCCCTAGAGAATACCAATTTCAGGACCAAAAATTAAAATTGGTTGCAATGCTCTATAATGACAGAAAAAAGAGTCGTCTTTCCACGAAAATATACATTTATAAATCATTATTTCCAAGTTGAAACCAAAATCAAATAGGATGATTCGAATACCTACGTAGGCTTTCTTCTCCAAGTGTAGGCCTACACCAAAACCTACGACAAAATGTAATTTTAATTTTACAGTAAAATGTCACCTTAAGGCCGTGTTTGATACTCTTGACAAATACCCTTTCTTCGATATAGTTGATTGGTCTTTTCCTTTTTTGTGTATTTTAAATGCTACCGGTATTTATGTACGGTATTTCATTAAGAAATACTAATAGTAAATTGTTTTGTTTGTTGCTATAAGCTAGACCTACCTGCAAAAATTGAGTACGGTATGCCTAGGCCTTCTTGTACCTTTATTTTTTCCTGTTGTCCGCAGTGAAACATAATATAACTTGGATGTTTATAAGTACCGCTAATCAAATCTGCTTGAATTTATTTTCAGGAAGAATTGAAACGTAGGCTGAATGAACTTCGTCTGGCGTTACCATGGGGTGAAAGACTAGATTTAGTCAATGACTTGGCTCCACTTGCACCAGAACTGGCATTGAAGGTAAATATCTCTGAAAACCTTGTGAAATCTCTATTATTTCACTTTTATATTTTGTTGAAAGTGTTGAAAATTGAAATACTTTCTTCTTTTGATTATACTGATTGCTCAAATTGGTTACTAACCTTTACTATCAACAGTAATACAAATTGAAAGATCACAGTAAGCATAGAACCTATATTTTATTCAGTCTTTTTTTTAAATTTTCTCATTCATATTTCATCATCTAGATATAGGCCCAAAATACAATTTCGTAGACCCACAAAGTTACAAAAAGTTGACTTGTTTGCGGTCTACTAACATTTGATACATGATAATCAGATAGATTAGAAATAAATATGCAATAATAATTTGTCAATAATGATTATTTGCAATAATTAATAATTTATCTGAATAATTTGAAGAAAATCTGTACCGGTATTGCCTTAAAAGTTGAAACTAACCCTAATAAATCGAAAAAAAAAAAAAAAAAGTTTTCTCTTTCAAAAATAAGTCTAAATATCGAAACAAAAATTAGTCATACTGTTCTCTCAGTGTTTTTGGATAAAAATCCAGGGAAAAAAAATCAATCAATTGTTTTGTGTTATACATTCTATATATTCCTGAAGAAGGAAACGGATCAAAATGATAAAGAAGCTCTGATCAATGGATACTCCAGTCGAAATGAAATCTAGGCCATCACTTGAAACATTTCCTAGCATTTCCTACTTCCTAGCTTTTAGGTATCATTTTAAAAAAATAAAACACGTCTATTGAAGATCACAACTGAAATTGGATTTTGACGAATAATGATCCTATCTATTTCCCTAATTTTAGAGAAAACTAGAAATCATCACCTCAATTTCAGAAATTATAGTTCATTTATTCGTCCTCCAGCATCAACTTTTTTCCGAGTCGTGACGTAGACATTACTCGACTCTGTTTCTATACTGATTCGCTAATGCCTACGTCATGACTCATGGTCTCTCGAGGACGTATTTATAATTTATTAATAATTCACTAGGAAAAAGCGGGATTTGCATTGTGAGATGAGCTTAGAAGTATGGTAATCTAGAATGAAAAATATTTCGTCAGATCAATCCACATCTACAGACCTTGGATTACTTCAAACGCTCAAAAACCTTACCTGCAACTTGTTGATACTTATAGTGCTGCAACCTGTTGCATAGGCACTTTACAAAACCAATTGATCCTCCAACCTTCAATAAAATGGATACTTTTATTGTGTTTCCTTTGTTATTTCCCATCTGAATGTTGTGAAAGTCACTGAAAATATCCATAATTATGTTTTCCACATTCAGTGAAAATTTTTAAGCTTTTGAAAATTTTCCACATTTAAAGTATTTTCCATCTGTGTTATTCTTATGAGGATTTCTCAAACATTTCGAAATTTACTGGAAAAACCTTCCGACCGATTTTCTGAAAAACAATCCTAACCTATTCTGATATGACAGAAATATGTAGAAAAAGTTTCAAGTCAATGGGTATTTTTTCCTGACCTGCATATATATATATATATATATATATATATATTTATATATATCTCAAAGCCAGATAACCAATTAAATTGGGCTGGAGGGTGTTTCCACCAGTTTTTCTAGGGCAGACTTCTCATATCAATCGGTTCCTGCCAGTTCTGACTTCTTCCTCCTCTTATTCACTACTGCCAGGCCTATCCTCTATTTCTTCTTCTCTTCCTACGAGTTCCCTCCATCGTTCTCTATTCTCCCACCATCTCTCGTCTTCCACTTCTTCCCATTTGTCTTCTCGGTTGACTACCCCGAACTTGACTCCCTCCTGCCACCTTTCTCTTGGTCTTCCAACTCTTCTCTTAGCTCCATTGTTTTCTGCTATCTCAAACATTGCTCTCGGTATTATCTCCTTTTCCACTCTCCGCATATGCCCGTACCACCTAAGTCTCTCCCTTTCCAATTTAAATGATAGCCTTTCCACTCCCACTTCCTTCCTTATATTACTGCTTCTCTTCTTCTCCAACTTTGACACTCCTGCTACGCTCCTTACAGACTTCATTTCTGCTGCCTCCATTTTCTTTTCTTCTCTCCAGTTGATTGATCATGTAACTGCTCCATATGTCAAGATAGGCAAGTAGTACCCATTATAAATGAGTATCTTCCCACTCCTTGGAAAATCTTGGTTCCAAATCAGCTTCCTTACTTTTTGAAATAGCCCTTATTCTCTTATTTACTTTTAGCTCTACTTTTGCCGTATTACTGACAATACTTCCCAAGGATGAGAACTCTTCTACTTCTTCCAGTTCTTGACCTTGCAGCTGTACTTTTTCTTCAATCTTTCTCTTCTCTCTGCTCATCACCATTGTTTTGCTCTTTTCCACGCTAATTTTCATCCCAAACTCCTCTGTCATTTCTTCCCATCTTTCTACTTTCTCTTGCACCTCATCTCTACTTTCTCCCCATAACAAGATATCATCAGCATATATCATTGTCTTTGACCCTGGGCCTTCATTCTCTGGTTCCACTTTTCTGATCATCTCATCCATCACCATTACAAACAACATAGGTGATAGGACACTGCCCTGCCTAACTCCACTCCTTACCTCAAACCAGTCCGTCCTGCCTCCATTTGTTTGCACTGAAGCCTTGCATTCTCGATATAAACTTTTCACACGGTCTATCATCCCCACATGTATGCCCTTGGCCCTGAGACTCTCCCACACCCTTTCTCTGGGAAGATGGTCGTATGCTTTCTCCAAATCTAGAAAAGCCATGTACACTCTTCTTCCCTCCTCCCACCTTGTTTCTACCAGTTGCCTGACAGCAAATATCTAATCTACTGTTCGCCTCGATCGGCCTGTTCTGAACCCATAGTGCTCTTCCCTTAACATGGGTTCCACTAGCACTCGCATCCTTCTTTCTATAATTTGTTCATACAGCTTGGCTGCCTGGCTCATCAGCGTCACTCCTCTGTAATTCTTACTTGTTTTTCTGTCTGCTTTCTTGAAAATCACTGTTATACGCCTTTCACCCAATCTTCCAAGACTCGTACGCCGCACAAAATTCCAAAGAAAAAAGACAATTTTTTTCTGTAGGCCTAGATGTGAAATGGAAATCTTCGCTACTCTAATTTAATAATAGGCCTACATTCATTTTAGGCCTAATTTCTGAAATTGAGATAATGATTTCTAGTTTTCTCTAGAATTTGGGAAAATAAATATCGACATTATTCATTGAAATCTACTTACAGTGTTGTTATGTCCTTTAAGCCTATGCCTACTGACGAAATTCAAAGATCTTGAAAACAAAACGACAACCAATATTGTTTGGAATTTGTGAAATGAAGATTTGCTATCTTGAATCAACAACTCATGGGTCATTTTATTGACTATCACCCACGCGTGGTTGCTGACCTATCTCAGATATTTTTCAAACTTCTGCAGTTTGATACGATTCAATGTCACAGCCACCCTCGGTGGCTCGGTCAGCTGAGGCACCGCTTCGAAAACTGACGTCACTGTTGTAAGGCATGGGTTTTTGTAATCGTCCTCTCACTTATCACCACGCCATAGTTTCATAATCACCTGCTCATTCATACCTCCATATAACCTAGCTGTTGGTGTAGTCGTTAAGCAAACAATAATCCATTTAGGCCCGGTATTACCAAGTCCAGTTAGCCTTTATCTGACGGTTCAAACTTGTTATCACCATGGTTACCTATGCTATTTGTATTCACCAACTCTCAGATAAATACTAACTGGCCGTGGTAATACTGGCCCTTAGTGTTACAAACTTAACTGACCAATCAATGAAGTTGTAAGTGTCATAAACGAATGTTCATCCTCTCTCTCCGCCCGGCCAGCTGGAAGAGACGGAACAGAAGCGCGAGACCTACATCAAGAATCACAACGCCAACAAGAAAGTGACAAAAAAATTGTCGCATACCAATGATCCCGTTCTGAACGACTTCCGTCGCGAGATGTCGTTCCATCGCCAGGCGCAGCAGGCCGTCTTGCTCGGCATTCCGAAGCTCATCACCGCGGGGATATTGTCTAAACGACCCACGGACTACTTCGCGCAGATGGCCAAATCCGACGAGCACATGCAGAAGGTACGTTTCAAGATGTGTCGAGGGGTGCGTTGGTTTGCCCGTCTCTTTGAGAGTCTGCATCTTGGGGGACGTTCCTAAATTGTGTCACACTTTTTTAGGCCACTTTGAATCCCCCCCTCCCTCCCCTCCCTCCCATGTCATAGCTGGTCACAAAATCTATTACCCTCCCCCCTTTAAATACGTCACAAATTCTCACCCCCTCCTTCAACAAAAAAATTAAATTAACAGGCAGCAAAGGTACCCCTAAAGTGATAAAATCAAAATATTAATTTCTTTATGTTTTCTTTTTGAGAAGTAAAACTTGGTAATCATTTGATATGCATCTGTTGTTTCTAGGGAGGGTATAAATATGAGAATCTATAAGAATGGCGCCAAATAGGCATACATAGAACAAAAAAATGGCATGTCACACAGTTGTCTCCCCCCCTCCTCCCCTTGTAACACCTTGTCACAAATCCCCCCCCTAAGCTGTGACGTAATTCATGAACGTCCCCTTAGCTGAGAATGTTTCTCTTCGAAATGCTCGACCCAAGTATGATGTACGTTGAAAAGTTTGGTTGTGGGTTGAAAGTAGAAAAGGGATAATATTGAAAGAATTCCAATAACCACACTGCTAGATGGAGGAGTTTTGCATTTTATAATTTGGACAAAATCTAGTCACATTACACATTTTGGCCAAGAAAAATGGGAAAACTGTAGAATTAGAGCTAGAAAACTTTAGAATTCAAATATTGATAGGCAAAGTTTGTAATTTATTCCTAATATTATTCGGTTAGCAGGAATTAAACAATGAAAACCATCAAATTAGGTGCACTTTGAGTTAATTATTGCTCCATAATAAAATTATTCTTGAATTTTTTACTAAGCATATCTAATTGTGAGGGTATTACTTATTTATTGCATTTTACCGCAAGTCTGTAGTATTTATAGTTCTTGACAGTGTTCGGGAAGTTCACTTATAAAAGGACCTTTTAGAAAGTTCAGTTCATGTCAAATAAATCGATCTTTTAAATAGTTCAAAGTTTTTTTTCGTGGCTTTGCTGTAAAAGTTCGAGTTCAAATTGAAAAAAACATACAAGTTTGTTCAAAAATTCACCTTGAAAATTATATGGAAAAAATGGTTCGAAAATAATGGCTCGCCTAGTGGCAAGTGATCATATGATGAAATCCCGAACAGGGAATATTACACATTTGGGATAGACCGTAAAATTTACTAAGCATATCTAATTGTGAGGGTATTACTTATTTATTGCATTTTACCGCAAGTCTGTAGTATTTATAGTTCTTGACAGTGTTGGGGAAGTTCACTTATAAAAGGATCTTTTAGAAAGTTCAGTTCATGTCAAATAAATCGATCTTTTAAATAGTTCAAAGTTTGTTTTCGTGACTTTGCTGTAAAAGTTCGAGTTCAAATTGAAAAAAACGTACAAGTTTGTTCAAAAATTCACCTTGAAAATTATATGGAAAAAATGGTTCGAAAATAATGGCTCGCCTAGTGGCAAGTGATCATATGATGAAATCCCGAACAGGGAATATTACACATTTGGGATAGACCGTAAAATAGTCAATCTCATTCGGAATTTGGACGGGGAAGCACGGACCGTGCGATTGTGTCGAATAGGATTATTATGGGTGATCTAAAATTATGAACTTTCAAATGAACATTTTATTCCGTTAAAGATCACCGAAAAATCGAACGTGAAGAAAGTTCAAGATCGTCGACTGTAAATGTAACGCGTTCATTGAAAAGTTCAGAAAATACGAACGCGTTTGCGCGTACGCGTTCATTTTAAAAGTTCATTACCCAACACTGGTTCTTGACATATATATGTGGCGAAAGTCCACCCTGTGAATCTGTCCAAAGATCGGGCTCTTAAGAATGCATTGGAGTCGATTTAGTGAAATATCATTTTTTTGGTGATAAATTTCGAAAGATATGAGATATCAAAATTCTAATATTATTAAGAAAACACCTACTTTCAGTTAGGTACCTTCAAGATGGTATAAGTTATAACTATACATATAACTTGTGCTGCATATTTGTCAAGCGTATGCAGCTAAAGTATGTTTTCTTTTTAATTGTTTACGCTTGACAATTATGTGACGTATGAGTTAGTTGAAGTCTAACACCCGTTTGCTCAGCAGAGTCAAAAAGTTATTTTGAAATTAATTCTACATTGGGGAAATTTGAGTCAAGTTTTATTGAACATTTGTATTCTTGAATTGAAATTGCATCAGAAACACTGTCATATTTTTTTGACCGAAGTTACAGCGCTTTAATGAAACATTAAGTTGCTATTTTGACTTCATTTTGGTGAAAAATCAACTACCGTATATACTCGCATATAAGTCGCATGTATATTTAGAAATTTGAGAACTCAAAACAGAGGTGCAACCAATACGCGGGTGCGACTTATACCCGCACACAAAATCTCCAAAAATAAAAGTCAAATGCATCAATTCTCGTCACAGTCGAGCTTGCTATTTTCACGTCATCAAAAAGTCACATGCGTCTCATAAAGGTAAGTGAGAAAAAAACGTCACATTTTGCGATAAAAACAGTTGCCGTGAAACACTGCCGGTTGTCCAATGTTAGAGCATAGGGCGAACCCACACTCGTCGTCAGAATCCATGCACAGACAGTCGTCAGTGCTGAAGCAAACATGAGACTTTTAGATTCTTGTGTTACACTGAATAACAAGACAAACACTTCAACACATCTGTTCATCATCAAAACAGTTGCCATGAAACACTGGTCGTCCAATGTTACAGTATGGAGCGAACCCCCAATCGTCGTCAGAATTGATGCACAGAGGGTCATCAATGCTGAAGCAAATAAATACACTTGAATATGTTTACATTCATTTTTATCTAGCCTCTTCCTAGTGTTGAATGAGTAGCTCCTATAGACAAATCAGCCATACATAGCATTGTTGATTGATGATAAACATGTCTCAAAGTGTTGGTGTTGGTAATCAGTGTAACATGAAACTTTCAAAGTCTCATGTTACACTGATTACCAACAAGAACACTTTTGACACATCTGTTTAACATCAATCAACAATGCAAAGCCGGCCCGATTGTATCGAGTCAGGCAGTGACTTGCCGCTGACCGTGTGTGCGCGTGTATTTCAGGTGCGCAAAGTGTTGCTGAACAAGCAGCTGGCGGCGCAGCGCAGTGAGAAGGCCAAGCTGCAGCGGCAGACGAAGAAGGTGGCCAGAGAGACGCAGATCGCCAGCAAGCTGAAGCAGATCGACGCCAAGCGAGAAATGCTGGCCGAGGTGAAGAAGTTCCGTAAGGGCGTGCGCAAGGACCTCGACTTCCTCGACGACAAGAAGAAAGTGGCGCAGAAGAAGGTGGCGCAGAAGAAGCCGGGGCCGCACAATAATAATAACAAGCGGTGAGTAGTGCTCGCGTCAGTGCTGACAGTGTGGAATGGCCAGTTAACACGAGACATTGCAATGTCACCGTTGGAAAGCTGTGGTTCCAATGCCAGATCTTAGAACCAAGCTCTAAATGTTTTAAGCCCGCCAATGTCAATGTTTTGTCAATTCACACGGCAGCATTGGAAGGTTAACATTCCAGTTAACACGAGGCATTGCAATGTCACCCTTGGAAGGCTGTGGTTCCAATGCCAGGTTTCAGTACCAAGCTCTAAATGTTTTCAGCCTGCCAATGTCAATGTTTTGGTAATTCACACGGCAGCATTGGAAGGCTAACACAACAAAGTTTTATTGTGAATTTTATTGAAAAATTTGGTTGAACGACCATCGTGATATAACGACGATTAGCTTATCTCCCCTCAAGGTCGCACTAAAGAGATTGTACTGTATTATAATTCTAGGGTCGGAGAAAACCGAAAGTTCAAGAACCAGAAGTTTGGATTCGGCGGCAAGCGTTCGGGCACCAAGCGCAACACGAAGGACAGTTACGGCGGGGACGACGGACCATCTCGCGGCGGCGGGATGAAGGGCGGCAAAGGGAAGGGAGGAGCAAAGGGGAAGACCGGACCGAGGGGTAAGGGAGGCAAGGGAGGAAGTAAACCATCGAGGCCGGGCAAAAGCAAACGGCAGAAGGGGAAGTGATTCGACGATATAGTTCAACATGTTTGTATAACTGATTTTACATATTAAATTTTATTTCTATCTCAAAATTGTATATGGTTATTGATGAGAAGGTACCAACTGTACTAAAAACACACCGACCTGAGCTACTATTTTCTTGGGCAACCTGTAGAGAAGTTAAATAGGAGGTTAGACTCCTCCGCTTCAGAAATTTCATCTGACACAAACCTTACCCCCTCTTACCTCAAGTATCACTAGAGCTTATAGAAAATTTGATAGGTGGTAACAACTTGAAAAGGGGAGGAGCCAAAACTTGCAATATTACTTTTGTACAGGTTGCTCAAGAAAATACCGTATTGTCCCGAATATAAGCAGAGGGTTTTTCTCGAAATTTCGAGCTCGAAAGTTACCCTCGGCTTATATGCGAATCTCGGCCTATAATCGGTCGAAAATACGTTTTTTTTTCATTTTAATTGGGCGTACTACACCCGTACACTCATATCAAAGGAATCGACTTGAAACTGCGAGATATTCCACTATAAACACGTTGAATAAATGTTTCATCATGAAGAAGCATGATTGCACGTTGAGCTGTTAGTTGCATGTATGTGTCATCCTACTGTGCGTGGTCTAACTTGGTCTGACCTTGACAAGCACTCGTAGACTGCTGCGTAGCGTGAAAAACACTCTTTCGTACTGACTCAAGATGGCCGAGCGCCAATTGACGATAGCGGGAGGCTCCTCTCACCAGTTTCTTACAAGTAGTTTCGGCCAGTGGCATAGCTTTCTCTTGAGCGCAATACGAAATTCTATAAATTCTACCTCGGAAGAGTGATGATTTACGTAGAAAGGAGAGAATTCCTTTTTTCAATTATTGGTCTAAAAGTTTGGAAGGTCGGCTTATATTCGAGACACTACGGTAATAGCTTGGGTCAGTTAGTTTTTAGTACAATTGGTTTTTAGTACAGTTGACCAATCCCTGGTTATTGGTATCCTTTACCAGTTCTGTGAATTTTGCCTGGTGGTTATTTCCTTCAGAGTCCGTGGAAAAGGTAGTGGGAAACTTGAGTTTGTTGATTCTTGTGGAATCTACCTCCCACTTCCAGTACTCGCATTGTCCAATCCATTTGGTGTTTTTCATACCCCATCCATGTGTTTCTTCCAACCTGTACCCACCTGATTATTCTCATATCACTTGTTTCTCTCACACTACGTTTAACTACTCCGGTAGAGTAACCGTCAATTTGCCGGGTAGGTCTACCTGCGTTCACACAGTCAATTTCAGTCACGTTTTCTGTGCAGTAAAATGGCGACCGTGACTGACACGGTCCCTGGATTAGTTGGGTTAGGTTTGGCAATTCTAGCAAAAAGGAGAGAAAACAATGAAATTAATATCATGAGAAATGCCAGTATTCCTGAGAAATGCCGCCAAAAGTCTTCCACCTTCTCTAATTTCGTGATTTCTATGCATTTGACAGAGCTTATATGGCAGTACAACTACCAAGGTACGTTTACACACACATATCTACGGTGGTAGGGTTAATAACTCCCGTAGCTCTACCGCCGGTAGAGCTACCGGCCGCACTATCTACCTACGATCGTTCACTCACAAAAATGTCCGTAGGTAGGTCGGTCAAGTAGACTTACTCTAGTAGAAATGTCCGTAATGTAAACGGGGTCTTACTCTGTATCATCATCTATCATCCCAGCAGTCAGTTGGACCGACTCCTTCCCACTATCCAAAAATCCCTATTAAAATAATCTTTCATCTCATCATACCACCATCTCATATATATCATTTGCCGACGCCAATAGATCGTAGTCATCAGTACGGTGCGTCGTTGAACTCAATACGTTGAATAAAATTCACAGATAAATGACAGTCTGAATGGGACAAAGAAATGAATGGCAAGCTTCACGAAATCAAACCTACAATTGACCTTGAGGATTTCTCGATGCGAGGGTTGCAAAGAGAAGTCGTTCTTAATTGCCATAATTGGGCATTCACTGCTCACGCATGCCTTTCTGTTTATACCAGAACAATTCTACCTCTTTGCAACACAAAGATAAAAATGTAATGCTGATCATAGAAACCGGCACAGTAGCTGAGTGGTTAGCTCACTTGCTTCGTGATCCGGAAGGTGAAGGGACATATCGGACCCGGTTCGATCCCCGCCACCGTCCATCTTTACAGGGGTTTTTGGTGATTTCCCTCTGTAGTCTAGGCTAATGCCGGGATGGTTCCTACAATATAGGCCACGACCGCTTCCTTCCCACTATCCTTCCCACTACCCATAAAAAAACCTTCATCTCATCATCCCATCATCTCATTAATCATTCATCTGACGCCAATAGATCTTAGTAATCATTACAGTGCGTCGTTAAAAAACCTAGTAAAAAAAAAAAAAATGATCATAGAACACATTACACTCTATCCATAATTTTTCAAGGGACCAGGAAAATAAATCCATCCAGGAAAATTTAACATTGATTATATGGGGCCCAAAAAAAATGAATGATACAAGCAGGAAAACAATGGATCCAGGAACGATGCATAGAGGTTTTACTGTATCAGAATGTACCAAATATAACAATATAAATATAAGACAACAACCAGCAATAGAAGATTCAATTTCCATATTTTTGGCCAATAATAGTAATACTGATCAGTTTTTCTAATATCATCAGAAAAACTGGTGGAAACACCCCCTGGCCCAATTTAATTGGTTATCTGGGTTTGAGATATATATATATATAATAGTAATACTACTAGTATTAACGAAGTATTTATCTTCCTAAAGCAAACTGATGTAATGAATTGAATTTAATCTAACCCACATAATAATATCGTATATCAGCTTTTATTCAGAAAATGAAAATTCAGAACTATCTGTATGAAAACGGATGGTAAAATGACCCCACTGTTGGTCTCACAAAAAAGAAAAAAAAATCTGAAATCAACGCCATATACAAATATTGTTTACGAAATATGTCATTACTAATCAGATATCAGTTAACTTGATTGCCCTTGGGGTGCCTCGTCCAAACGATCCTACTTTCATCCATAGCCTTGATTGGGTAACAAATATTTTGTATCGAGTTTCGATGTTATTAAAAAAAAAAATTAAATCATCTTTCATGAACATTTTAATAGGCCTAAGTACGTTTTTCTAGTCTGAATTTCATTTAATTCCAATATTTCACACAATCACAACTCGATTCACGCTTCGCACGATATAACTTCCCACGTTGATCCGTCGACATCGACGTCGGCATTATTCCGATTGCTGTCGACGTGCGTGAGTCGACATATCGCCTCTCGCATCTGATTGGTCTGAGACGACGAGCTGACGTCGATGCTGTAAACAATGAAGTCGTTGTCGTTGGTTTGTTCGGACGACGTAGGCAACTTGCGTACGATGACGTCGCTGGTGTTGCCGTGGTAACGCTGGTTGGAGAGGTACATCTCTTCGATCTCTTGCTCCGTGTACGCTGGAAAACGAGAATACAAATGGTGACGGAATCTTTTGTTATTTTATTCATTCATTTCATTGTTGCTCAATAACCTCACCAACAGCTAGGTTATTTGGGGGTACAAATGAGCAGGTGATAATCAAACTAAGAAGTGATGGTAAGTGAAATTACGTTCACAAAAACCCATGCCTTTTACGGCACTCGAACTCTCGCCCGATAGTGACTTCAGTTTCTAATGTGGTGTCTTAGCTGACTGAGCCATGGAGAGAAGCAGTATTTTTTCATGTTTGAACATTTTGGCATGTCTATAGAGAAAGATATTTATTGATTGTTGTATTTGTTTTGTTATTTTTCTATACCAATGTAGAATCTTCTGTCTTACGGTATGTAATGTATGTATATCTTATGTGATGTGACTGATATCTTTGTGACAAGATCAATAGTCAAAATAAAGAATTATTATTATTATTATTATTAAATAAGGCACAGTGGAACAGACTTGATTTTAACGTACTTTAACGCTTTATTTTTGTCACTGTACGCAGCGTGGAATAGATTGCCCATTTGTAAGATAGCAGATGAAAGAGTTTGTCTGTTACCCTTAGTCTAACAAGCTATTGATTCAGCCTAATCCCTAATCCATGCCGTCCAGGGCTGTCGTTAGGGGATCTCAGGGGGGTGCGTGACCCCCCAATCGACATTTGCGCCCCCCCAATAACTTGACCTCCTTTAAAAATATATAATGTTGACTTACAAATAAACACACAATAAAATATGATGAGTTGATGACTTATTAATATGGATTGTATCAGTATATACACTCTACTACTTTACACTTCCATTTTTCTTCTCGATAATGATTCAATTATTAGATTCCAAAACTGCACGTGAATCGCAAACATCACTTTAAAAATGACCATATTTCAAAAAAATCACTGCTGGGAATTTTGCTGGGAGGAATCGCAAAAATAGCTTTGTAAGTGTCCATAATGATTATATACTATTAAAAATAACTTTGGTTATGTCCATAGTGATTCAATCATTGGACTCCAAAACCACTTGTAAATATCAAAAATCACTTGAAAAATGACATGGGTCTATTTAAAAAAAATACCTGCGGGGCTTTTGAAGGTTTTGAAAATTTCTACATTTCAAGTATGTCCCTTCCGTGTTATTCTTACGAGGATTTCTCAAACTTTCCGAATTTTTTACGGAAAAACCTGCGGAACGATTTTTCTGCAAAACAATCCCAATCTATTCTGGTATAACAGAAATATGTAGAAAAAGTTTCAAGTCAATGGGTATTTTTTCCTGACCTGTATGCCGCGCACGAAATAATAATTTAAAAAAAACAACATAAAAACGGAGTCCATTTTTTTTCGGTAGGCCTACGTGAAATGGAATCTTCGCTACGCTCATCTAATTACTGTTTGAACATGGCTGTCTAACAAATCTTCGGCTTTGTAACATTTTAAAACCCATGAAAATACTCCTACAAATTCAAATGAAAAACTCCGCATCGATAACTTTCAAAGGAACTTAATATTTTGGAGAACTTTTGAGTTCCTTTTTTGTTCTGAGTTCCTAACTGTAAACGTAACTAGTTGCTTTTTTAATTGAGTAACGGGAATTGTAACTAGTTCCTTTATTTGAGTAACTTACTCAACACTGATTGTAAGTAAAAACCGTTTCTGTGATATATCCGGACATTACCAGCATTGGTATTATGAGTATAAAGAAAACAAACGAATGTCGATATCTTCCACTTTGAACCAAGTCTATAACTAAGTACATAACTAGATAGATGTTTATTATTTCATAGTGATACATACATAATACATACACTCACCCTTAAGTATACAAGATGTGTTGTTACGGGTATAAGAAATAAGTCGGTAAAAAAAGTAAATAATACAGTAGAACCTCTTTAGTCAGTTTCTCTTTAGTACATTTTTCATTTTAGTAAGTTTTATTTTTTGATCCCATCCATATGCTCCTACATCTTGAATAGTTTATTTAGTAAGTTTTTCACTTTAGTAAGTTTTTTCTTAATGGTCTCCTGAAAAACGCACTAAAGAGGTTCCACTATAATAATAATACTGAAACGAAAATAAACATGTACAATATTGTGAATAGGAGATTAATTATAATTAGGTAATTGAACAAAAGGTACATTGACAATACTTGGCATCACAGAATTCGTCGATAGTATAAAAGGCATGTACAATTAAAAAGTCTTAGTATATAGCTAAGTATATTTATATTGAAAGAAAACTTATATTTTCTTGATACAAAAACCCTATACGATATTTATATTCCAATTAGCATTAGATTCGAATACAGGCTACAAGACCCCTATTCTCAAGATTATGAGATTATGAGATGAGATGAGATTATGAGATGAGATTATTATGCTATGGTAATTTCATAGCATTTTCAGTGAGATTACCAGAATTGCACCTAAATAATCTCATCTCCTCATCTCATAATCTCATAATCTCATAATCTCGAGAATAAGGGTCCAGATATACAACAAGCCATTACCATCCTTTCCCTCGTTATAAGTTATAACATTTGTTCTCACTCACCGATATCTGCGTGCACATACTCGTCGTCATCGTCGTCGTCATCATCCATCACCGCCACCTTGTTATCTATCGCCGTGACCTCCGTGACAATATCGTCACAGCCTTCTAAAGGGTGCACAGGTTTGGTTAAGAACGGCTCATCGTAGTTGATGAGATGTTTTTTGGCAGCCGTCGTGTAGTCTACGTCGTCGGTGTAGTAACACGACGGAATTTCCCCGTTCAGAATCTGAAGCAGTGATACCAATCTGTTTGGGCATCGAGTCATTTCTATCATCAAACATTCAGGGAACAATGTTTTATGTACGTGATTGTGATAAATTTACTTTATATTAATTAATTTTTTGTTTGGTTTCTTTGAAATTGATAGGGATGCGGACAATTATTGATTAGTCAATTGATTAACAATCATTAGCTCACTAATCAATCTGCATATCGCCATAGCAGCCACCTATCAATTGAAATCAATAAAATCAAATATAATATTCATTTGATTAGTTATTGGTGTTTTGAAACTAATAAAAACCAAACTATTCCTGCTTCCCAAACAAATGGTTGAAGGTTGGTAACAATGTATCATAGCTACGCATTTACGCGACTGTAATATTATTTAAAATTTTCAGTATTTGTAAAAACATACATAGTTTGAATCTGATTTTTTTTGGCCTCTATATATTTTGGCTTATATCGGTATATATTTCTAATGAGACAAGACATGGTTAAGTGGCTAGCAGACTGAACCGTCAGAGACCGAGATTCGATTCCTGCCATGGTTGACCATTCTGACAGGGTTTTTTTGTGGTTTCTCTGTCGTTCAATCACTACTGGGATGGTTACTCTACAACAGGCCATGACTGACTCCTCCCCACTATCCAAAAACAACTAATAAAATAACCTCTCATCTCATCATCCCATCTTCTCGTATATCATTCACAGACGCCAATAGATCGTAGTTATCAGTACAGTGCATCGTTGAACCCAATATAAATTAATTAGATGAGCGTAGTGAAGACTCCATTCCACTCTTATACAGCTTTGTCTGTGTGTTTTTTTTTTTTTTTTTTTTTGTTTGTTTGTTTGTAAGCACTGCACAGGTCGCATGGTTCGACTGATCAACATGAAACTTTTTTTGTACGAGCAAACTTTTACAACTTAGAACTGTATAGTTTTTGGAATGAATCGGTTGGATAGATTTTGAGAAATATCATGTCAAAGTTTCTAAAAACCCCATAAGATTTGGCTGGGCAGAAAATGTTGAAAAATAAAATCTCTCCAAATGGAATGAAATTCTCTTTAAATGTGTATACATGGATTTTACACATTATTACGATTTTTTAAGCAATTCTGATCAGTCGTTTTGAAGAAAAAAAATAAAATGACTGATAATATTCATAAAATATATCATAAAAATTGTGACAGAATTAAGTTGTCGAGATTCACTGCTTTCTAGATTCAAGAGTTGACCAACAATGAAGTATTTTTTATATGCGTCAAGGTGTGTAGAACACCAGAGTCAATGAAGTGGCAAGAGTAGAACTACTTTAACGACTTTAATAGCTTATTCAGATATCAAGGTGTGTAGAATACTAGAGTCGATAAAGTAGCAAGGGTAGAACTACTTTAAGGACTTTTATACCTTATTGAGATATCTCGCTCATCTTACAACGCATATTTCGCGTTTGACTAGTATATCATTCACAGATGCCAACAGATCATAGTCATCAATACAGTGCATCGTTGAACCCAATATAAATTAACTGATGAGCGTAGCGAAGTCTCCATCCCACTCTTATAGGGGTTTGTCTGTGTTTTTTTTTTGTTTTTTTTTTGTTTGTTTGTTCGTTTGTAAGCACTGCATGCACAGGTCGCATGGTTCGACTGATCAACATGAAACTTTTTTTGTACGGGCAAACTTTTACAACTTAGAACTGTATAGTTTTTGGAATGAATCGGTTGGATAGATTTCGAGAAATATCATGTCAAAGTTTTTAAAAACCCCATTAGATTAGGCTGGGTAAGAAAATTTGAAAAAATGAAATCTCCGGAAAAAATAAAATTTTCTCCGAATGTTGACACACGAACGATACACATAATCATGATTTTAAGAGCAATTCGAAGCAGTCGTTATGAAGAAACAAATTTAAATGAGTGTTTTCATTCATCAAATCATAGAAGTGGAAGCAGAATTAAGTTGTTGATATTCACTGCTTTCTGGATTCAAGAGTTGACCAACAATAAAGTATTCTTTATATACGTCAAGGTGTGTAGAATACCAGAGTCAATAAAGTGGCAAGGGTAGAACTACTTTAACGACTTTTATAGCTTATTCAGATATCAAGGTGTGTAGAATACCAGAGTCGATAAAGTAGCAAGGTTAGAACTACTTTAACGACTTTCGTACCTTATTCGGATATCTCACTCATCTTACAACGCATATGCTGCGTTTGACTAGTACAATAATGAAGAAATATGACCATTATCGAATATCGACCTATTTTTTTCAGTAAAATAAAAAATATTAAAAAATAATCAAATTGTTATTCAATTGATGTTCGTAATTTTTCAAATTATATCGTGTGACTTCAACTTGTACCAACCATACAGAAATGTGTTTTGACGTATTGACGAGATTGTACCTGATGATGCAACGTCTGCAGCAAGGTCTCGTGGCCGCCGGTCCAGCCGTACTGGATCCTGCGCGGGTATTTCCTCCAGCTGGGGTGCAGCAGTTGGTACGTCGACGTCATGCTGAGGCAGTCCGTGCTCGACACCCACGCCACGCACTTGTAATACATCGCTGACTGCGCAAACAAACGCTCAATCACTCCAACAGACAACTATAGCTAACTGGCAACTATCACTAACTGGCAAAAATGGCTAACTGGCAACTATGGCTAACTGGCAACTATCGCTAGCTGGTAACTATCACTAACTGACAACTATCACTAACTGGCAACTATTGCTAACTGGCAACTATCACCAACTCGCAACTCTTGCTAACTGGCAACTATCACTAACTGGCAACTATTGCTAACTGGCAACTATCACCAACTCGCAACTCTTGCTAAGTGGCAATAAACAATTAATTACTCTTTAATTATTGCCAACTATTGAAAACTATATGGTAACAGTTAGCTATCGCTAGCTGGCAACTCTTGCTAAGTGGCTACTATCACTAATTGTCAATAAACAATGCACTCTCAAACTATTGCTACCTATTGAAAACTTTTGCTAACAGGCAGCTATTGCTAACTGGCAACTATCGCTAGCTGGCAACTATCGCTAGCTGGCAACTATCGCTAGCTGGCAACTATCGCTAGCTGGCAACTATCGTATACTGGCAACTACTGCTAGCTGGCAACTAACAATGAACAACAATGAAATCACTCTCAAACTGGCAACTATCGCTAACAGGCAAATATAATAAATGGACAATAATCAAGATAATTGCAGTAAGAACGAATAAGGTGTGTGGGAGTAAATTATGTATTTATTTTATTTTTCCATTTATATTGGATCTTCACAATATATTCTAAAGATAATTTGGATATATTGGCGTCGGTGAATTATGAATGAAATGACTGAAAGACGACTTGAAAAGTTATTTCGTTACGGAAATGGTCACGGTCCATTTTTATGGAACCGTATAAGCCTACCTGTAAACTACTCAATAGTGCAGGTTGGTGCAATTCAAACAAACATTTTTACTGATGTCGAAGGTAAAACAGGATAAAGCTTCATTCATAGCTACGCGGTAAACTTGCCGCTGCGGTAGAATTACCGCTGCGGTATCAGCGGTTTTATTTTCGCTTGTTCATAGTAAAGCGGAATTGCGCTAGCGCCTCCTGTGTACAATACTCGAAGCTTGAGCTGTCAAAAGGTTGAACCGCCAAAAAATCTTCGCTTTCCAAATCGTCTCTTTCATGGTTCGGTCTTTGTAGGACATATTGGTCAACCTATATAATTGGGGGTGTTCACTCACCAATGTAATTAAAGTCTCGTCCATAATCATTTTTGATATGAAAAAAAATACGGCTGCTGAAAACACAACAAGCAAAATGGGGCTAGTAAAGTGGCGCGCAAAGTGTGTGTCCTGACATGCAATTCGAGCATTCAGCAAGCCGTGAAATGCACGACGTCACACGCGGTAGGTTTGACGCGCGTCAAAAAGTTGAATATAAACCAAGATTCAAGGTCGCTGCCGCACGGTAGATCTGGCAATGAGCGGCAAGCTCCTGATTGGTTCACGTGACCAACCGCGACGGTAAAACCGCTTTGACGCTTCACTATGAATCCAGCTTAAACCTTTTGTCAAGATGGCCGACCGTGGCAGGAATCTAGCCCCGGCCTCCTGAATGATGGTTCAGTGCGCTAGCCACTGAATACTGTTCCACCTGTCTCAGCTTGAATAATAATGACATAATGAATTGATTATTAATAATTAAACAATTATTCTGATTGGTGCATTTTTTTCATAAACATCGAAACTTGATACAGAATCAAAGTAGGATTGTTTGGACGAGGCACCACAAGGCGATCTTAACATCCCAGAGAATCAACTAGGAAAATGCGGGATTACGATTTTTTTCCGGAGAAAACATAAGATCGATTTTTCTGAAAAACAATCCCAATAACCTATTCCGGTTAGATGAGCGTAGCGAAGATTTCCCTTTCATATACCAAAAAAATTGGGCTTCGTTTTCATGTTTTTTTTCATTCTCGAATTTTGTGCGCGGCATCGGCATACAGTTCAGGAAAACTCTTTCCGCATATTGGTGTCACACTAGAATAGGTTGGGACTGTTTTTCAAAAGAATTGTTCGAACGTTTTTTCCGAAAAAAAAATTGAAAACTTTGGAAAATCCCCATGAGAATAACCCGGATAGAAAAAACTTGAATATGAACATTTTTCAAAAGTTTCAAAATTTTTACTAAATATGGAAAACACCATCATGCATATTTTTAGTGACTTTCACAACAATCGGATTGGAAATAACAAAGAAAACGTAATAAAAGAAACCTTTTTATTTCCATATTGGGATCACAACCTCCTTCAAAGAGGAGGTTGTGATCGGGAGCAATTGGTTTTGCAAAGTGTTTATGCGACAGGTTGCAGCACAAAATGCCACTTCATTGACTCTGGTATTCTACACACCTTGACGCATATAAAAAAATACTTCATTGTTGGTCAACTCTTGAATCTAGAAAGCAGTGAATCTCGACAACTTAATTCTGTCACAATTTGTATGATATATTTGATGAATATTATCAGTTATTTATTTATTTTCAAAACGCCTGATTGGAATTGCATACAAAATCGTGATAATGTGTAAAATCCATGTATACACATTTAGAGAAAATTTCATCCCATTTGGAGAGATTTAATTTTTCAACATTTTCCGCCTGGCCAAATCTTATGGGGTTTTTAGAAACTTTGAGATGATATTTCTCAAAACCGTTTCAACCGATTCATTCGCAAAACTATACAGTTCTAAGGTGGATGAGTTTGCGTGCACAAAAAAAGTTTCATGTTGATCAGTCAAACCCTGCGACCTGTGAAGTGCTTACAAAAAAAAAAAAAAAAAAAAAAACACACACAGACAAAACCCTATAAGAGTGGGATGGAGACTTCGCTACGCTCATCTAATAACTAGTCAAACGCGAAATATGCGTTGTGAGATGAGCGAGATATCCGACCGAATAAGGTATAAAGTCGTTGAAGTAGTTCTACCCTTGCTACTTTATCGACTCTGGTATTCTACACACCTTGATATCTGAATAAGCTATAAAAGTCGTTAAAGTAGTTCTACTCTTGCCACTTTATTGACTCTGGTATTCTACACACCTTGACGCATATAAAAAATACTTCATTGTTGGTCAACTCTTGAATCTAGAAAGCAGTGAATCTCGACAACTTAATGTGTCACAATTTTTATGATATATTTGATGAATATTATCAGTCATTTAATTTTTTTTCTTCAAAAGGGCTGTTTGGAATTGCAAACAAAATCTTGATAATGTGTAAAATCTATGTATACACATTTGGAGAAAATTTCATCTCATTTGGAGAGATTATTTGATGAGCGTGGCGAAGTCTCCATCCCACTCTTATAGGGCTTTGTCTGTGTTTTTTTTTTTTGTAAGCACTCCACAGGTCGCAAGGGTTGACTGATCAACATGAAACTTTTTTGTACGCGCAAACTCATCCAACTTAGAACTGTATAGTTTTTGGAATGAATCGGTCAGATCGATTTTGAGAAAAATCATCTCAAAGTTTCTAAAAACCCCATAAGATTTAGCTGGGCGGAAAATGTTGAAAAATAAAATCTCTCCAAATGGAATGAGATTTCCTCTAAATGTGTATACATGTATTTTACACATTGTTACGATTTTGTATGCAATTCTGATCAGTCGTTTTGAAGAAAGAAATAAAATGACTGATAATATTCATAAAATATATCATACAAATTGTGACAGAATTAAGTTGTTGAGATCCACTGCTCTCTAGATTCAAGAGTTGACCAACAATGAAGTATTTTTTATATGCGTCAAGGTGTGTAGAATACCAGAGTCAATAAAGTGGCAAGATTATAACTAGTCAAACGCGAAATATGCGTTGTAAGATGAGCGAGATATCCTAATAAGGTATAAAAGTCGTTGAAGTAGTTCTACCCTTGCTTCTTTATCGACTCTGGTATTCTACACACCTTGATATCTGAATAAGCTATAAAAGTCGTTAAAGTAGTTCTAATCTTGCCACCTTATTGACTCTGGTAATCTACACACCTTGACGCATATAAAAAATACTTCATTGTTGGTCAACTCTTGAATCTAGAAAGCAGTGAATCTCGACAACTTAATTCTGTCACAATTTTTATGATATATTTGATGAATATTATCAGTTATTTTTATTTTTTTCCTCAAAACGACTGATCAGAATTGCTTAAAAAATCGTAATAAATTGTGAAATCCATGTTTACACATTTAGAGAAAATTTCATCCTATTTGGAGAGATTTTATTTTTCAACATTTTCTGCCTAGCCAAATCTTATGGGGTTTTTAGAAACTTTGAGATGATTTTTCTCAAAATCGGTCTGACCGATTCATTCCAAAAACTATACAGTTCTAAGTTGGATGAGTTTGCGTGTACAAAAAAAGTTTCATGTTGATCAGTCAACCCTTGCGACCTGTGGAGTGCTTACAAACAAAAAACAAAAAAAAAACACACAGACAAAGCCCTATAAGAGTGGGATGGAGACTTCGCTACGCTCATCAACTACTTTAACGACTTTTATAGCTTATTCAGATATCAAGGTGTGTAGAATACCAGAGTCGATAAAGTAGCAAGGGTAGAACTACTTCAACGACTTTTATACCTTATTAGGATATCTCGCTCATCTTACAACGCATATTTCGCGTTTGACTAGTATTTTTCAACATTTTCCGCCCAGCCAAATCTTATGGGATTTTTAGAAACTTTGAGATGATTTTTCTCATAATCGGTCGGACCGATTCATTCCAAAAACTATACAGTTCCAAGTTGGATGAGTTTGCGTGTACAAAAAAGTTTCTTGTCGATCAGTCAACCCCTGCGACCTGTGGAGTGCTTACAAAAAAAAAAAAAAAAATCAACACACACAAAGCCCTATAAGAGTGGGATGGAGATTTCGCTACGCTCATCCAATTAATTCGTTCTTTATATTGGGTTTTAACGACGCACTATAATGATATTGATAACTAAGATCTATTGGCGTCGAGTGAATGATTGATGAGTTGACAAGAGGAAGATTAAATTCGTTCTTTCAATTGAAATAATAAGGTTTTGACAACTTACTTGTGTTTCTGGTTCTGATGTCAATGTGGACGTACACTTCTCTGTCTGGACAAGGAGTGATTATCTCTTCAAAGTCTGGGCTTTATTGATAGAAATATGTCAAGAATAGTTTTCATTTACAATCAACAATGCTACATCAGTACATAATATTATTGATTCAGAACTCACTCATTACTTGTGTCAACAGTTCATAGCGAAGGACTTGCCCCCCCCCTCCCCCCCCTCCTACCCCCCTCTGGCGATCTTATTGAATGAACCAAGTGAAACCAGCTATTTGAACGATACGAGAAATGTCCAGTTATTTTTGGTTTAGATTTTCAAAGTCGAACGGTTAAACTTTTGTTTTCTTTGGTTTTCATCAATATTGAAACTTGATACAAAACCATATTGTTCCCCAATTAAGCCGCATCTTAGCTGAGAATGTTTCTCTTCTAAATGCTTGACCCAAGTTTAATGTGCGTTCTAAAGTTTGGTTGTGGGTTGAAAAGTGGAAAAGAGATAATATTGAAAGAGTTCCAGTAACCACCGCTAGATGGAGAAGTTTTACATTTTATAATTTGGACAAAATCTAGTTACATTACACATTTTGGCCAAGGAAAATGAGAAAACTGTAAAGTTAGAGGCAAATCAGGATTTCAAATATTGATAAGCAAAGTTGAACTTAAGGATGTGCGTTTGTGATTTATTTCTACCATCATTCGGTAACCGGGAATTAAACAATGAAAACTATCAAATTAGACACACTTTGATTCAATTATTGCTCCATAATGCAATTATTCTTCAATTTTCGACTAAGCATAACTATTTGTGAGGTTATTACGTAATTATTCCATTTTACCGCAAGTCCGTAGTGTTTGTAGTTCTTGAGATATGAGGCGAAAGTGTACCCTGTAAATTTGTCTAAGAAGCGGGCTCAGACTTTATATGCTTGGAAATGTGAATTCAATCCGCTAAATGGATACCTTTTTCTCAGAGATGATACATTCGAATCTGCTATTTTTTTCACATGTTATCTCAAACTTATCAACAAACTTCAACACAAGAATTTTTTGAAACTTCATTTTTTTTTGATATCATGATTTTTGAAATAGTTCCATCATTTTTTTTTAGGATTCACTACATTTCGTCACTTCAGAATGATAATTTTTTTTATAATTTTTCTCTCTGCTTAAGTTTGTCAAATATGTGTATGAACATTTTGTGGAATCTTTATTTTCTTTCATACAGCCAATTATTGTGAAAAAGTTACTTCTGTGGTTGAAAACAACATTATGAAAACAAATGTGATCCAATAAATATATATATTTGCCTGAAGTCTACTTAAACCTGACAACTACCCTATATTAACACAAAATCAACAGTTTCTTTGGGAAAAAACAAAATTAGCGCGGAAGTGATTAGTGATTGTTCTTGTATCTAAAGTATCAATAGCATACAAACAAATCAATTCAATTCAATTTTTCAATTTCAATTTTGAAATCATTTTATTCATGTTTTGTACCTCTGAATTTGTAACACTTTCACACTTTCACATTTTCATATAATAAACCAAAACAAGAAGCCCGCGTAAGACAAAGTCTTGTGTGCGGGCGGTCCTATAAAAATATAATAAGAGTAAGTCGGTACAAAAACTATATAACTTATATATGATTAAACCTAAAAAAAAGAAACAAATGCAAAAATAATGTATCGGCCACTATTACAATATTGGACACAAAACAAACTCCTCCGGGGAAATCCCAATCAAATCAAAGCGTATAAACCTTTCGACACACCTACACACCTACAGCAAAAAAAAAAAAAAAAAAAAAAAAAAAAAAACAAACACAGCTATCAAAGTTTTAAAAATCCATCAGTTTCAATATATAGGAATTTTCAGTGATCCTACTACAGTATTCATCACACCAAGAGAATATTATAAATTGAAAAAAAAGTGAGAAATAACAAAATGTCAAGTCTGTGTGGGGAATTGACCACTTGTGATAGGCGTGGCCAAAGATATTTATATAACCTGGGCGTGGCTAATCGCCAAAGCCACCTGGATCATACTTCATGTGGGAATTTAGAGATACTCTGATAGGTAAATGTCAAATTTCCCACATAACAAAGCCCATTTGATTGGATGTTCTGTTTTGTGTCGTTTATGGGCGGGTCAATCACTAGTCGTCAATTGAAGCTATCGATGAAAGTAGAATCGTTTGGACCACAATGGCGATCTTACCACTCCATTTTAATTATATAAAAAAAAAATGAACATTTATTAAATTATTCTCTTTCAAACGGTCGATTCGAATTGCATAAAAAATTGTGACAGTGTGTATCAATAATGTGTTCACATTCGGATGATCTTTTAATTATTCTGGAGAGATTCTACTTTTCAACTTTTCCCGCCCAACCTGATCTTATGGAGATTTTAGAACCTTAGAGATGATGTTTCTCAGAAACGGTCCAACCGATATGATCCCAGGACTTTGAACCAATGTTACAACCGAAATTTGGATGCCAGGTTCTGAATAGATTTAGACGAGGGGTGTAGTCAATAACTTAGAAATAGTGGCGCTTACTTTTGAAAAGTGAGAGGTTGGTTGTAGGATCGTGAAGGTATAAGTGACGTAAACAGTAACTTAAAGGACAATAGATATTTATTGATGGTGATTTAGAAACAAAACAAGATGATTGAAACAGTTAAAAATAAATCTGACGTTTGACGAAAAATGCATTCACAGTGGACCGACGATCTTACAATTCAGGGAAGAAATTAAAACGGTCAACTGGACCGATACTTAGCCCCCAAAACTTTGCTCAGGAGAGTACGTCGATCGGGGACAGCGGCACGCGTAAGTTCCAAATTGGATAAGTTTGCGTGTGCAGAAAAAGTCACTTGTCGATCAGTCAAACCGTGTGACCTGTGCAGTGCTTACAAACAAACAAAAACAAACAAAGCTCCATAAGAGTAGGATGGAGGTCTTCGTTATCGCTCATCTAATTACTCCGAAAGTCAAGAAAATTCAGTTTGTGGAAAATTCAGTTTGTACATTTTCTGAAATATTGACTTCCATTTGATACCCATTTTGTCCATTTTCAGTCGTATTTACACTTTTTTTAATACAATTTGATGGTTTAGTGTAATTAATTCAGTTACTGTTGTTACAAATGTTACAATGTTACAATGTTTACAATGAAAGTTACAAAAATTGAGTTGTGGAAGCAAAATTTCTTCAACATGCATGCCATCCATTTCGCGTGCTATTTACACTTTCATTTACAATTTGATTGAATAATCTGATTACTCTGATGGATAAAGGGACTCGGAGCAAGTTCCATGCTTGAGTCAAGATTTGCACAGATTCCATACTTATTGACTGCACTACAATCACAACTACAATCACAACTGCAATAACAACTACAATAACAACTACAATCACAACTACAATAACAACTACAATATTAGTTTCTTTGCCCAGGACTTGGACCATATATAATATGCTTCGTGTATGAACAGTTATAATTGCTTGTTAGATGAGCGTAAGCGAAGATTCCATCCCACTCTTATAAGGCTTTGTCTGTGTTTTTTTTTGTGGGCACTGCACAGGTCGCAAGGGTTGACTGATCAACATGAAACTTTTTTTGTAGGTCTACACGCAAACTCATCCAACTTAGAACTGTATAGTTTTTGGAATGAATCGGTTCAACCGATTTTGAGAAATCTCATCTCAAAGTTTCTAAAAACCCCATAAGATTTGGCTGGGCGGAAAATGTTGAAAAATACAATCTCTCCAAATGAGATGAAATTTTCTCTGAATGTGTATACATGCATGATACACATTATCACGATTTTGTATGCAATTCGAACCAGCCATTTTGAAGTAAATAATTAAATTAACTGTTTTTATTGATCAAATAACTTATATTATGGAAATGAATCAAGATTCAGGTTGCCGAGATTCACTGCTTTCTAGATTCGATATTTGCCCAGCAATGAAGGATTTTCTTCATACGTCAAGGTGTGTAGAAAACCAGAATCGATAAAATATAGCAAGAGTAGAACTACTTCAACGACTTCTAAACCTATTCAGATATCTCGCTCATCTTACAACACATATGTTGCGTTTGGCTAGTACGTACAAAGTACAAACTACTTGTATGATAGGGTGACGTTAAATAGAGACCAGCATAAACATGAAACTAGAGCTAAAAAAAAATGTAAATATTATAAAGACTTCATCAAAAGAGGAAGATAATTCTATTTTTGTCAAAGGGATGAGAATTTTCAATAGGTTCTCAGTGAAAAAGGTAAAACTGATGGTAGTTTCAGAAGAGAAGGTCTGAAGGTAATAAAAAACGAAAACAGGTTCATTCCCAAAGTGTATGAAAAATATAATAAAAATTACTGGGACTTCTTATGTGTATATTGAATTAATTATACTCTTGTTTTTCTTTCTAAATTGCTTTTGAGGTCAAAATAATAGATTATTGTATTAATTCATGTATGTATTATATTTAGATGTTCATTTAGATATAGATCTAGATATTTTAGGAATTAGAAATAGTCAAGTTTAGTGTTTTCATGAATCTAATGTAAAGTTAAGTTAAATATGTAAATAGCAACATGCTAATAAAGTTTACTACTGCTACTAAATGGTTCACCTCCATCTCTCATCTCAATCTCCATCTGCCTTGAAACCAGGCAAACATACTATTTCTCTGTTATTATCGACATGTCAATTTGTCAATAAGTTAATTTTTAAAATAGGCAACATGCATGCCTTTTAGATTTAGTTTTAATTTTAGATATAAGATTCAAGAATATGACAACCAATAAAAATTGAAGAAATAACCAATGGTTCAAAATGATACTGAAAAAGAGAGCAAATCATACACACCTGTTGATTAGATCAAAACACGAACTATAGAGAGGTTCTGTTGCTCTTGATCAACGACTTTCACTGTCCACGAGAAGAAAGACTATCCTGACTAATGACGTATCATTACGTAGTATGCGATTCTATGCAAAACTGAGCCATGTCCATGTTGAAATAGAGTATATCTTGATTATTTCTAGAGTAATTAATTTTTCATAGACAATTAGGAAAGAAAACGATCCATTGAGGTACTTGCTGATTCATAAAATGTTGTTTTATGAATCGGCCTATATTTATTTTATGTATGAATCAAAAAAGGTCAATAAAACTGAAAAACCATAAAGGGTTGAGATAATGAAATATTTTATGCATAAAGCCTATTCCTATTTCCTACAACATCCATTGGCTTCTGTCAAGTAACAAATGCCTAACAATCGTTACCATAGCAATACACTACCAAATATTCTGATTGGTCAAATCCAACTGGTGGTCATTGTTGTCTGTCTCTTTCAACAATGGGCGTTCCATTAAAAAAAATGAATCGTAGATAGATTTGAATACAAAAGGTGATGAAATGAGCGTATATTTACTCAAAAAAATGTTAATTATAAAGTACAGTTTTTATTTATAATGCTGATTGTCATCTAAATCCTCAGCCAACTTGACTCGGTAAATTACAATCCAGACAGCGCACG